>JAZGUH010000895.1:0-318633 GCA_037893225.1 Hippasteria phrygiana
AAAGAATCTCCGGGGCATGGGAAAGAGGGGGGGGGGGCAACCCCCCCCCCCCCCCGACCCCCATAAAAAAATCGTCACCCGCCAGTCGCCCCTCCCCCTCCCTCCCCCCACCCCCCTAACCTGTAAATTTCGAAAACGCAGAAAGTATATTATTATAAAGAAAGAAAATACTGTGAGCGCCCCCACTGTAATATTCAGTCCCCCACTCGCCCCCTATGGAGAGAGCCCTGGCTACGCTGCGGTCAAAAATTCCACTTTGGGGTTTGACGAACCCCAAGTCTCGGGGCAGGCTACGTACGGCCCTGTAAGTGGATTATTAAATCGTGTTTCACTTGTGCAAATTTGTATTTTTAAGTTTGCCAAAGAAGACTTATATTTTGTCAGCGGCGGATCCAGAGGGGGAACGGGGGTGGGGGGGGGGGGGGGGGGGGGGGGGGAGTCGACGCCTCCCCTGCTGTTGCCAATTTGTTTTTTATTATTAATTTTTCTTTGGCTTGTAGGGGACTACGCCTGAAGTTGCAAACCAGAAAAGTAGTCTGGTTCCCTGACCTGAAGATTCCCTGACGTCTAAATCTTAGGTCAGGTAGCTACCGCGGTTTAAAAATAGATCATGACGTGTGTGTTAGTCCGAGTGACGTCAGTGGCATCATTCAAATTTAATATTCTTGCAAAATCCAGTCGGCAAAATACTGCAAGAGTGTGGCAAACACGTTTATATTTAAACTGTTGATTTTCATGTTTGCCTTTTTAAAGATACAAGATCAAAATGTGGCTACTTTTCCCGTAAAAATTAAAAGTCTTGGCTAAAAAATCGATATCAGGCAATGCAGCCTCAAATTTGGCCCCAAATAAGACATGCATGCAAAACCACGAGTAACCTAACAATAGAAAAGTATTTATGAAAAACGACAGTTAAATGTAAACGTGTTGGCATTGATTTTTCAGCTTTTATTATAATTGAGAATTCAAATTCCAGGATCTGTAACGGGCCTGACAGACATTTTGTTATTGCGAACATCAACGTTAACAGCCGAATGCTACCAAAAACAAGTTCGGAAAACTTCGGACATTTTCGGAAAATGTCAGAATTCTTACAGTTTTCGTCACTTGACATTGGCGGCTACCGGACCTAATATTCATCAGAAATAGTCAGAATAATTTGGTCTGGGAACCAGACCTAACCAGTAAGGCAAACCCTGTAAATGTCTTATTTTGCGTGTACGGGTAAAAATAATAAACAAAGAGGCCAAATGGCGCCACCAACGTTGAGAAAGTGTGCCCCCCGCCCCCGCTCTTGTAAAATGTTGTTCACAGGCGAAACATTTTGGGAGTCAACTATTTGGGCAAATGTACAAAAAACAATTCAGAACCCCCCCCCCCCCCCCCCCCCTCCCTTGCAAACAATCCTGGATCCGCCCCTGTTTGTTGATGTCAATTATGCCACAAGTTGCTAAAGATGTTTTTTTCTTCATTTATTTAAAAATCATGGAAAGAAAAGTTCAAAACAAGACAGACATACATTGAACACTTCGCATCATTTATTTTGCCATGTGCGTTCAATACGTAATTTTTCTTTACACCAGATTTTTTCTTTTTCGACCGACCGACCGACCCTCCTTCAAGGCGAAAGAAAGAAATATGAGAATCATAACAATAAATAGGGACGTCCTATTAGTCAAAACTCTAAAAAGAAAAATCACAAATTGGATTCTCTTTGACTCGATTTATCCATTCAATAACTTCCATCCATTTCATCAACCAGTTCATCTTTTAAAAATGCCTTTGGTTATTGGCGAGGACACTTGGCGAAACTATAGGGTGCACCACACTAATTCAAGCTCCATTGACAACATTGTAAAATCAACAAAGTTCACGGCCAAATAACCTGTACCCCAGCATCACTGGGGTCTACACAAACAAATGTCACTTATTGTCTGATCTTTTGTCTTTCCATCTCTTTTCTAATTTTTTTTGGAGGGGGTGTTAGCCAATTACATTTTTAATCATTGACACAAAACAAACTCACCTCCCAAAAAGTCCTATTTCCCAAGCCGATCAACAGCCATTTTTAAAATGGCATCCAGGCCTCCACTTTCTCGGGCAAATATATAGGACCCATTTTTCAACAGTAATTTTATCAAGTCTGCACACAGATGGAAGCCCAGAAACCAGGGAGTTGATGCTGGGCTATGTTTACATAATCCCACAATTTTTGGAGGCACAAACTCTCCTTTTTCAAGAAAAGTTGTGGGTATACATTTTATGTTGATGAGCTTGCGCATAAATGCAGACATGGATTAGTGTAGTGCACCCTGAATGGTCATTGGCGCCACCATGTTTTCTCACAGGTTCCACTCCACTAAATACGGCGCTCACAGTAACCAACACAAAATCAGACAGAAAGAGCGCCGCCTGGTGACGCTCAGGATT
The DNA here is from genome assembly GCA_037893225.1 of Hippasteria phrygiana. Lineage (NCBI taxonomy): Eukaryota > Metazoa > Echinodermata > Asteroidea > Valvatida > Goniasteridae > Hippasteria > Hippasteria phrygiana. The sequence continues at coordinate 2,431 of JAZGUH010000895.1, forward strand.
AAGGTGGCAATGTGTTTTTTACTGCAAATTGAAGATTAAGACCCCTAGGATCATTTTCTTTTCAATGTTACTAGAGTTGACCGAATTATTTATTTTTATACTCCCCTCCCCCAAAACCGCCCCTAAAATGGTGGCCCATCTCTGTGCCCAGTTCTGTAGCCGCCCGCCTCTATGCCAAATAGACCCACACATTGGTCTTTTTTTCTGAACGGAATCCCCCGAGTTGGAAGCCACGAGTCACAAATGCTTTATCTTCACAAACATTTCTACAATCAGTCCCATTTATAAGCCACAAGGACTTCCTATACAAATTTACCCGAGGGATTTTCATAGTATTCTAGTGGCATGTAGTCTGGTTCCCAGACCAAAATATTCTGACTGACTATTTCTGATGAATATTAGGTCCGGTACCGCCAATGTCACGTGACGAAAACTTGCAGAATTCTGCCAGTTTCCGAAATTTCGAAGTTTTCCGAACTTTTTTTTTCGGTAACATCCGGCTGTTAACGTTGATGTTCGCAATAACAAAATGTCTGTCAGGCCCGTTACAGATCCTGGAATTTGAATTCTCAATTATATATAAAAACTGAAAAATCAATGCCACATTCTTGCAGTATTTTGCCGACTGGATTTTGCAAGAATAATAAATTTGAATGATGTCACTGACGTCACTCGGACTAGCAATGTACGTCATGATCTATTTTAAACCGTGGTAGCTACCTGACCTAAGATTTAGACGTCAGATAATCTTCAGGTCAGGCAACCAGACTAGGTGGCATGCACCCTTTAATAACACTCCTTGGGGCCTTTCGTGAGAAAAATTGGACTCAAAACAGAGAAAATGTACCTAAATACACTAACCACATCAACAATGAAATGTGATTGCTTGCTTTCCGAAATGTGGGCGCTACAGTTTGATCTGCAGCCTCTCATTTCAAATTGATTTCCGGGCTAGTTTAGTTTTTTGGGAAACTATATTCAAAAAATTGAAGAAAATTGGGGGGGGGGGGGGTAATTAATATTGAACCCCACGGGGACGGATCCAGGAATGTTTGCGGAGGGGGGGGGGGGGGTTGTGAATTTTTGTCCGAACATTTTTTATATTCCCAAATATAGCTGACTCGCAAAATGTGTACAATTTTACAAGGGGGGGGGGGGGACACACACTCTCTCAACGTTGGTGGCGACATTTGGCAACTTTGTTTTGTTCTTACCCGTACACGCAAAATAAGACCTTTACATGGTTTTGCTTTTCTGGTTTGTAACTTTAGGCGTAGGCCCTTACAAGCAACAAAATAAATTAATAAATTGGCAACGAGCGGGGGGGGGGGGGGGGTGTTTGACCCCCAAACCCCCCTTCTGGGGCCGCCCCTGCCCCAACCCCAAAGTCTTGTGTTATGCCTGTTACAAAAAAAGTTATGTGATGTTGACCAAGCTTTCAGGTGCCGGATTCACCGCGGCCCCACACCTCGGCTTACCGGCTACCATGTAGGACTTTTCAGGGCTCGGATTCTGGTCCATCACAGATCAAATCCCGGTCCATCACACCTCCTTCCCCACCCATCCATATAACCCGAAGGTCTAGCACCATAAAAGGGAGGAACATGGCGGCGCCCTAAGCCTTGACTGCCGAGTCAGCCAAACGTGCCATGAACCTGTACGAAAATGCTTACCTGGACTTTTCGAGCGGTCCCAGCTGCACTGCGCTATTCGAGCAAGCCACAGTACAGTTGGTGTTTGGAGACGGTAAACGAATACTCTTATAAATAATGACAATCACATTTCTGGAAGAAAAAAAAAGGAAGTACGGAAAGACTTGGATTCGAACCCTCGACTTGGAAATCGGTGAACGACTCGCTTAACCACTCGGCCACTGAGCTGTTACTACCTGAGGGCACTTTTTAAACCTATTGAAACAGAGAAGAAACTACACGGCGGCAGTACAATACCCGAACATGGTTGAATGAACACAATTAAGAATCACACCAGTTATAATCCGTCTCTTCCCATCCACGTGGCTTTATAACTGTAGGTTTGAAAACGAGAAGAAATCGAAAATGCCGAAAACTATCATGTGGACCATGGGCGGCGATCCCGGTGGGACGGTGGGGACGCGTCCCCCAATATTTTAGGGGGAGGGGTTGGCTGTGGCAGTGTCCCCTCCAATAATTCCCCCTTGTCATATACATTTTATGGGTCATTGAATTTTTTACATGCACCTGAATACACAAAGATCACCACACATTTTCAAATATTTCCCAGGATACACAAAAGACACCGAGTACAAATTTCCCGATAACATGTATATGTATATATCGTAAGAGTTGAATCGATAGTGCCTTCTTTGGAGGAAGCATTGTCAAGGGATGGGTATGTAATCTCGAACATTCGTTGTATTCTTTATTGATGAATGACTGGCCAGGGAAGCGATCCTGGGAACAGTGGATTATGTTCCCACCCTTAAAGAATCTCCGGGGCATGGGAAAGAGGGGGGGGGGGGGCAACCCCCCCCCCCCCGACCCCAATAAAAAAATCGTCACCCGCCAGTCGCCCCTCCCCCTCCCTCCCCCCCACCCCCCTAACCTGTAAATTTCGAAAACGCAGAAAGTATATTATTATAAAGAAAGAAAATACTGTGAGCGCCCCCACTGTAATATTCAGTCCCCCACTCGCCCCCTATGGAGAGAGCCCTGGCTACGCTGCGGTCAAAAATTCCACTTTGGGGTTTGACGAACCCCAAGTCTCGGGGCAGGCTACGTACGGCCCTGTAAGTGGATTATTAAATCGTGTTTCACTTGTGCAAATTTGTATTTTTAAGTTTGCCAAAGAAGACTTATATTTTGTCAGCGGCGGATCCAGAGGGGGAACGGGGGTGGGGGGGGGGGGGGGGGGGGGGGAGTCGACCCCTCCCCTGCTGTTGCCAATTTGTTTTTTATTATTAATTTTTCTTTGGCTTGTAGGGGACTACGCCTGAAGTTGCAAACCAGAAAAGTAGTCTGGTTCCCTGACCTGAAGATTCCCTGACGTCTAAATCTTAGGTCAGGTAGCTACCGCGGTTTAAAATAGATCATGACGTGTGTGTTAGTCCGAGTGACGTCAGTGGCATCATTCAAATTTAATATTCTTGCAAAATCCAGTCGGCAAAATACTGCAAGAGTGTGGCAAACACGTTTATATTTAACTGTTGATTTTCATGTTTGCCTTTTTAAAGATACAAGATCAAAATGTGGCTACTTTTCCGTAAAAATTAAAAGTCTTGGCTAAAAATCGATATCAGGCAATGCAGCCTCAAATTTGGCCCCAAATAAGACATGCATGCAAAACCACGAGTAACCTAACAATAGAAAAGTATTTATGAAAAACGACAGTTAAATGTAAACGTGTTGGCATTGATTTTTCAGCTTTTATATATAATTGAGAATTCAAATTCCAGGATCTGTAACGGGCCTGACAGACATTTTGTTATTGCGAACATCAACGTTAACAGCCGAATGCTACCAAAAACAAGTTCGGAAAACTTCGGACATTTTCGGAAAATGTCAGAATTCTTACAGTTTTCGTCACTTGACATTGGCGGCTACCGGACCTAATATTCATCAGAAATAGTCAGAATAATTTGGTCTGGGAACCAGACTAACCAGTAAGGCAAACCCTGTAAATGTCTTATTTTGCGTGTACGGGTAAAAATAATAAACAAAGAGGCCAAATGGCGCCACCAACGTTGAGAAAGTGTGCCCCCCGCCCCCGCTCTTGTAAAATGTTGTTCACAGGCGAAACATTTTGGGAGTCAACTATTTGGGCAAATGTACAAAAAACAATTTCAGAACCCCCCCCCCCCCCTCCCTTGCAAACAATCCTGGATCCGCCCCTGTTTGTTGATGTCAATTATGCCACAAGTTGCTAAAGATGTTTTTTTCTTCATTTATTTAAAAATCATGGAAAGAAAAGTTAATTCAAAACAAGACAGACATACATTGAACACTTCGCATCATTTATTTTGCCATGTGCGTTCAATACGTAATTTTTCTTTACACCAGATTTTTTCTTTTTCGACCGACCGACCGACCCTCCTTCAAGGCGAAAGAAAGAAATATGAGAATCATAACAATAAATAGGGACGTCCTATTAGTCAAAACTCTAAAAAGAAAAATCACAAATTGGATTCTCTTTGACTCGATTTATCCATTCAATAACTTCCATCCATTTCATCAACCAGTTCATCTTTTAAAAATGCCTTTGGTTATTGGCGAGGACACTTGGCGAAACTATAGGGTGCACCACACTAATTCAAGCTCCATTGACAACATTGTAAAATCAACAAAGTTCACGGCCAAATAACCTGTACCCCAGCATCACTGGGGTCTACACAAACAAATGTCACTTATTGTCTGATCTTTTGTCTTTCCATCTCTTTTCTAATTTTTTTTGGAGGGGGTGTTAGCCAATTACATTTTTAATCATTGACACAAAACAAACTCACCTCCCAAAAAGTCCTATTTCCCAAGCCGATCAACAGCCATTTTTAAAATGGCATCCAGGCCTCCACTTTCTCGGGCAAATATATAGGACCCATTTTTCAACAGTAATTTTATCAAGTCTGCACACAGATGGAAGCCCAGAAACCAGGGAGTTGATGCTGGGCTATGTTTACATAATCCCACAATTTTTGGAGGCACAAACTCTCCTTTTTCAAGAAAAGTTGTGGGTATACATTTTATGTTGATGAGCTTGCGCATAAATGCAGACATGGATTAGTGTAGTGCACCCTGAATGGTCATTGGCGCCACCATGTTTTCTCACAGGTTCCACTCCACTAAATACGGCGCTCACAGTAACCAACACAAAATCAGACAGAAAGAGCGCCGCCTGGTGACGCTCAGGATTAAGGTGGCAATGTGTTTTTTACTGCAAATTGAAGATTAAGACCCCTAGGATCATTTTCTTTTCAATGTTACTAGAGTTGACCGAATTATTTATTTTTATACTCCCCTCCCCCAAAACCGCCCCTAAAATGGTGGCCCATCTCTGTGCCCAGTTCTGTAGCCGCCCGCCTCTATGCCAAATAGACCCACACATTGGTCTTTTTTTCTGAACGGAATCCCCCGAGTTGGAAGCCACGAGTCACAAATGCTTTATCTTCACAAACATTTCTACAATCAGTCCCATGGCGACCGTCACTGAAACAACCATAATGGAGAATTTCGCTTTGCTTTTGTATTTTAGTATGAACCGGCCTTTATAATGGGCCTGTTTGTTTCACACGAATCCGGATCGCGATCAGTGATCCAGATCACTACAGGGCCCAATTTCATGGCTCTGCTTACCGCTAGCGAAAAATCCCCGCTTACTGTAGCAGAAAATTCCGTGCTTACGCAAGCTTATTTTACGCGTTAGCGGGGAATTTTGGCTCCTGAGCATGCGTACATCCCGTAACTAAGGATTCTGTGCTTACAGGGTTAGCGCAGAATTTTTCCGCTAGCGCTGTTAGCGCAAAATGGTGATCGTAAGCGCGGAATGCTGTGGTTAGCAGAGCCATGAAATTGGGCCCAGATCGCTGGTCGCGATCCGGATTCGGTGTGAAACAAACAGGTCCACCACAATCTCGTTCCCATGGTGTCGAGCAGCGCCCTCATCGATATACTGGTTCCCGTCCCTACCTTGTTCTACATATGCGGACCGGGAACCAGTCTACCTCACCGACACCACAGAGCAAGTTCGAGCGCGAGCGGCGACTATTTTGTCAACCACTTGTCGATTTTCCATGGTAATATGTACACGAAATACATAATGGGTACCAGGCAAAATCGACTAGTGTTCGACAAATAGTCGCCACTCGAACTTGACTACAGCTGCCCTAAAAGGTTGGAAATATAGTAAGCCTTGGGAGCGAGGTTGAGGCCCACCACAACTGGGGGTTTCTCAAACCCTGGCTTGGGATTCGGCGTCGGCTTCGGATCCAACTATTCCCCAGCCCCATTGCCAATCTGAAGCCTTGAATACGTAAATTAATATAAACAGGCTCCGGCTCAGGATTTGAATATAAGATTTTGATGTACATATAGCCAAAAAAAGTGCCCAAGATCTTGTCAAATCTAGGGACATAAAATTACGCGAAGCCGAAGCCCGAGCCCAAGCCAGGGGTTTCCGAAATGTGATGTGGTTTGATATTTTCCCGAATTAAACTTCATGCGTAAGAACAAATAGGCCCAACTTCCTCTCGTCATAAATGTTGTAATGTGGCTACAGGCAATTAAAATCGAGTTAAAGTAATCTTAAAATTGTATCTTTTTACGGCACCTGTAGTTTTAACTTCACGGTGCATCATTAAATAAAGGAAATGTAATTACATCATTATGACAAAAAAAATAACAATCCGCCTGTGGGTTCTGCCGGAACTATAAATATATCTCAATTAGTTTGAGCTGGTATCCGATCATAATTTGGCTCAGGGACGATCATAATTTGCATTGAGAGATCGACCAAAGGCTAGGCGGTCGGGAACCAGTGCAGTGTGTTGGCCATTTTTCGAGTGGTATGTGATATGCATGCAGCGGTTTTCGCATAGTCTGTGCACATTACATGCACATGTGTGTACATGTACAAGTACAACTGTACTGTGGGAATATCGTCTGCGCTGGATATACGGCCGTATCGTACCGCATAAGCAGATCACGGACTGGGGTTAAGGGGGATAGTTTCGGCAATCGCTCACCGTTTTACCGACTAGTTGTCGCTGATCATGGGGGACTCCGGAAATCGGGAGGACATGGTCTACATGGCCAAGCTGGCTGAGCAGGCTGAGAGATATGACGGTAAAAATCCAGCCACTTTTATGCACCTCTAAATCAGAAGAATTTGCATGCAAAAACTGGGGCTGAGGCACGTGACTGACAACTGCATTAGTTTCGGGAAAAATTAGCAGTTTTAATTTACGCAGTGGCTATTGATACGGCAGCCGTAACGCGACTTTCAAATACTATTGTTACGACATGGCAAAAACACAATGCGAACGTATATCAGATTTACAAATGCCTCCAGAGCGCTTCGTTAGGCCCCCTAGCTCGATTCGGATTGTTCAGACAGTTGGTACGGTGTTGGTTTTGATAGCCGGACCTGGGGATCCTAGATCGAATTTCTTTAAAAAGCAGATTTTCTTTGATTTTTTTATATACGCTATAAAACACGCTGTTGTAAACAATACCAGTTAAAAACTCGCGTTGGAGAGGTTTTTATTATAAACACCGGCAACCTGACCCAACAGCGGGCCGTGTGAATAGTAACGTCAGTAGCCATATGTGCCAGAAGCGGGGGAAAATCAATAAATCTAGTCTGGTATGTTTCCCAATGGCCAATCACTTTTTTGTTTGTGCAGCTGAATCTGAATTATTCATTTAGGCCTACCTGGAATATTTTACCGTTGACTTTTGTGAACCAACGCGCATTCATCGCGCGATGATGCCATGTTTTTCACGCGGCAATGTAGCATGAATTATTTAATGTGACGTTCAATTTAGGACCAATCAGATCGCATGCGATTGCAAATAGCTTAATCATTAACATAACGAAAAACCTGGAAGTAAACCGTTTCATCAAGGCTGTGCTCCTGGCGGAGCACGGATAGTACGGTGCGCGGCGGTGCGTATACACAAGCACTGCAGGCACCGTGCGTGCCACGGATCAGCGTTCGCCATACGTACGTACGTACGTACGTACGTACGTATTTGGAGCAAGCTTGCTGCACTATAAAATATAAAATATAAATTGCCCTGACGGACCTTTTCGCCACAAGGTTTCTGATGAGAAACAACTAATTTTTGTATGTTGCCTAAGGTGAGTGTTTGGTTGATATATTCAGGGAAACGGAAGATATCGGCAAAAACATCGACACACCACTGACAACCCAATACAAGGGTTTCCAGCTCTAAACGGCGAATCTCACATGTCATGAGCCTAGAGCTGGAATTTTCAAGCTATTTGATTTAAGTGTTTTTTATAGATTTTTTTTAAAAAGGGAAATAAAGTGCAAGAACCATTTGGTTGATAATGATAGTATACAAATAATGAATGTTTATGAGTGCGATGGTAAGAATAATTTCATGAGGTGACAGATTGAATGTTCCATTCCACGAGGCGAAGCCGAGTGGAATGTTACATTCCATCTGTCACCAAATGAAATTTTTCTTACCATTGCACGAATGTGAAACATTCATTATTTGTTTTATACAACGCCTGAATAAATCTGACAGATTGCAATGCATGGATTTCTTGGTGTAGCCTACAATGTGCCGTTTACCTTCTCAGTCCCGCATAAAACCGCGACAAAAAGTGGTCCAGTTCCGAATCAGTTAAAGCTTTAATTGTTGTTCCTGCGTGTCTTGCAAATTCTTCTAATTGTTTGACTGCATATTTCATTTGTCTCTTTGTGTTAGCAGCATCAGCATCGCCTACGAGTTCCAATATTTCGTCGTCTGTTAGGAAAACAAACCGCGGTTCGGAAACACCGTCCGCCATTTTGTGTGAATGACAGCCTAGACTGGTTCCCGGTCCCCGTATGTATATAATATACATTTTAAGTCCGAAGGACAACGGAGGGACCGGGAACCAGTCCAATGACAGCCGTGTTGTGGTGGCGGGGAAGTTCTATCAACCGCGTTACCGTTTGATAGAACCATGTGATAGAACGTTTTTTGGCGGTGCGGGTTCGCGTCGTGCGATGGGACGAATAATTCAATGCACGTGATCGACGATCCACCAATCGGATGGCTGGGATTTATTCAGGTGTTGTATAATCTGCAATAGCAAACATCGTGACGTTGAATACCATTACGTCGGAGAACTAGACAGTTCCGTAACGATGGCTGCCGTCATTGGCCATAACAATAGCCACTGCATTTTTAAATAAAGTGGGCCCAGTCACGGACACATGTACAATACTTCCAGAACTGTAAGGTTTTCACAAACCTTACAGATAGACACATTAAAAATGCTGTACAAACATTTCTTGTGTAGTTTTGACCTTCAATAACTCTCTTGTCAAGAAATTTGCTGCCCCAACATTTCATAGGATTTACAATGTACCTTGACATGCTTGATATGGCTATGTAGGTGTCAAGCGCAATCTGGAGATTTGTGCAAGTTTATTGTACCATCTCCTGAGCTAATTTCCCTTTCAATGAATCAATTCATAGGGATATGAACTCAGGAGTACAATAAACTTGCGCAAAACTCCAGATTGCGCTCGACATACATACATGTACCCATAGCTAGGTTCAGTTCTTTGAAATGTCACTCAAAAAGTGAAATTCTAACGAAATTTCTCTTACCAAGACCACAGCTATCGCCACTCTGTTGTTTTGCATCGGGCTTTTGTCGCCTGAGGGTGCTTAACGCTCATGACCAACCACAGCGCGGCTTTCATATCAACGCGTGAACCAAAGAAAAAAACAAATCCGCAGATTGTTTTTGCAGGAAACAGCCGTCCGAATATTTGTTTCAGGTTTGTACGGCATAGCAGCCCCACTACCGCCGTACCGCACGCATTGGGGGGGGGGGGGGGGGGGGGGGGGGGGGGGGGGGAGGGGGAGGAGGACATGGGGTGGGACATGGGGTGGGACATGGGGTGAGTGTGGTGGCCTCAAAGGGACAAAGGTTCATGGGAAATGGTTATAATACGTACCAGCCAGTAAGCTTGCATGTGATTGACTCGAATAGCGCCACTTGATGAATTGAAAAGTGTGAATGCCATGTGGGACATAGCTGGCATGGGCAATTAGTGAGCCAATTTCTAATCATAATCCAGCATTTTACTATAGATATAGAGATGAGATCCAACAAACTTCCAGAAATATTTAAAAACTACCAACAGGTGTACATCTGATGAAGAAACACAAATTTAGGAGGGAAACAATTTCAACTTTTTCTTTGAAAATACTTTGACTTTTTCTATCATGGCCCATAGACTTTGTGCACGAGATCCAAGTGATGGCCGGATATGGAACTCTTTCCCACTGGTTTAACTCGATTTGGGATAAAGTTTGACCTAAAACGGTGTCTGAACGGTTTTACAGGGCATAATTTTCCTGGTATCGCACCTCAGTTTGATATACATGTAGTCATCAGTCATATTTGACATTTGAACCACTATATTTACATATGTACAAGTATAGGTAGCCAGGAACATGTCACAAAATGTGTAACATTAACAACTTACAGGATAATAAACATTGCAACTACAATGTATTCTCTTTAACCAGTTCGCGTCGGATGACATGTATACACGCAAAGGTTGTGCGGTATTCGGACCAGATGATGGATAAACACGCACTCGAGCGAGGCCGGAAATATCTGTTAGTGACCCGCTCGCAGGGAGCGAGGCCGGAAATATCAGTGTGTGCTACCCGCAGATGACGGCCTGAACCCGTCTGGCACCCAGGCTTGTGAAAAATAATCCCGCGAAACTGGTTAAACACCCCCCCCCCCCCCCCCCGCCCCCACTTTTTCATGCCAACTCTGTGCAAATAAATGTATGGTCAGCAGCATTGTGTACATGTAGAAAGGGCACTACTGACAGTAGGCTTGGGCAATTCCATGCCAGAATCGATAAGAATCGATTCCAAACTCTGAATCGGAATAGCGATTCCACTTTTTTAAGGAATCGATTCTCTGATGTGGCCGATTCCAGTTCCCCGAGTGTCAATTCCTGTCCTCGTGCGACGATTTTGAAGACTGGCCAACTCCAACACACCTTCAAATAAGTCTCATTGAAGTCTCAAATAAATTTCAATAGCATGCAGTTGAATCAAAGACAGAGAATAATTCCAAAATAACCCCCTCTTCTAATGGGCAGTTCACCCAATAGACCACTACCCACCCAACTGAAACTTATCTTAAAACACTGTATCTAATCTACAACATTCAGGTTGGTATCTTTCTTTTTAATTAATGGTTTTTGATTTTTGAAAAAAAGGTAATGTATATTTTGTATATGGGTCAACAAACTTTATACCATTGTTTACATAATGCTAATTTCTCCAAAGTTTGTTGACCCATGTGTACAATGTAAAGTACACAAGTATGCCATCACTCAGGAAGGGAAAAAGATACCAACCTGAATTTCATACCAAATGTAGATTGGATAGTACATGTACTTTAACATGCAAGTTTCACTTGAATGGGTAGTGAACTGCCTTGGGTGAACTGCCCATCAAAAGAGGAGGGTCATTTCGGCATTTTTTTCTGCGGACCTAAAAGCAGATGCTGGCCACTTCCCCTAAAAGGGTGTGGCTGGTTAGTCCTTGATAAAAATCAAACACATGCACCTAGTGTTTATGCATATGAAATATGAAGTCATTCTGGCCATCTCTTGTTGCCACCAGGAGGTGGCCAAATATGGCAAAAAGTTACTTTTGTCATCTGAAATAGGTTTTTTGTTTTTTTTTGGGGGGGGGGGGCCTGCTACTATATGCTACTTTTAATCGCAGAATCTTATAGATTGGTTGCCATTTAACCTATGTGACACTTTTTTTGGGTAAAAATCCCAATGCATTTTGGAGATGGCCCTCCAAAAATGCAAAAAAAACCATTACTGGTGCAATTATGAATGGAAAAAGTGGGCGTTGTAGGAATTTTTAGGTCATCTCAGAAACGACTTGGAGTTTGGCAATAAAATGTTGCGTGAGTTCATGATACAACTGTACATGCTGAGGCATTTTTAGAAAGTGGCAACCAAATCTGAGTCTGACCCCTGACAACATCTAGGTGATTTGGAATGGAATGACCCTATTACGTATTTAGTATCGTGTACTCCTTACAATTAAATTTTGTAGTTTGTAGTAAGCGTATACACTTGTACATGTATTTTACTTTACCCCCAAATGAATGCTTAGGACGTAAGGGTTAAAACACAACTTTCTAGCTAAATGAATTGAATGGACAATACTCGCACTGCACTTGTTCGGAACCTCAACAGAATTAAAAACCAACAATGCTTCACTTCCCCATTGCTATGAATACTCAGTTCTGCCAGTGTTTTGGAAAGCCTACATGTGTGATACTTGAAACCATTTTTACTTTTGGAATGTCACAGTGAGATTCTGATAAATAAAAAAAAAACCCAAAATGAAAATCCATACATTTACTGAAATAGCTCATCTCTAATGCTGTGCTGCAAACGTTTATGCAAGGAACGTGCCAAATCCAACAATATCCAACAGCTTCTGAAGAGCGAAGCCAGTCAGCTGAATCCAACAGAATCAAAAAGGAAAGATCTTCCTCAACAAGACCCAAAAGAAATTTCCCACAGTTTGAGTAAGGTCATAGGCGTTGCTGGGTGTGGAAAGCCAAATTTCTAATCCAAGATGTAAGCCTGCATTTGTGCACGCTCTTTGGCAGTTTTATGTTTCAATTTTATTGAGAAGAGCTACATTGTATGTCTAATAAAACAGATACTCATCAATATCGCTTTTTGATGCTAGTTTTTATGTACAATTTTTTATTTTTGTAGCCTTTCTTTCCACAAGTCAATCCCAGTTTTGTGAAAAGGAGCGTGACGTCAAACCTCATTTACATGTAATGAATATTCATTTCTGTGACGTAGAGAACATGCAACGCGACGCTCAACATACATGTACGTTCGAGGACAAGAGGAGAAAGAAAATACCAAGGAATCTTGTCATCTGGAGTCGGTCTTTTTTTTGGTTAAAATTGGTCCTCGGACGTAAAAATACATGCTCAGTCTATCATGTCTATGGGGTTGTGTTACAATGTATATTAAAGGAACAAATTCAATAGGAAACACAAAGCATTGTCCTCAGTAGTCATGGTAGTATAGGATAGGAAAACGCGACTACATGTACACGTGCATCGCGGCCGTGCATGCATACGCATGCGATCCATTGCGTGTACATCCATACATATACAACGTAAAGTACAAGTCGTACTGCACTTCTCAGGATCATTGTGCGAGTTTTGTCGAAATTAAAATGTCAAAGAATGTTAATAATTTCTTGCAGAATTACACATCGAGATGCAAAATAAACATGATTTTGTAATGAATAAGTAATTTATTATAGATTGAACACAATAATGTTTAATTCCAACACTTTTCAAAACCGTTGGACTTGATCTTTAAAAAGGGCATACACATAATTATGTAACGTATTATTTATATGTTGGATGCATTTAACCCTATGGGGGGTGTAAAGTTGAATCACATACATTGTACATGTAGATGAGAGCTGATGGAGAAAAATTGCATGTGACAGGTGTCTCATTTGTCAGATTGTACACAAAGTGTGCTTTCACAACGGAAGATAACAGCATTTTGATCCGTTTCAGCCAAACTACATGTACATGTAGTTACCGTAGTTGATTTGTCATTATTATTATTATTATTATTATTTTATTAATTCTTTCTGGTAATGAAACCAAGGATTCCTCAAAAGCGCCCTAGGCACTGTAGCTCGAAAGCCTGAAGAAACCTGTAGAGAGAAGACAATGAGAAGAAGTTACAGTTTTAGAGGTGGGAGGAAAACCCCAGAAGAATATTCTGGGGGGAAACCCACGGAATCAGGTAGGGACTGAAAACCCAATCCACATGTGGACCAGGGCAGGAATCGAACCCGGGCCACAGCGGTGAAAGGCGGGGACAGTAACCACTGCGCCAACCTGATTCCCCAACCTGATTCATGTTTTGTACAGGATTGTACATACATTTGCACTATAAAGGCTGTGTACAATGTAATATATAGGTTTCTGATGTTTTTTCCTATTATCAGATTACAGACCTGTACATCAAGCATGTGTCCAGTAAAAATAACATGGACGATCGGGAATACAGACCAATGTTATCCATACAGGGTACTTTGTGTGTGTGTGGCTATTGTCCATGTTATACAGTATTCCTCGTGTCACAAGAAAGAGACGCCCATTATTTGTTTGATGCACCTACAATGTACATGTATGTAGTATTTTTCAAATCAATCAAAATAAGATATTTAAATGTCATAAATTTTTGTGATGGTCCACAATGTACATGTATACATATACATGTATCATATACATGCACTGTACATGTACCTGATCATTTTACAAACCACGAACCATGTACACATGACTCATCTTAATGTTCCGTAAGTGAGATTTTGCCTATACCAATTTACGTTGTAAGCATGTTGGAGTGGAATTATTTTGTTTCTTACACATCATGTACACGTGTACATCATGTACATTAGAAGCACAAAATGTGAAGATCAAATGCCAAAAGAACAAACACGAAGCGAGTAAATGTTACATACATGTGTGCATGTCAAACATTCGGGTATAATGAACATTCTCTGTACCGTACAACCGCTATGATAAACATCTCTAATGGGTGTCTCTTTATTCGTTACTGTACGTGGAGTTCTCTTAATCCTTTGAAGCCGGATGACATCTATAGACGCCAAGACAAAATTACCACCAGGCCGGATGACGTCTATACACGCCATTCTCTGCATTTTCAATCCATTGTTGGATGATTGTGTATGTTATGCTTGGCTGCACAAACCTGTCGTGTCCATTTCGCTTGGCTGCACAGGTCGCCCAACCGTACTCAAGGGGTTAAAAATACTGCCAAAAAAGGTGCATACAGTCAGTGATGCATAGCGCGCGTTGCACATGCACGCAAATATATCTATACCTAGAAATGCTATGGAGAAATTGAGCAGGTAATTCCATTATACTCCTTGTCAAATAAGAAATTTGATCACAGATATTCGGATTCATTGCGTTATTGAGAAATAGTGAGATTTTGCATGAAAAAAAAAAAATCTCTGCTTCAGGCATAGAAATGTAGCTGACAAACATGGGCACGTGCATTGTACACGTAGACATGTACAGTGTACCGTCGGCCAGGCTTTTTTGCCATTGGCAGTCAAGCCGGTTTCATTTTCAAAAAACAGGTAGAGTGTTACAATCTGTATGCTATCTCAGGTGTGTACACAGTAGGGATCGACCGGTGACCCACATGTACCCTCCCACTAGGCCCTCCATAGAGAGGTCACATGACAACCAGATGATAACTACTACATGTAGGTGAGTCACCCCCATGCAAACAGGCACCACAAAAAAAATCTATCATCATATCCATGTAACTGATGACTGTGCTTATCAATATTATACATGTTATATGGCCAAGTAAAAAAAAAATGCCAGTTGATCGTTCAGGTTTTTTCAAAAAGAGGATGAGGGCCTTTTTATTTTATTTTATTTTATTTGTTTTTTCATTTTTTTTCCAAGATGGCAGCCAAGCATTTGAATTAAAAATGGTCCCCAGATTTTCAGTTCAAAATGACTGCCAGCTTTTTATTAGATATTCTACTAGTAAGTTGAGTCAAAATATCCATGTTGAACATTGTTATATCTGTGTATTTTATTAAAGGGACACATTGTTTTGGATTTTGCGATTTGGGCTATAAAACTGAAATGGATATGGTTGGGAAGCTTTTTTAAAAGTAGAATATAAAGATTCACTTAACTATCCCTTCAAATTGGGTGGTTTTTGTTTAATTTCGTGACAAATGACGGTCCGCCATTTTGTAGAACCAAATTTTGACTACACAAAATGGCGGACCGTGTTCATCAGTCGTATTTCCAGTCGCAGCTGGTTGAAGTATGTTTGTTGATCCATTTTGATGTACAGTGTACTGTGGCACGCGGCGCGCAGCACTGGCGATATGTGTCGCGAGGTAGAGAATGGTACCTGGCGATCATCTGATAGGTTTACAAGGACACTGGCTGCGGCGCCAGCCTAAAGACCCTTACAGCGTATTTTGCGCATTATTTAGACGGTGGTATTTACTACTGGAAATAAATCTATGTTTCGCATGTCAGGGATCAGAGGCCATTTTTTTGTTTTGTAATCACTACTCACAACACATTATACGTGTTTTTTTGCATAAACAACTCTTATAAAAGATAAGGAACATTTCCAAACAGCAAAATTTCATGACATTTGAAGGCAATGTGTCCCTTTAAGTACCCAATCCCAAATGTTTATATGTTCTTTTCAATTGCATTTTCACTTCAACAAACTATTCAGCTCGCATGTATATCGTGAATGCCAGTGAACTACCGCCCTCGCTGGCTTTGTACTTTTTATTGCAGAAGTAAAAAATATCGGGAAATGAAATCGATCATCGAAAGAATGGTGGCAGGATTAAAAATCTAGCTTTTTTTGGAGGGAAAAAAGTAACAAACAACAAAAACGGATGCGGCTTCAAAAAAGGATGCGGGCGGGGACGATCATCTGGTGTTTTTTATTTTTTTTTTTAACTTAGCCTAATGCTGTACTGCATTGTACTCAGCCCGGCAGAACGTCAGTATGCATTGTGTTGATAAGGGAACACGTGGATCCTTGAAAATGATAATGACTTGACTTGATCTCTCTGTGGCTGTGGCTCAGTGGCATGTACATGTGCATCATTAGCCAGCCCAGGCTTACATGTAGATCTTGGTTAATGGAGATTCAACACCTCATAATGTCCCAGGTGTATTCCTGGAAATTGTGCATAATTGTTGAATCTCGACTGTATGTGGATTTTGTGCACGTGGTAGCAGCAAACTCAACAGTATAGAGCTATAATCATAAAACAATTTTTAATATACACTAGTGAATTTCTGATGCTACAAACACTAGTGGACGGTCATGCTATTTTAGCGTCGACAAGCGTCAACAAACCCGATCAGCGTCAACAAAGCGTCAACAAGCTCAAAATGCACATTTAAGCTTCACAAAAGCTATACTTGTATTCAACAAACTCTCGCATCTCGTATTATGTAAGAAATTGGGCGAATTCTCGTTCACAATCCCACATAAAAACAAAATTTTATGACGACAAAATTACGATGAATGGGCACCGCCATCTTTGTTTTCTCTTTTGCGCATGCGCGATTGCACCATGTCCCAGAAAAACAAGATGGCTGCCGGGAAAAAGCACGGTTGATGTCGTACTTTTTCACTTAAAAATCACACATTTTAAGATACTTTTAAATACTAATGATACTTTTAAATAATTATAGGAGCCCACTAAATATTGTGAATATCATGTTTAAGATTAACAGTGCTTTTATAAGTTGTTGACGCTTTGTTGACGCTTGTTGACGCTAATTAGCATGACCCCTAGTGGATGCTTGCTTGAAATTTGAGACCTACATGTACATGTACATGTAATGTTACACACTCACATACATGTAGCAGTCCTCAGCATTTCAGGCTGCAAATGCATTCATCTGCAGGTTTACAAATTTCACGCATAAATTAATGTGTGCAGTAGACAGCAAGCTGCATTTGTGCAGTGGCTGTTCCCACCCTTTACAGAGCTGTTCATCATTGGTTTGATGTTAATACCCGTGTAAATGAGTTACAACATTGTTGGGATGGGCTCTGATTAGATTTATCCATCAACTGTCTCGCTATGTCCATTTTCAGAGGCCTGCACATCAAATTGGCCCAGCACTGGTGGTGCAGTACCGGATGAAATGTGTTTCCTGGAAAAATATCTGTAAATAAAAAGGCGGAGTTCTGTTTGCCGTGTAATTAAAACAGGATTATTTTGTGCATAACTGATGATTTGTTCTGCCAAAGTCAGCAGAAATAATTAATGCTCAAATTGGTTTGCCCACATACCAAAGCATAACCACTTCTGCAAATGGTGCAAAGTGATTGAATTGTCATAAAACTAGCATAAATTGAATGCCGCGTCCAAATGTCGACCAAGTTGAAATTTATGACAAAGCATGCATGTTTATTTACATGTATTGTTCTGCTTTAAATAGTTTAAGTAACATTAGAATAACTTAGTCATCGGTGGTAATGGAGATTTGCCTTGGCAATCGGACTTTTTATCAAAATTTATTTTATTGAACAGAAAGGGATTCGCAGTACGGACTAGATTCGTGGAGAGGTCGAGCCTGTCAAGTCTTGAAGATATCCATATATGTTTTACATATCAAATGTGTCCACGTTTACAAGTAATTAGAAATGTTTAATTTTCACCAGTGAACTTCAGGTACATGTTTATATGTACAGAGTGCCTCAGTAACGACTGTTGCACTACCGAATGTATAATGACAACTACATGTATTTCTGACACCTGTATTTTGTCGGCATTTCTGATTTTTTTCCTCCCAACGTAGAACCGTCTCTGCTGATTATGCTAATGTGCTCCCTTAGTAAAGCCCATTAGCTCTCATTATGTACATGTACATACATGTTTGTAACTATTACATTTTGGAAAGAAGCACTGCATGAAGTACATGTACATGTACATGTAGTATTGTAAGCTTGTGTGATTTCCCCACTCCACATGGACCTTACTGTTAGTGAATCTATAAGCACTGCCCTCCAGCGCGTACGCATACAGCAACAAGCCTGTTCAGTAGGCTAAGCAAGGAGCCCGGGTTGACTACATATGTACATGTAGGGGTTGAAAATCAATTAAGTCCTTGTGGATATTGAGCGACTGTCAATTTGTTTTTTCTGATTAGATGCCAAAAGTGACCAGAGGAAACTTAACGAGGTCAGTTTTAATTACATACAATGGACAACCTGCGTATTATTTATTATTTTAAACATTTTTTGGGGGGTTAGAGGTCCCTATTCTACATTTTGTATGTTTTACATGGCGGTCTCCCAAATTGTCGGTGCCCTTGTTCGGGGGGGGGGGGGGGGGGGGGGGGGGGGGGGGGGTGCTTGTCAGAAGTCATCAACCCAGAATGACCTACATTGTACATGTTCGTGTAAATGCCGTGCAGCCAGGGATCACGTCCCAACTTTACGATATACATGTATGTAACCTGGGGTTGTTTTGGGGTGCTAGTCAAAAGTCATAAACCCATAAAATGTCGTATAGCCAGGGATCACGGACAATTTAGGAGAGCGTCAACGTAGGGCAAGATTGCTCAGTTGGTAGAGCACTGGTACGGTATTCCGGAGGTCACTGGATCAAATCTTGTTCCTGCAAGTTTTCTTTGTTCATTCAAATTACCTATGTAGTCGATTGCTCTTGTGCGTTAGTTTGACGAAATTCTCTTTTAAATAGTTTTTGTTCTGAAAAAGAGCATCATACATGTAGAGTGCCGTGGTCCAATGGTTACGACGTCTGACTCGCGTGCAGTGGTATGCGGGTTCGAACCCAGCTGGGGATCACGATGCTTGTGTGCTTGGGCAAACACTTGACTACAATTGCCTCTCTCCACCCAGGAGGAAAATTGTCAAATGGCTGCATAGTGATCTTATGGCCCGATGATTCAGAGAAAATAATCATGAGGCATTGTAAAAAGCACTATGTGCCCTCAAGGGACTGTGTTATGGCCAAAAGAGGGTGGTTCTCGTAAGCCTCCCGATGTGATACCCAGAGTGTCCTAAAGTAGAGCGCTCTCGGAATCACCAAGGGAATCTAGAATTACTGTCACAAGTGGGAATACACGTCATCGTTCGTTTGATAACACATCATCCATAGATTATAAAGATGAATTAGGGCTTATCCTAGAAAAGGAGGTACTGGTACATATTTGGGATTAAATATATCTTGTGAGAAATTTTCTCCAAAGTAAAATGCCTGCATCCTATGAAATAAGTGTATTGTTGCGCCACTGGGAATTCTATTGGTATAAAGTGCCAAAGAGGAAATGCTTGGCAAAGTAACAGAAATTAAACAAACAGGACACCGATTTTCTTTTTCGATGTGTTTTAATTATATACTGTACTCTGCATTATTTTGTTAGTACAGTGTATAAATAGAAAAGCCATTATTTTTTGGATTGTGGTAGGGAGACAATGGTAGATGCAATAAATGTTTTTATTGTGGATGTGGGTTGATGTGATTTTATAGTATTTAAGATTTTAAAACCAAACTAAAAATAAAAAATTTAATCGGTCTGATTCCTCCTTTCCGAATGCCTTGCAGCTGAAAGTTGACATGTATACACCACATCAGTCCTGCAAACAATTCCTAATTCATCTGAAAGCTGTAAACCAAAAACCAGTGTATGTACACGTATGCATGAGGCAAGACTTTTGAAATATGATTTTTATTGATCCTACGTGTACACGTACTGAGAACTTACACGGGGCGGACCTAGAGGGGAGGTTGTGGGGGTTGCAACCCCCCCTCCATCTTGGGCTGCTGAGCAAAGTGGTGATAAGCAATTTTTCAGCCCAATATGAGCAAATTCTTCTTTAAAAACCATAAATTATGCAGCTGCAAACGGTGCCCAAGATGCTTTAGATTGCAGGAGAAAGCCCCCGGAATTCAAAATTTCCCGGACCCCCTTTGGCACGTTCCATGTTTGGTGGGTGAATGGTACAACCCCCTAAATGAAAGGCTAGATCCGCCCCTGTTACAAGAACATTTGATTTTTTTTTTTTAAATCCAAGTGTACTGTATATAGTACACTTTTAACTGCAACTGTTTGTACATGTACATGTACATTGTACTATATGCAAGTTGTAAATTGTATTTTGAAAAATGAATGTGCACCCAAATTGTACCCTGCCGATGTCGTGTGTTATGCATGTATTTTTTCCCAGTATTTCTCCCACCTTCTCATCTGATCCTCGAGAGATACTTGAACAAACAGGTTCAATTAATTTGATCCTCTGCAAACCGTGCTCATTCGGTCATGCAACATGTACCAAGATGAGCACGTACATGTATATTGATGCTTGGCGTGCGTAAGTCTGTGAGCAAAACAACTCTGACGTACTTTGTACGTGTACATGTGCATGCAGTTGACATCGAGGCCTGCATATATATGCATGCCTACCTGTACGGTACATATTATGACATTGATAATTTGGCCTGCTGTTCATTGTACATGTACATGTACACTACAAGAAGTTTGCGAGGATGTACACAATTTACTGAATGTACAATGTACGTGTATGTGATTTTCATCACAACTCAATGAAAACTAAATACCTCAGTTATTTTGGTTGCTTTTTTAATTTTTCTTAATTTTTTAATTTTATTTTGTTGGGTCTTTCTATGGTAATGGGTAGGAGTGTGACATTTACCTCAAAATTGAAATTGCTTGGAGAAGATTGAAAGACTAAACATCAATTGAGGGGTACAATTACCTTTTCAGAAAAAGTAGTGAAACGATAACTTTCTCTTGAATAATAAAAAAATAAAGGGTTGTGTGTACATGTACTGCCTTTAAGGGGTATTACCTACGTAACGGGGACGGACACCTTGGTAGCCCCAGTGGTCAAACAAGGTATTTGAGAAATTTTGAAATGTGTGTTTGTAAAGTGCAAATGACTATTGCAAATAATATCACTGCAGGAGGTCACCTACAATTTCCCTTTTGGCACAACAAATTAGTAATCCCTCCAGATCACTGTATTTTTCACATGGTCAATATATTTCATTTACCGTTTCATTGAAAGACAATGAATAAATGCAGAAAATCTGTCATGCCAGTAACCGAGTCTTTGGTGGTCCACTTCTTACTGCTTAATTTGTTATTAGTAGGGGTGTGCATCAGACCAGAGTACCCGACCGTTCATGTCAGGAACTGGTTCCAGATAATGGAATCGAGTACCCGTACAACTTTACATTATAGCATAGTAACTTCCCAGAAAATGAAAAAGGAAAGGTTTCGAATGTTATTTGTCGGGAATTTTCAAAATTAAAACACGACTAGGCCTACATGGGAAACTAGCACAGATTTCATGTTTATGACGCTCAGGAATATTGACAATAAAGGGAATTTACCGGTTGTGGTTTTTGTAGTCTGGGTATGGATAGAGAGCCTTGAAGAGACATACATGTGTAATAGCATGCCTCATGCCACTATAAATACAACTGTATAAAGCTTCTGTCTTTTGTGATATGCCGGCACATGCACGTGCCAGGACATGTACATGTAATGGCGGAGTAGTGATCAGGTTTACTATAGACAGGCATGAGATTTTTCAGACTTTTGTCTGAAATCAGACTTTTCAATCTCAGAGAAAGACATTATTACAACTTCCAGGATTGGAAGTTTTGGATTGGGTTTCTTTAACGGGTACCCGGGTGCCCGTATTTTTTTCAATCGGGTACCCGGTTCTTTTACTACCCGTAAATGCACACCCCTAGTTATTAGTCAAGTTCATCTGTGTAATATGGCTCACATTCAGAATGGGTGTTCCGCATTAGCATAGACTTACCCACGTAACATTGACGGACATTGAATTCCAAACGGTTACCAGGCTCTTTGCACTGTGACACATAAATGTGGGCAGGATTTTTTATTAACCTACATGTAAATTCAGTCACTTTATGTATTTTAGTTCCCTAAAATTCCATGTGGAACATCATCAGGCTTAATTTTGTTGAAAGAATTTAGGAGGAAAAATATAGTGTAAAATGCTGACAACACAGGCTGAAGTCAACCTACATACTGCTAAAAAAAAAGGAAGAAAATCACATTTTCTTCAGACTACTTCCCACATTTTCTTACCATTAAACAAAACCTAGAGTTAATTTCAATAATTAATTAAAGACTGCTTGGGTATTTAAAAGTAATTTTTTCGATGGAAGAGTAAACAAAATAATAAATCAGGTGTCCTTAACTTTTACTGACTTGTGCCCAATTTCCGGACACCACGTTTTTTAGTTTCGGACTTTTTATGATACTAAAAAACATTTGACAGGCATTATTAGGATAAAAGTACTGGTCCAGTGTTTATTCTGAATTAATATGAAACATTTCAACTAAGAGAATGGGCAACAATGCATGATGAAAGTCGAGGGAAACGTCAAGGTGCGCCATGCTGAGGGGATAATCCACGACCTAACGTTGGGCTAACATTAACGTTACACAAAACAGCCGTGCAACACACGCGTTTTTGGCACAATATTGTCTCGTGAACAAACATCTAATAATTTTATCAAGAAACGAGTCATACAGAAAATAATAATTTATAACATTTGTTAAGTTTCAGTCACCTGGATTTGCAGAAAGCACGCGACAGCCTTGCCACTACGATCGTAATGGCGCCGGCTGTGGTCAATGGCTGTTTCCAAATATATACATACTTGGATCCCTCAAGTTTAACTGAAAATGTTCTTTTTTACATAACATACAACCTCAGATTTCCCCTTGAGTATTTCCATGAACCATGTACTTCTGTTGTGCAAACAATATTACACAGGGTAACTGTTTCTTGCATATCTTGTTGCGTCTGTGTTTTTGTCCGTATCATGTTACGAGGGTAATGCCGCTGCCATGGCAGCAGGTATTGTGTCTGTCCCTTGTGTGATGATGTCGTTGTTCCGTTCCTTTTTATTTTTGCCTGGGTTTTGAACACTGAAGTAGGACCATGTTTTATGATGTTTACGTTATTTCCTTTAACTAGAAAATTGTTTGGCCTGTCTCAATGTGCTAAAGTCGTTTTATAAATCTTTGTCATGATTACCCTCATAACGCAATTACCCACGTAACATTGTTGACGGAATACCAAACATGAAACATCCGTCAGGTAGTTGGAAAGATTGTTCCCGAACACCGAGTCAGAAACCCATCTCAGTAAGTGGAGAATGCCATTTGATGTCAACCGGGGATCTATCTATTTCTGAGTTGGCGCACGAGTGTGAAATTGCTCACGTAACGATTTGACGGAAAGTTGGAACTCGGATTTCGTCGGCCGTTTTGAGAAAGTTTTCCATGGAAACATTCGCCGTCACGACATGTCACATCCAAGATAACAAAGCTAAAAAACAGTCATCATCAGGTTTGAATACAATTCTTCAGTCTTGTTATCTGGCAAGGGATTACCAGGGTTTCCCCTTAACTTTTTTGTTCACTAGCCGGCCGGACCAGTAATGTTGACTTTTTACTAGCCCGCCAGCATTTTCACTGGTCCGCATGTTTTTTTCACCTTTTAGGCTACTTTTTTTGTAAGTAACCTGACCAAGTACACTGTATTTACAAACATTTATTACAAGCTGAGAGTAAGCCTGTTCGATATTTTTTTCATATTGCAAATCGTATCGGCCCCTTAAAAAAACCCCGGAATATCGGGGAATTCGATATACCGAAGAATATCGCGATATATGTTCCTTTTGGCCGCATTACGTGTGGATTTGTCCAGTTTACTTTGCTCGAAATTCCAGTAACTCCACGGCCTGAAATTTTAGCAGGGCGGCAGACACAATGCGAGCGGGTAGCGCGACGCCCTTACGGCGTGGAGTCCGGGGCCCGCTTAAGGTCTCCGGGAAATTTTGGATTCTAGATGCTCTATGGTGCAATCTGAGGCATTTCCTGGCCACTTTCTTATGAGTCTGAAATTCTAGCGTACGGCAAATACTTCTACAAATCATAGAACGTCACACAACTTTGCATCCGACAATAACATTGAGATCACTTATTTCAATTTTTCACGAACGTCGTATATATACCACATTGAAATCACTTGCTTACAAATCACGGTGTCGCCCACTAACCCGGCTTTGAAACTATAACTACGCATGCGCGTCTTTTTGACTAGCCTTTTCTCAAGACGCAGGTTTGCACAGTGATCGTTATACACGTGCGCTTATTGCTGCAATACATCCTTTCAGGCTTTAACAGAGGCTACGTACATGTGCTAAAACAGTTGAATGCCGCTGTATGCATGTTGTATCGTTACGTTAAATCATTCAATCGAATTTAACGATGTTAATTTTCCCAAAAATAAATGATAAATAAATTAGCAGTTACTTGTATTTACATGCTTTTTCCCCTTTAAATTGTAAATGTTTTCACACAAATTTATTGAGTACTACCCGGTCCCAAATGTTACGGAACATTGTAGGCCCCTAATTTAGGTAAACTGGTTCTCGACGCGACAAAGTGAAAATGATATTACCAGGGAGATTGGAACCAGTCCAGTTTTATGATGTGAATGCATATTTGGCTTTTCCGACACTCCGTCGGAAAAGGCCTTGTTTTATGTTGCGTACGTTGCGTCCAGATATCTGTTCGATTACTACAAACGCTACTGCGATACTGCTGAATGTTAATGCTGGCAAACTCTTCATGTTCGTTTCACAGAGTGCGGTAAACTTCTTCGTACTTAGATAAACTGTGAAGACGGTGGAGAATGGGGGAAAATCCAATGAAAAAAAATAGCAGGGCGGTGAAAATTTTAGAGGGGCGGTAAAACTTTAGCGGGGCAGCATACAGTCTTGGCATTTTTTTTCACTAGACCGCCGGACTACTTAGAAAAGGGTTTTGACTAGACCGCCGCTGTTTTGACTAGAATTTGTCTAGCGGACCAGCGTTAAGGTCGAACCCTGATTACCCACGTAACATTTTGACGGACACAGTTACATGTACGTGGGTAACCGTGTTCCGGACAGTCGGCATGTATTTACATGCGAGCTCGCAGCAGGTGCCGTCTTACATTATTTACATGGGGGGACATGCAACTCTTCTTACACCATCAGTTTAGTTTATTACTGAGACTTAAACACAGGGAATTTGGAATAGTTTCCTGCCCATATAGAATTGTCACAATATTTAACACCATTTTAGGAGCACATTCTTTAGGTTCAAGCGATTAACAGACAAACACATCAACCAATGGTTTTCTTTTTATTTCTGATATATCTTTATTACATACATACTTTATAATATCACACACAAGTTGTGGTTTTTTTTAGTTATGGTTTTTATAATAATATTTATGTAAGTTTTGTCCGTCAAAATGACCCATTACTGTAGAAAGACCCTTTTATGCAAATCGCCCATCACAAGCCCTAGGGCACTCGAGGTGTGGGCTACTTAGGAATATGTGGAAGAACCAGCCCCTCACACTGAAACAAGTTAATCTAATCTCTTCACAGCATGAATAGGGTCACGATGGGTAACTAGTCCACTGCAAGACATTAATAATGCCTCTACCCATATTAAGCGTAGAAGTGCTATAGCCCAGGACTGGGCTCGAGCCCACAACCTGCAGAATTACCCACAGACCTTGAATTCAATGTGCCAAACCACTAGGCCACGACACTTCCACTTCTTCTGTTTGGTTGTGACTTTGGTCGCTTAACCCCTCGAGTACGGTATTTTACGGGAGACGTCGCGGTGGCTCTGGCAGCCAAGCGAACCGCTACAATGTGTTTGTGCGGTCAAGCGTAACATATACACAATATTCCAACAATGGATTGAAACTGCACAAACGGCGGCCAATTGCGTCATCCGGCCTGGTGGCACTGTTTCTTTTTTGCATATTTGCGGCATCCGTACGCAAGGGCTTAATCATGTACTGGTTTGTTGCAGAAAATCAGCCCATGGACAGAGAGCCATGGGATGGGCTGTCCAAAATCATGGCTCATCATACAGTTTAACAAGTGGTTATCACAGGCTGATTTTATTGATATTTTGTACAGCTTTCCAGTGCTACGTGTACATGTACGTGTGCTTGTACAAATGTATGCAGCATTTTTTTCACAACACAAAATAATAATAGTAATAATAATAATAATAATTTATAGAGCGCAAATTCCATAATTATGTTTAAATGCGCTTACCAATTAAATAAATAAAACTTACGTTATACAATTAAAATACAATGACATTAATTAAAATGTGTAGATACCACGTACATGTATGTCACTGATTTTGGCAGGTGGATGATGTCATTTTACACGTGGGCATACATGTTAATGGGTTATTTAAGAACACTTTTGGTGTGCCACTTTTTTCATTTTTTTGTAAATTTTACATTCTTACACTTTCTATACTGTGTATACGTTCAAGGACAAGAGGAGAAAGAAAATACAAAGGATTCTTTCTTGTCCTCGAGAGTCGGTCTTTTGTTAAAATCTGTCCTCGGACGTATGCTTAGATGCTTAGTCTATGGGAGTTTTTTTAATTAAAGGAACAATGTTGTCCTCATAAAATGTACTTGTCATGACACAGTTGTGACAACGGACTTGTTAGTCACTGTTCGTTTTTTCATATTCTTGCACCATTCATACATTATCTCTAACCCCCCCCCCCCCCCCCCCCCCCCCCCCAGTGTTTTTCATATGACCCTGCTAAATTCAACAATTTTCAACAAAACTGAAACGAGAAGCCTGCTATAAAATAATTATAGCAAAATCCAACAGCAAATTTTGTTGAATTCTGCAGTGTACACGTACATGTACACACCAGCCTTGGCATTTTGCAGCTATCCTGCTGAATCCAACAAAATGCAATTAAAATTATACTAGAAGTCTGCTGTATACAACAAAATCCAAAAAGCATATTTAGCTTCTACCATGTCTACCCTGCTGAGTACATGTACAACAAAATTAAACAGTGTACTACCCTGGTTGTCAGATTACAGTACAACAATATCCACCACACCAAGTACAATGTATGTAGTTTGTGTTGACTGCTAATTGTGTACAACAAATTACAACAGCTTTGTACCATTGTTGGATTTTGTAGGATTTAGCAGTGTACATTATATGTGCAAGTACATGCATACTGTAGGCTTGCAACAATGCATAAATTTGTTAAAAATTCATTACCATTACACATGCATGAACATTTCATTTGGTGGGTGTGCGCGTTGCAACTATGTCAGACTGTTGATAAGTGTGGCACATGGGTGCCGTATACGCGCAGGGATGTCCGATGACTGTGATGAGTCTTTAAAGAGACACTCTGCTCAACTTTCATATGTGATAGCGATTAGATTGGCAAGACTCAGTTTCTGTGGTCAGTATTGTGACACTCTAATTACCCTAACCTTTTCGCCCAAAACCCATATCAGTTATCACTGAACTGTACATGTACATTGTATGCATGTACAATGTACTATGTACAGTACATATCCAAATCTATAAAGGAAAGCATGTACATTGTACATTATCTTCAAGCAAACTTGAATCCTCGATCCTGATTGGTCGATCCGTGGCAGCTGAGTGTAATAATAACCCATATTGCACGGCCCATATACACACTTCGAATTGCGCGCTTCGCAAAACGCAGTGCTGCACAACCATTAGTGATTCAAAAGCTGCTCGTTTGCGTCCCATGTGGATCGTCGCGTCTGTTTCGACGCACACTGGTTACTTTTTCCGGATAGCTCCTGTTTCTCCTGTTTTCAGAATGGCGTACGTAAAGAGGTCTGTCCATTGATCTGGGTCTGTCCACTGATCTCCATTATTATTGACAATAATAATAATAATAATGGAGATCAATGGGTCTATCGACAAAGTTCCAGTTGAAAATGTGGTTATGTTGAATTTGAGTATATTAACTTACACAAATGTATTTCATTAATAATGATATAAAATTGAATCCTCGTTGCATTGTCTTGTTATTGACTTGAGTTAGGAAAACATAAATAATTGTAACTACTCATCAGCAAATAAAATCGCCAAATCTTCTGACTGTTATTGATGCGTGTGCGTGTACGTGGTACGTTCTGGTTTCGCGCACAGCGCCGTGCGTGTTCCATCTTCGGCCTCGTGGAATATGGGACATGGACACACTACATTATTCCGTGTTCCACGAGCGCGAGTGGGATAACGAATAGTGTACCTCCACTTACTTCATCCCCATGAAACTGAAAACATTTTTGCTTTTGTTTTTATTTTCTTGTATTAACCGATCAATGTATTTTATTTCATGAACTGAAACCATTCTCTTTAAAGTTACAGAGACATACATAATGATACCCAGTACATGACAATGTGCATACTGTATGTGGTTATGGAAATTAGTTACGGTACATACTGTACTTGTAGGTTTCTGCACAAGTTATGTACAGCTTTCTCTAGCTGGCCCATGCACTGCTGCACACTCCACACGTCACGGGATCCTACAAAATGAGTAATACATGTACACCTTAGAAAGTGATGTGTGTACTCAACTCCTCATTTTGATACCACTTACGTACACGTAGTTTTAATGTAAGTAGATGGAAATGTTGACAATTCGTACATAGGTCATTCCATGAAGTTGAGACAATGTGTGACATAGTGTTAACAATTTTAAATTGCTATAAAATAAATTTGTTGCACCACCTGGGATTCTATACAATTATTTCATCAACGATGTAACAAGGGACACAGTGTCCCGGTTACTTCTTAGTTTATGTTGCTCATAATTCATAAATAATGCATGTTAAAGCATCCAAATCTGTATGTGGTGGTTAGAAAATGTTATTCTTTTACATACCCATCAAATAGTATTGGGTAAAACATTTGATGTACATGTACATGTAATAGTTGATTTGGCAAGCCTGCAAGGATGTAACATGGGACACCACTCCATCAAGGGTGGAAAACTAACACATGACACCAATTTAGGGGTTCTTTTTTATGTTTTTAAAAAGAGGTCCTCCAAGTCTTTGTTATCATGTTGCATGGACATCTCACATACTGCTTACAGTTGAATTATGGAAGAAAGTTCCCAAAATTGTTAGGATGTAACATGGGACACTGCCGTTACCTCCGAGTCCATATTTGTCCATTTTGAAAAGGCAGTCCAATATAATATTGACTCTACAAGTTACTTTTATTAAAACAGTAATCACACAAAAGAAATCCAATTTAATTCAGACTTCATTTGATGAAAAGTGAGGAAGCTAGACATGCAGGCAGGATGTAACAAAATATAAATGAGTGGGACACTATCCGTTACCACTTAACCACAGTTTTGTTAGCCATATAACAGAAAAGATGTTAGAGATACATGTACATGTAGGCCTACTGAAAATATGATTTGTTGTTATTATGCAGTTTTGCATAACCTATCATGTAAAAGAGAAAAAATAGTTATTTTTTTTAACCTCTGAACCCTACATGTATTTGTACTTTGTAAGTTTTTATGTCACAAAATTTCCCCATAATTTAGCCCGGGACACCATCACACTTGGTGGCAAAACATAAATATATCACATACATTGTATAATTATAATGCCCTCATGTTTTGTATCATTCGAAAGCCTTCCTTTAAGTTCATACCATAATCATCATTAAAGCCAGTTTGGTTTAAACAAGAAAAACAATTACATGATCAAAGAATGTCAAAATGTGTATGTGTCTCAATTTCATAGAATAACCCACATTGTTATTTCAGAAATAGCTACATGTACATTTATGCTTTTGTGGTGCATCACCCTGACAAAATAAATGTTGAAATTTACTTGCTAATTTCTTAGCATTTATAATTACGCTTAGTCACTTTCCAATGAGACATTCTACCCCCAAAATCGAGTGACAATGAGTTAAAAGATTTCATAAGTTTCATGTTTTGAATTGAGCAGGAGGCTCCAAATTCCTACAATATTTACATCAATCTCTATGCGTAGCACATACATGTACTATGTACATAATAAAGCAATATGTTTTAGAAAGACTAAGTAGAGTGCACAGTACGTTTTGTTCAAAATAGTTCTCTTCTGTAATTCGTTTGTAAATTTTCAGTCAGGGCACAGTAGGGCTGTCCCGAATATACCAAATATTCGAATATTCGATCATCAACCGAATATTTGAATACCTTTTTGCCGGTTGGAATATTCGAAAAAATATATAAGCACGTACAGATACGACTCTGATGCTATTTTAGTAGAAAAGTAACGGAGCTTTAAGCAGTGTGAAATGTCGCATTTTTGTCAAAGGTAACTTTTTTGTGGCCAGAGGTTTTTGTTCCCGTCCGTAAAAACCCTTGTTTTTACACTTGTAAAAAATAAAATATATTCCTGCAAAAACGCAGGCTGAAGTTTGGTTTCTTATCAGAACGTTCCGTACCCATAATGATCTTGATACAACTTCGCTTGCGAAAAAAGTCTTGATCGAGCAGTCCATAATATCGATCGCCGCACGTAAAACACTGAAATATTCGAAAATGAACAGCTCTTATGATTGCCAACTCAACTTGTTGGATTGTGCAACGCATGAACATTTTATTATTTATGACCCAAAAAAATGTTGTTTTTTTATGTTTGGCACATAGACAAAATCTATTCAAGTTACAGCTGTCCAATTTGCCTTCGCTCTTGTACAAGCCTGAATAAGCCAGTTCGGTATTTCAACTGCGCATATGTACTATGTATGTGCACAATGACATTTTATCCCGAATGACCTGCGTGACCTAACGCCCGCGTGTGAATGCAAAAGGTGGTCGCACAACGCGCAGGTGTTAATAATTCAATCAGAATGGGCGTTCGTGTAACATGGCGTGACATTACGTCAGCAATTTTATCCCGAATAACCTTTGACCTTTGAGATACAGAACTGGCTTATTAAAATGCTAACCCTCCAGGGCATGTTGCTAGAAACCCTGCCAGATGCATCAGATTGCATACTTTGTC
Organism: Hippasteria phrygiana; assembly: GCA_037893225.1. Classification (NCBI taxonomy): domain Eukaryota; kingdom Metazoa; phylum Echinodermata; class Asteroidea; order Valvatida; family Goniasteridae; genus Hippasteria; species Hippasteria phrygiana. The sequence goes on from JAZGUH010000895.1 coordinate 33,758, forward strand.
ACATTGACTTGTGTGCAGAGTCCAGCAAAGTGGAGCTGTGGCGGCGCAGATGCACTGTGCTGCGTCTCGCAGGGTTAGGGTTAATTAATGGCTACTAGGATGGCTACTAGGGCTGTTGTCGACAGGCCTTTAAGGCCTTTTGTCGACAATGTTGGTGACAACGACATTTTTCCAACATGTCGATACAAATGACTCATTGTCGAAAGAAAAAACAAAAAACAAAAACATCGCACGCAATTTGTGTGCGATAAAACGCCGACTAATGTGAGACCTACATGTAGCTTATAATGTTCTAGTATGCATTAACAACCCATGTTTTTTTATGTGTTTTTTTGTCCAAAACGCCGACTTACTTGCGGTGTATTTAGCCCATGAGTTTCCGACACCACCATTTTCTTAACTATCTTTCACTATAGCGGCGCACGAAACAGAAATTGAGTTCAACGCACAGCGATGGGCCACGTGTGCGCTACATGTAACTTAGCTTACATTGTAGTTGGTTGCGATCCCCGCAGGGCGCCAAGCCAGCCTTGGCTTACTCTCAAGTTGCAAAACAAGAAGGTCACGACCATTGTTTACAGGGTTCGGCTTATTTTTGTCTCAATTACAATGATTGCTAAATGTAATTATTAGTTGTAAAAGTCTGAATAAATATCTTTGGGGTATAACGATATCACTATACGTATCGCGAATTCGCGATACGTAACGTAAAAACAACAAATATCCCCCATAAAAACAAAAAAAATATTTAAAAATACCTCCCGCAAATGCTTTATTCCCACACGATATAAAAAAGGAATGCAGAACAGTTACTATCCTAGTAATGAAGTTACAATGTACATGTAAATGTATGCTCAATTTGCACATAATATACACTGTAGTATGAATTTTGTAAGATCTGAAATAAAAACAATATAAACGTGAAAACAAGAATTGTTTTTAAATTGTGCTGCGGAAATATTACTGATTCAGAGACATGCATGTAATGCCCTTAAGTTCCATATAAGGTCAACGATCAAGCAACCCTTGTGTATACACTGCACCTGCTTCATTTTTATTGGCTGATAACGAACATGCATGATGCATATCGCATACACGTGGGCGGGCATGCACATGTGTATGTACAATGTACACCGATCGTGGGGTTTTGCCAGCTGAAATAGAACTGGTTGTTCGGCGGACAGCGAGTATGTCGGTCGGACAAATACAATACGTGGTCAGAAAATGCCCGATGTCCGATCATAATATCATCGCTACGATCTGTAGCCTCCGTATGCAATGGCATTTGGTGTTTTCCAAACCGATTTTTGCGCGAGCTGTTCTAATAATAGCGGGGGGGTATTCCTGGTCACACTGGCCCTTGCTTAATACATGACACGAAGAACATTTACTTTACCTTAAACTATGAACGTAGGAAATGACCAGGAATTCAACAATTATTACAGTAAAGAAGAAAGGTATTAAAGAAATCGGACTTCTCGTCCGCGTTCTGTTTCCTTGCTCTATGGTAATATAAACAACGTTTTACGTGTGCTCAATGTGCGATTTATTTACCCAACTTGTAACTTGCTTTTGTCGACAATTTGTCGACGTCAGAGTTTTATTTTGCCGACATGTCGACAAGAAAAATCGCCAACGACAACAGCCCTAAATACATGTACGCTGGATATGCCAAGGTCCAACCTTTCTCAAGTTCCCACCCAACACAGCACAGGCAATTCAGACAGGCAAGGGGTCCGTTCCGAGGGCCCTGGTCAAACAAACAGAAAGCCAAGACCCTTATCTTGAGCACACACCACACTGGGTTCCCTTGTTGCACTCTTGAATGTATGATCAGCAAATGTGAGCCACACATGTGAGGCCCACGTGTGTATGTACAAAAATGTACATGTACTTTGACTCGGTGATTCAAGTTCATTCAGTGCACAAGGGTGGCAGTTTATATTTATCCATGCAAAAATTGTGCGCATTGATTTATGTCATGTATGTTGGTGTGCAATGCATTTGGCTGTACAAGTATAGTGTACATAATATATGCTTGTCCATGCAGCAGTGTGTTATTAGCTACATTTGTACATGTAGAGGCATGTTAGACTTTAAATCAAGTCGGTAATTGGACAATTTCATTCGTCCGGGGCCGGGGTATATGATATAGCGCATACCGTTTCAGTTGTGGGGATGGTACGTACATGTACATCCTCGATCCCAACATGCGTGTGCTTCGAATCCAATTACCGACTTGAATAAAACGTTCTCATCCTTTGTGAACAACATATGGGGCTCGCTACCGAAATGAGACGGAGCAGTCTGGTTAAGAATCAGGGGAATGTACATGTACATGTATGTTACATCTTTCAGTACTAACCACATGGCGCATCGTGCAAGGCATACTGTACCCATAACATCGGGTGTCACACGTGCGTGAGTGCTGGATACATTTACAACAGGCGCGCCCTCATTCTTTGAGGGGGGGGGGGGGGGGGGGTGAAATACATGTAACTCCTTGTACTCTGTAGTTTAGTTTTCGCTTTTTCAAAAACAAAACAAAACAACTTACACTGACCTAGAAAAAAAAAAAAAATCCCCATACCTTTATTGGATGCTTCTTATTATATGTCAGATAGACTATGATGCATGTACATGTATACATGTACATAAACTGGTTGCATATTTGAATATCCGCCCGAAGACATGTCAGTGGACATGTTGGAACTTCAAGAACGGCGGGCATATTAACATAACGCACCACACTGGTAATATGATAATGACTGGCGCCAGCGGACAAAACACGACCATCTAACTTACGACTTGTTTTTAAGTCTAAAGGCATGTTGTGTTTTGCACACCCTGTTTTGAATTTAGACATGCCCGTCTTTTTGGTTATAATACAAAAGTACATGTATTATAGAAGTTAGGAGGGCCTGTGTTTTGTCCATAATGGAATCTTTCTTAATTCTAACCGTCCCAAATCCGCCAAATTCTTTTGGATTTTGGCGGACTTGGTTCTAAAGACCTGGCGTGAAAAATTATTGTTGGATTATGATGGACTTGGTCCAGGAGGCCTGAAGCAGTGGCGGTGCAATTGATGAATTTTGCCGAGGATCCAGTAGTAGTGTTGTCATATAAGGCATGTTGTACTAAGTCCATCAACAATTCAACATCAACCAACACTTATCAAGGGTGGTTCAATTAGCTCATGTATAAACAAAAATCGACTGATGGATTTTGGTGGATTTGCTCCAGTACCCCGCAGAGGCAGTTGGGAGTTAGGGTTAATACATGTACATGTACATGTACTGTTGGGATCAAAAAATCAGGCTCTCCTAATTTCCATCAATTATATATTTTAGGAATTTTAGGACACATTATTTAATGTCTTCTGTCTCCAAGAGTGATTATGTTCATTTATAGCAAAGAACCTGCTGTGAACAAGTAAAAATAGTTTAAAGTAAATTTTAATGATACTTGATGGGAAATTACACGGATCATTGTAATTAGAGACACCAAAAAGTCACACTTTTGGACCCCAAAAAGTCACACTTTTGGACCCCAAATTTATGGAATGACCCACGTGCTTTTAGCGCATTGTAATTAATTTTGAAGGAAAAAACAAAAAAACTAAATCAATGAAAAGTTCACTGCAATGGGAAAAATGATGGCTGGAGTTTTTCTCACATACATTTTCATTGTACTTTTCCTTCCTTGAATGACTAATTGTATTCCGTAACTAGTGTAATGCACATGTACGTAAATGTATAGCATTAGTAGAGCTATAGCACAACACATTTGCAGACATTGTTCATACATTGCTCCGAAGTAGTCATATTTGCTCCAAATGTCTTGTAGAGCGATATTTCATTTCCGTGTGACCAATAACCCAGTGAATATGGATGTCGACTTGAAAAAGAGCTGCGGTTTGAAAAGACCACCTGGCCGGTTTGACGTCTATACCCGCATTTTCTCCGTATTCAATCCATTGTTCGGGTATTGTGGTCATCATATGCTTGGCTGCACAAGACTGATGTGTGCATTATACTAGGCTATAGCTAGCACAAGGATTCTCTTGGTCGGTTTCAAAGAACTCATCACTCTGTACATATACAATGTACATGTACATGTAAGTGAAGGAATCGCTGATTTGTAAATGTGGAGGTTTCGGTTTGAGTTGGCCTTACAGCTGTCAGACCTTGTGAAAAGTGTGCAAGAGGGGAACTTGCACTTTCAGTTGGCAACTGGTCACATTCGTTGCATGTACATGTACATGTACATGTAACAGCAGCGTGCGTTATGAGGCTTGACTAAATTTGATGCACAGCTTGATTTCCGTGCATTATATGTTACATGTACATACTGCCCACCCTCTATTGTACTTGTACATGTAGTCCAGGGCCCAATTTCATAGGGTTGCTTTAAAACCCTAACCTCCCTTCAGTGTGTTTCAAATGGCCCTGCTAAATCCAACAATTTCCAACAAAACTGAAATGAGAAGCCTGTTGAATCCAATTAAAATCCACCCCAAGACCACCTGCACACCAGCCTTGGCATTTTGCAGCTACCCTCCTGAATACGCCAAAATCCAACAGGTATGTTTTGGTTTACGCCTGCTACATGTAAATGTCAAAATGCAACAAATTACAACAGCTTTTTACCATTGTTAGATTTTGTTGGATTTAGTAGGGTGAGGTTTACAGTCCTAACCTAGACAATAGGATGCATCCCCAATCCTTCAGAACCCTCCAGTTGCCTCCCTATACAAATGCACTTACATGTATCCCTAACCCTCCAGGGTATTTTGGCTAGAAACCCTGCCAGATGCATCAGATTGCATACTTTGTCACATTGACTTGTGTGCAGAGTGCAGCAAGGTCAAGCTGTCACCACAGATGCACTGTGCTGCATCTGGCAGGGTTAGGGTTTTAACCCTAACCCTGCCAGACGCAGCACAGTGCATCTGTGATGACAGCTCCACATTGCTGGACTCTGCACATAAGTCAATGTGACAAAGTATGCAATATGATGTGTCTGGCAGGGTTCTAGCAAAAATGCCCTGGAGGGTTAGGGTTAAATGTTTGTTGCCCTTTCCGGACGTGATACCATTGTATGTGAAGCACTGTATGCTTTAACCCTAACTATGTACCCCAAGCCTTGCAAACTCCAACAGCAGGTTGTGTCAAATGTTGATGGGTTCAGGACGGCAAAGCCTTGGCACCATTACTTTACATGGAGCTATAAATATGATGCCCCAATTTGTATGTCAAAAAAATGTGCCATAGGTTTACTGCACAGTGTTGGATTTTGACAGGTTGAAGAATCCGCCTAGTAAAAATGCCTAGGGGATTAGGGTTCCATTCCATTCCATTCCATTCCATTCCATTCCATATACTTTATTTATCCTGAAAAGGCAATTACATAATTAGGGTTGGACAGTTCGCTATAAAAACATTATAAAAACACCAAAAAAACAGTTACATGTACATATCAGATAAATACATCAAATTTAAAACAATTATTCATAAATGCCTCAGCGAGTTTCACTATCCCTATTGGTCGAGAGCCTGTCACGTGGGTGTTTTTAAACGGTTGTTTAAACACGGCTGGAAGTTGTTTAAACACGGCGCGTCATAACCAGCTGTTCTCAGCCGATACGCAACAGGAAGAGCGTAGTAGGTGCGCGCACAAGATGTACTGAACTTCATAATGTAAGACAACGCTAATGCATGCGTATAAAACACTGCATCTTGTGCGTGTTCGTACGCGCACGCGACAGACAGGCGCGGAGCACCTTCACGCGCTCACAAGGCCGATACGTACGTATGTGTTTTGTACTGAGCAAATGGGAGAAAAAGTGGGGTGAAAAAGCTTCGCATTTTATCCATTTTACGTTTTTTTTGTTGCATTTTTTGTAAGAAGGCATTTATGAATGGGGATAAAAATGTGATGACCCGTCTTTACCAGTCAATAATGACCTCAACAGTCCATTAACCCTTTGCGTATGGAAGACACCATATGATGGCACCAAAAAAAACAGTGCCACCAGGTCGGATGACGCCATTGGCCGCTGTTTGTGCAGTTTCAATCCATTGTTAGATTATTGTGTATGTCATGCTTGACTGCACAAACACATTGTGGCCGTTTCGCTTGGCTGGCAGAGCCGCCGCAACACCCCGACGTCTCCCGTAAAACACCGTGCTCATGGGGTTAACAGCGGTCAGCTGGGTTATTATTGACGTGGTAAGACCGGGTCATCACACTTTTATTCATATGAACTTTTATGAATTAAAAAATGACATACACATATGGACATTTATATATTACACATGGAATTTGTACTGTCAGTGACTGTAGAAATTAATGAACTACATGTGTATTATGATGCAAACCCAGTCTTGGATTGACAAAGAATGACCTTGACCCGTAGATACCTGTACATGTATGGGAAACCAAACATTTGATGAATTGGGAAAAAAGGAAGATTTACACATTTACAAAGGAAGATGTACAAATGTATACTGTGTGTAAGAGAAATTTCTCACTACTGTGACTGTAAGCAGTATTTAATAATGTGAAAATGTACAGATTTGCCTGTACATGTACGTGATTGAAATGGAGACCTGTACATGTACATGTAAAGTGCTCATCATGTATTACGCACATGTACATTTGGGTCATGCCATAAATTTGGGGTCCGAAAGTGTGACATTTTTCACTGTTACATAGTGACATGTATAAGATTTTGCTATTCCGGACACATTCTGTAATGCCTTCTGTCTCCAAGAGTGATGTAATTATGTAAAGCAAAGTACCTGCCAAACGAGTAAAAAATAGTGTGAATTCAATGTTAATGATACTCGATGAAATTACACAGGTCAGGTGTAAAGGGACACCAAAGAAAGTCACACTAATGGACCCCAAATTTATGGAATGACCCATACATGTACATAAATTGTAATTGACCGGACACACTAAATTGTATATATATAATATGCCCTCATAACAGTATTGGTTAAAGGCTGCATGAAGTGAATTTTAAATAGTCATACCCACACCATGTACATTGTACATGTACACTGTATATGTACGTACATGTGCATACACATGTACATGTACATGTACATTTATCCAGTTTACGGGTACCATGACTCGGTTTATTTTGTAGGCCCTTATTTCCCTTTTAGTAATGTGTGATTTTATGCTAATTTACATAATGTTATGCTAATTTACATAGTAATGACCACAAGAGTCATGTAATGCAAGGGAAAAGCTTCAGTATCGAAGTTGATACTTTTCCAGGGGGTCATTTTATAAAAAATGTTTTTGTTTCTGCTTAGTAGTGCTTTGTAGCCAGTGAGCAAATTTAATGTACAGACTGCTACAATAAGTCAAACTTTGACTTCATTTTGTACTTTAAATGCAAAATCATATTAAAATTGAGTGGGGTTAGGGTTAAGTGCCTAAACTGCACAGTGAGTACTTTGATCCCCATCATACATGTACATGTACACACACAACATGTAGCAACAGCGTACGCACATCAGGAAATAGCTTAAACATTTTGAATAATGAAAAGAACACTTAATCCTTATTTCAAGTCCCAAAAAGAAATTCCTTTATGCTTGTACAACTTGAAAGCATTGATATTTGCGCAGAATATTGGAGAACAATTTTCATTTCATGTAGGATATACAATGTAGCATTAATAGTGGGCAAAACAGTTACAGGAACTGTTCACACTTGGTGTTATTTAACATTTATGCTCAATCCATTATCTGAGTCATAAGAAAATAGCGAAAACCGTTCTGTAGTAAGAGTAGTTTTGTGCACGTACATGTACATGTACAGTTAAACATGTATCGACCTCTAAACGCGGACGTATTCTGGGAATCGCGGACGATATTGTTCCCTTTGTTATACGTCCACGTTTGTTTGGGAGAACAAACGCAGTTATTCTGTAAATTCCATTTGTTGAAATCAAAAGAAGCCACTGCGTTTTGAGAGGTTTTCATACATGTACATTTTGCTCAAAGATGACAGCATTTCAGATGGAAATATTTCTCTGAAGGATTGGTGCTGGTATCATTTTTTATCATTACCAAAGCTTTATCATTCCTTTGAATGTACTTTGAATGTATACATTTTGTACCATGTACATGTACAATATATAGAGCCAATGGTTTTCCGTTTCAGAAAAGTCAATTTTCCGTTTTGACAAATCTTCATTTCCGTTTCGCCCATTAGAACAGTGTACACAAATCTGTTTCATTTCCATTTGACATTATTTCATACGAATATATATAAATGAATGCACAATGAAAGAGGCCAATTCCGTTAATTCCGTTTGGTTTCCACTAAAACGGAAAATCATTGGCCCTAAATGTAGCTGTTGCATGGGCCTACAGCATGCAGGGACAGTAGGGTTTCCCTGCGTGGCATGCTGTCCCCCACCATCCCTGCCTGCTGCGTGTGACAAGGAAGCCTTCCCTACTAATTAGGAGATCCACTTTGCAAATGCTTGTAATTCATGTGTCTGCATGATTCACCATGTGAATGCGGTGAATATATTATTGCAGCACTTAACCCATGCATGCACTGCATGTGTGTTTATTACACGTACGTGTAACTTGTATCAGTTCAAAGGTTTCCTTTTTAACAGAATGCTGTATGTTGTATAAAATATTTCATTTGGAAATGATTTTAATGTTCCATTCATGGTTTTTATATTATTTTGTACGTCACTACTAATGGCGATTTGTACTTCAATTCCAGGGTCAATTTAACGTATTGAAATTCGCTAAATGTACTCGATCGCGTGAAGTACAGTACAATGTTTAATTCAGCCAATAGGCCTCTTTTAGCTGTTCTTGTAAGAAAACAAAAATGTCAAACTACATGTTTGTAAATGTGGTAGGTTTTTTTCCAATAAATTTCACTGGTAGCCTGATTTATCATGGCGGGTACCAGTGAAGTGTACATGTATGTCTCAAACTGTCCGGACAAAAATTATTATTTATTTTTAATTTTTTTTTTTTTACTTTACTGGATCACAGTTCTATCGTCTCCATGATTACTGACACATTTTTTGCTGTATTTTTGTGATAAAAGTGAAACGTTCGAATTTGCTTACTGGTGTCCCCATTGACTTGTGCACAAAATTGAGCCATGATTATCCAGAAGTGGCCTCCCAAACATGCACTGTATATGTATATGGCTTTTCAGAAAATTTGACTTTTCGATCCTTTTGGTTAATCCATGACGGCAATAGTTGACCATTGTACCGTGTGCCACGATCCATATTGAACTCCGCATCTTCATTGCTGGTTTTGGCAGGTATAAAAAGCATGCGTTTTAATGCAAACTGGCAAAGAAAATATTCAGCGTTCACTTAATTCTGAAACGCAGAAAACCAAGTTGAATTTTAGTTGACAAAGAAGAATATTTTGAAAATTTTTATTTTTAAAATTTTTTATGCAAGGGCTCTCCTTACGTTATGGTCTTAGTGTGACATGAATAGTGATCAGTCGTTTGAAATTCATGAGACATGAAATGAATTAAATTATAATATTTAGTTAAATTTTAGGCGAATTCGGCTTTGTGGCATACAAGACACGGAAGCGCTACATTTGTTTCCGTTCCAGTCGCGTTCCCAGGGTAACTTTTAGTTTTCATTGAGTGTTTGTTCTCATTGGTCAGAAATGGTGGAGTACATGAAGAGAGTTGCCGAGTTGAACGTGGAGCTGACAGTGGAGGAGAGGAACCTGCTATCGGTGGCATACAAAAACAAGATCGGGGCTCGGAGGGCGTCGTGGAGGATAGCTAGCAGTCTGGAGCTTGCAGAGGAAAAGAAAGACGACTCTTCACCCAAATTAGCGCAGATGAAAGAATACAGAGAAGAGGTATACGGGAATTCGCCAAACAAAATTAGAAGCCATTTTTTGCTCTGGTGCCACGCTCGCGTGCAGGTTGCCCGCGTTCTTTAATTTCAGTTGTAAACACCCTGTTGGTCGAAGCTGCATCGAGCGCGTGCGTAAAATACATGTACGCACGCGAGCGTGGTGCCACCGCAGTAAATACTTCTAATTGTTCGTCAGATTAGTCTATATGTATAACCGCTTACATTCTACACATACAATGCTCTTAACCACGTCCTGAATAAGAAAAAACTTATTTTAAAACAATTTTTTTCGGGGTGGGGGGGGGGGGGGGTAGTTGAAATGTTGGGTCAGACAGATTAAAGATTCCGTGTCCGTGCTTTTTGGGCATGGCACCCAAAATGAATTTATTATCAGCTTTTCAATGAGACATTCCACAAAAAATAGAATTGATTGAAGATCAGTAGCACAGTTAACCCCAAGCCTTGAAAACTCCAACAGCAGGTTTGGTCAAGTTTTGATGGGTTCAGTACTGCAGGGCCTTGGCACCATTACTTTACATGGAGCTATGATGCCCCAATTTGTCCAAGTCCAAAGAATGTGCCATAGGTATACTGCAGTGTTGGATTTTAACAGGTTGAGGACACTTCCAAGTAAAAATGCCTAGGGGGTTAGGGTTAATGTTACAATTTTTGCAATAGGGGCAATACGCTCTTATTCTTAAACTTAATGTATAGGACCAGCATTGTTTGTAAAGTTAAGTCTAAATAGATAGCAGAGTGTAGTAAGTATTTTTCGTTCAAAAATAGTTTTTCTTCCATTATTCATTTGTCGGAGGAAATTCATTGAATTGAAATGTTCAGCCAGAGCTCAGACATTGCAGCTTCAAACTCTGTGATTCACCCTAACTCCCTCCATCAATTTTCTGATTTCAAAGTGTTCAAGCTGCATGTAACCTGAATCCTCCAAAATCCTCTTATGGGGACCATTGCATGAATCCTGCAAAGTCCTCTAGGTTTTTTTTTGTAAACATCCCAGTAACCTCAATCCTCCGAAATCAACCAGCATCAGATTGGGCCTGATGACCTGGATCCTCCATTTTCCTCCAGAGGTAAAAATCCTCATGCCCTCCAATCCTGCAAAATCCTCCCATGCTTTAACTTCCAAAGACCCTCAATCCTCCAAATTCCTCCATTTGGAAAAAAAAATGATTTTTTGAGGATTTGGGAAGGTTAGGGTTGAAGATTCACAGAAATAAAGATACAAAAAATGCTATGAATAAGGAGATAAGTGTGATAAACTGGACATGCTGGAAGGCTGGATTTGTCTGTAGTGGATCCAACCCCATCTTTGCCTCCCATCCATTAACACTGACATTGTTTTGAATGACCTATAATCCAGATTGAGAAGGAACTCTCCGATGTATGTACAGACGTCCTACTAGTGATTGACAAATATCTCATTCCATCAGCTAGTCAAGGCGAACCGCAAGTGTTCTACTACAAAATGTAAGAATACCTTGTATTAAGACCCATGAAAAGTCAATCATCAGTTTTGTATTGATCAGGACCCTTTAAAAATTTTGTGCCCTCCAAAGATTTGTTATATATTTTTTTTGGGGGGGGGAAATGCCAACAAAATTATGAAAACCTCTCAAAAATGTTGCCAGGCTAATTTTGATGCCCCGCCGGCGAAGCCGAAAGGGGCATACTACGTTTGCCTTGTCCTTCCGTGTGTGGGTGTGTACATGTTATCCATTATGTCCGAGGACTGAAGTGTCAAATCCTCTCTTCTCCACTCAATGGCTAAGTTCTGTTTCCATAGGTGTTCCACTAGAGATTGCACTTGTACTAAAAAATGTGCCTATTATAATCAATTGCTCCCCCCCCCCCTTAATATATTTTGTTTGCTCTACAAAGTGCCCTTCTTTATATTGGACCCTAGTTATGCCACTGCCCTCTGTAGAGGGTTTTCACAATGATAGAGAACCCTCTGGACACCCAATGCCTACATGCAGAATCTTCTCTGGCACTGATTTCCACTGTTTCACAGCCGGCTATTTTTGTACCCATATCCAGGAAGGGTGACTACCACAGATACCTGGCTGAGTATGCCGTGGGCAACATGCGGAAGGAGGCGGCCGAGAACAGTCTGGTGGCCTACAAGGCGGCCAGCCAAATCGCCATTAACCTGGAGCCTACCAACCCCATCCGACTGGGGCTGGCCCTCAACTTCTCTGTCTTCTACTACGAGATCCTGAACTCGCCGGACCGGGCCTGCCGGCTGGCCAAGACGGCCTTTGACGACGCCATCGCCGAGCTGGACACGCTGAACGAGGACAGCTACAAGGACTCGACGCTGATCATGCAGCTTCTGCGGGACAACCTGACGCTTTGGACGAATGATGCTGCGGCGGAGGAGGCAGGTCAGTCAACTCGTCCGGAGAGAGGAAAATAAGGCCAGTTCATACTTTCACACACGAGTGCAAAAGGGAAGCGAATTTTCTGACGTCATCAATTGTTGTTCCACTAATTGTGACATCAATTGTTGTCCCATTGCGACGTTCGCTGTTCCCTGTTCCCTTATCTAACAAATTTGCATCACTCACTAATACGTGTTAAGTATGAACCGGCCTTTTGGAATGCCGAGGCATTTTTGTTGAATCACAGGTGGGATTTATTTTGGAGGGGGTGGGGGATGGGCGTGGGAGGTCTTTCAAAATAAACAAGGCCTTAAATTTTACCATTGCCAGTAGATATGCTGAGACATTTTTGTTCGTGTGTAGTTAGGGATTTTTTTGGGTGGGCGGATTGGGGTTGGGTGAGAGGTTGGGAGATGGAGGTGAGAGGGATTTCATAATATTAAAGGCCTTAACCCCTTGGGTGCGGTTATTTACAGGAGGCGCCGGGGTGTCGCGCCGGCTCTAGCAGTCGAGTGAAACGGACACAATGTGTTTGTGCAGTCAAGCATAACAAACACAATAATCCAACAATAGATTGAAACTGCACAAATAGCGGCAAATGGTGTCATCCGGCCTGGTGCCACTGTTTTTTTTTGCGCCATTTGGCATCTTCCGTACGCAAGGGGTTAACATTTACGATATTCTGGTTGATAAAGCGAGACATTTTGGTCGATGTACCGTTTCTGTTTTGTAGATACTGTAAACAAATAATTAAATGTAACGATGCCGAATCCAACAAGATCCATCTGCAGGACATTTCTGTTGGATTTTGTTGGTCTTTCCTATTGTATCTGAATAGTTTATATGCAAGTTAGACCCAGACTGGTCTACAGTAACTGGCTTATACATAAGGGACAACTCCAAAAATGCCTGTATGTTACTGTTTATACATATGGGACATTCAGTAATCCTCTTAAAACAGTTAAAATTTCAGTGTTTTTAATTGTAATGTTGGGTATCTGCAATTAGAATACCCACAAGAATATTATGTTTTATACAACACCTGAATAAATCCCCGCCATCTGATTGGTGGATCATCAATCGCGCGCATTGAATTATTCGTCCCATCGCATGACGCGAACCCGCACCGTAAAAATAGAAGTTCTATCAAACGGTACGCGTTTGACAGAACTTCCCTAATTTTCACGGTCACTATTGGTGGCGCTCTAAACACGGCCGTCATTCACACAAAATGGCAGACGATGTTTCCGAACCGCGGTTTGTTCTAACAGACGACGAAATATTGGAACTCGTAGGCGAAACAAATTTAATACGCAGTCAAACAATTAGATGACTTTGCAAGACATGCTGGAACAACAATTGAGCTTTAACTGTTTCGGAACTGAACTTTTTGTCGCGGTTTTATGCGGGACTGAGAAGGGAAATCGGCACGTTGTACACAAAGAAATCCATGCATGCAATCTGTCGAGGATTTATTCAAATAATGAATGTTTCACATTTGTGCAATGGTAAGAATAATTTCATGAGGTGACAGATGGAATGTCCCATTCCACTCGGCTTCGCCTTGTGGAATGGAACATTCAATCTGTCACCTCATGAAATTATTACCATTGCACTCATAAACATTCATTATTTGTATAATATTAGTCCTTGGGATGAGTGTGTAATTCAAGAAAACGTGGTGCGTTATGTACATGTATAGGACTGCAAGGGGATCTTTTCTTTGACTCTCAGTGAAGATGGAATTTTGCATTGGGGAGATTTTTGCCCTTCCATGTAGGAGGTTATGGGTTCAAGTCCCGCCCGAGTAAGCCTGTGGATTTTTTCTCGCAGGCTCTTGGAAAGCACTGAGCATACAGTGCTTAACAGCATGTTGGGAAGGACAAAATATCCCCCCCCCCCCCCCAAGTAACGCAGTTAACCCATCGAGTATGGTTATTTACAGAGAGGCGCCGGGGTGACGGGTCGGCTTTGCAGCCAAGCGAAACGGACACAATGTGCTTGTGCAGCCAAGCGTAACATACACAATAATCCAACAATGGATTGAAACTGCAGAAATTGGTGTGTATAGACGTCATCCGGCCTGGTGGCAATTTTTTTTTTTTTTTCAGCTATAGCCGTCATCCGGCTTCAAAGGGTTTAAGTGTCTTGCTTACAGGCAAGGTATTGCACCAGTACTTGTAGACACCTCTCCAGTTCTCTCAATTTGTTTTTTGTTTCTTAACAGAGAGGAAGAATGAGACCAATGTACAGGATGTCCAACAGCCACTGGAAGCAGCCTCTTAGAAACCCTCTCCTAGCTCATCAGCTCTGCATGTGTACTTCAAGCTATAATCCCCCTCTCCCCTTCTACAACTCGGAATGCACTCTCTCCTCTTGATGGGCTCCAGTCTCCACGGCAATGCTCTGGGATTGGAGGGGAGGCACATGCCTTTCTTTTGCAAAGAGGACAGCCTCACAGAGGAAGGGAGAGCGACGGAAACTAGAGGTTTATGATTTGTGAAAACTTTGACTGATTTATCTGTCTTTGTGCGTCTTGCCCCCCCCCCCCCCCCCCCCCCCCCCGCCCTATCTGTCCATTCATACATTACAAGTACATGTAGTCGTGAAATTCTATTGTAGCATTATGGTAGCTCCCTTTTTTTTTAGTGTAAGCAAAATCAGTTTAAATGCAGCGTGAGGGTTACGCGATGGTGTTATGGTATGATTTCCAGGCTACAATTGAAGACTTGTCCACTGCCTCCCAATATGCAGTCCTCGATGGTAGCCTGGATCCCAGCCTGTTTGAAAAAATATGGCATGTATCTGTAAGATAATGGACGGATCACACCGAAGATCGCCTCAGCTGCAGTCCCACAGTGCAGGTATTTACTGAAAGTACGTAGAACAAGGAGTGTGAATGCGTAAAATTGTGAATGGATAAAATTGTGAAATGTAGATCTCTCTGATCGGCCTCCATGCCCACACCTTTCAATTTTTTCAACAAAACAAAACTTGGACCTGTGGGTTGGACCTGTGCAGAACCCAGAGATTTTGACTCCGTTTGCCAGGGGTGAGAATCTCTTTTTACCTGTAAAAGCGGATACTTTAAAACGGATATTTTAAGGGGGTGCCTTTAGGCAAATACAAACTATATGTTGATCTGGGGTCCTCGTGGATTTTTCGCGGATTTCGTGGAATTTTCATTTGTTGGCCAATCTCACCCCTGGTTTGCACTTGCAATATTTTTAACCCGACCGTGCTAACTCTAACGATAACCAATAGCGGGGCATTTCTGTTGGACTGTGGGAAACTGAGCAGTGAACAAATCACCTTTTGTTCTAGCTGATGGATTCTGTTGGATTCAGCATGGTGCTTAGAGAAAACCTGAATGGTTTTAATAAGCAAAATGCTTTTTCGTTAAAAACTTGGGGTTGGACCTGTGTAGAACTAAGCTTTTCATCGGAACTGATCGTAGTAGATGCGATAGTGTAATGTTGTATACGCTTCAAACAAAAATGACATTTTCCAGCTCTTTTTCCACTCATTAAATACTTCCATAGCCTTGCCTAAGGTGGTCTCTGTTTACTTTCTCTGTCCTTTTCTGATATGTAGGAATATCACTCGGCCAATATTTGAACTCGGTAAGCTCCCTAGAAATCTCCCTCATGCCCCCCCCCCCCCCCCAATTGCTGCTACACATTCGTTCACTAATGAGAGAAAAACCTATTAATTTGGAGCTTTGATTTCTTCATCTTTGCTGAGTTGAAATCTCAAGTCACATCGCAAGTCTGCTCTCAAGATAAGTCACAAGCTATTCAAACGAACTGAGATACAAGCATTCCTTTGTCATTGTTCATCCCCTGTAGTTTGTGAGCTTACTTGTGATCGACTTACAAGTCATCTTACAAGTCATCTTTGCTCTTTGAGTCATAATTTCTTTAACTTAGCCCTTGACCCTCCAGGGTATTTTGGCTAGAAACCCTGCCAGACGCATCAGATTGCATACTTTGTCACATTGACTTGTGTGGAGAGTGCAGCAAAGTGGAGCTGTCAGCACTGTGCTGCGTCTGGCAGGGTTTATAGGGTTAATGAAGCCAACAAAACAAGAGCGCCTAACAAAGGCAGTGTGGACAGTTTGAAAGAAGGGGAGAACAAAAAAGAAGAATATTTAGTAATTGCTTAAAGATTATTACTGATGAATTGTGTTGTATGTGTATGTATTTGTGAATCTCTGTGTTTTTAAAAAAGATGATTGGACTGGAAGCCTTTTACCATGTGCACTTGCTGATTTTCAACGTGGAAAATCCTGAAAAGGTTTTTTTTTTTGCAAAAGGATATATAATGTGCTACATACTGAATTTTTTACCTCATTTTTGCACTTTAAGGATAATCTTCGAATATCCTGATTATTATAGAGTTTTTATGTACAAACCCGCATGCATACAGTGCTGAATATGTTGTTAGTTTTGAATGTCTTCAGAGGAATGGTTGGTCCACAAGCACGACGAGCGTATTGCTGCTAATCTAAACAGCCACAATCCGAGTCGGTTTTGATCTTGGTTTGAAAACCTAAATCTGTTTAATAAATAGGTTAGGTTCTTTCAAAAAAAAAAAAAAACCACAACTATAGATTTGATCATCAAAGCATCAGAAACATATCAGTTCAGCACAGTTGTTAGACCCAGACATTTTGGAAGCTGAAACGGATCAAATTTGTTCAATTCCCTATAGCCCTCCAAATCCCACCAAAATCCAACACCTGGTTTTGCTTGATTTTCATGGACTCGGGACTGGAGCGCCCAGGCAGTTACTTCACACGGGGCCAGATGTTTTCTTGATTCTTGAAAGACACAGAATGCGCCATTGGATTACTGTGCATTTTGGAGGATTAAAGAGTGTTCCAAGCAAAATTGCATTTGAGGTACGGGTTAAGAAGTAAGGCTTTTCCATGGCAAAGGGGCTCTGGTAAAAAAAAAAGCAATTGGTGCTAAATCTCTGACCAGTTATATCATGGCAGCAACATGTTCTTTAGTTCATCTTTTCTAGAGGGAAAGGGTTTTGGGTCGTGAATGCCAAGATTGGTGGCATGATCTGTGTTCATGTTTCGAGCACTCCCTACAACCTTCTCACGGCTATCTACAATAATTTTCCAGCTTTTCCTTCAAACAAAATTGGATGTCGTTGCAAATCATTTCGGATGATTTAAAACGTAAGCGTGACCCGTCGAATCAAAGGCTCTGTAAGAGAAAAAATCAAAAATAGCGCACAGCTCTAAATATTGCCGAATTGGACAACATGTACTAGTGTTCATAGTGTTTTCTAACAAGTTTTCACCTTCAGTCAACCTGGGACTGAAGTACAGGGGAAAATTTGTCCCAGATACTAAATACTTTTTTTCAAATTGTTGCAGTTTTTAGCACTTTTTACCAGTTTGTTTCCAAATACATTTACATGTTGAGTTCTGTGTTGTCCAGAATATCAGATTTTTCATGATTTGTATAAATTCTATGTATTTGACAAAAAAACACCTGCTATTAAAGCCATGGTAGGAATGACTATCATAATTTTATTGCTATGTTTATTCCAATAATACACTTGAGACATTCAAATTGAATTGATGGGCCATGCTAATAACTCAATTGTAGTTGCATGTCCATTGCATGTGCGTCATCACCAACAGATTCATTAAAATGATTGTTTACTAGCATAATACCTTTTAATGTCCTTATCGAGTATGTTTCCTATGTAAAAATGTTCTTAAAAGCGAACACATGTATTTCCAAAAGTATATAAAAATCATTTTTAAATTACCATTTTTTGACCAAAACTAATGTTTTAAATTATTTGTTTGTTCACATTTTTGCTGCATGCTGCTATTCATTCACAGCTTTGTAGTGCGCTAGAAGTAAAGTGCAAATTTAAAACTACTTAAAAAAAACTTTAAAAAAGAAGAAAAAAAGAGCCATAAATTTGCCAAGTGATTCAAGACATCCGTTTCTTAATTATGTTGAATTTTTACATATGTATTATAAGCCATTAAAATTTTAGTTAACAAAAAGGACTGAATTTGCTGAAATGTGTATACAAATTGATTAAGATACATGTGATTCAGAAATTGGGATATGTTTGACTAGATATGGTACGTGTATTAACTGGCCACTAAAAGTGAGGTTGCTGCCATCATGTGCATGGTGTTTAATAGTGGCCTCCTATGGAAATGTGTGGTTGCAAGAGTCTGGAATTGACTTTTCTTTTCATGTGCTAGGAAAAATGACTGGCCTCCCAGCATGCACTGGGCATTGTTTACTGGCCTCCCCATCCACTGCTACCACAAAATGGGGAGAGTTTAGTGGCCTCTTTGAATCATGTTGACTGCACTGGCCTTTTCTATGGTCTCAATTGACCTATTGCCGTTTGTGAGTTCTTGGACAACTTTGCACATGCGCAGCATTACGCAATATAGCACATACACAGGAGCACTTATTAAACATTGGGTGTAATGTCATAATGATATTCAACAGACACTACGATTGGCTAATCTTGTGAACGGTCATAGGTCAATTGGTGTCTGTCCGAAACATTCAGTAGCCTAAGTCGTGTGATAGTCACTGGCCTGATACGTAAATGTTGAAAGGCTTGTGTCCTGCAAATATACATGATAGACTGGCTGCTTTTTTTTTTCCTTGCCACATATTGTTGAAGATGAGTCTGTTTTACAGTGCATTATCTTTACGCCTGCTGGCCTGCCATTTTAAGTAGTATTAACCCCTGTTGCCCTGATGTTATAATGGGGTGCCTGTATGCCAGACAGGATTGCGCAGCCAAGCGTAATGACCACAATAACCGAACAATGAATTGGATATGCAGAAAATGCAGGTATAGCCGGCCAGGTGGTCTTTTTCAAAGCGTGGCTGTAGCTGGTCATCCGGGCTCACTTCTTGTGTATGTGCCAAACATGATTCAGGTTAAAATGTGCATAAAACTGTTTTCTTGTACTCGTTTAGTAGCCAAAGTTTATATAGTATGACCCTGGGAATAGAAGTACCTTGACAGGTGAAGCCCGTTTTCCATAAAGTCATTATAATTCCTGACACTGTCACCGAAGACTTCCCGACAGAAGTGCCGAACTATAAAAGTTTTATCACGACTGACGTAAACATGGATGGTGATAGTCAGCAGAGTTGGACCAAGCTTCAGCCTGTGCGGACTATTTACACGGAGCCGGAGTTGGCTCACTGATGCCCCTTGCTATTTGAAAACCAAGGCGTCAGTAACGTAGATAATACTTGAAACCATAATTAAAATTATTGATGTGAAGTGTCCGCATCTTGAAAAAGTTAGAACCGCCAAAAATTAAAGTTTTACGTGAAAATTCAGATGCCATTTTGTTTTTCCTTTTTTTTTGGGTCAAATGTTTCACGAACCATCTCTGCCCCAGTGGTGCGTGATTTGGCATTCGATCTTGTGTGCTGTTGGTGTTCATTGTTAGTATATATAAACTAGGTTTAACTCACTATCACGGCAGAGTGTACCCACGGTTCGTTCGCAATGGCCTACATTAGATTCTCCTGCAGTAGTTTGCAATTTTTTTGTTTTCACCGCAATCGGCTATGAAAGTGATGACTAACACCAGTTTGTGGCTAAGGCTTACGCCATATATATGATAGCGATGACCATCCATTATCTCACCACATAGGTGTTCTATTAATCTTGTCCATTTCAGCAACCGTGTTTGTTTTTCTGTAAGTTCCTTTTTAACACTTTTTCCACAACTCTTAAATGTTTTTTTTTTTTTTTTAAGAGATCTTTCCAGTTTACCAAAATCTTCAAATACGGACTTTCTCGTCTGACGTAAAGGGCCTATGTAGCCCGTCTTCTGTGTTGGTGTACACGTACGTGAATACTTATCGAAGCGTTTATTCTCTAAAGCAATCAACTCCTTCGATCTATAGGCATTATGTGAGAATGATGGGTTTGAAAGTATGTGAAAATGTCATGAAGATGTATTATTTTATGTATTAATGATGTGAGTATAGGTGTGTCTTCAGCCAATAGTAGCATTTATACACTTTCTAGTCAATTCTCCGTGTAACTCACTTCACTTGTGTCCGTTAAAGAAAATACTGTGATCATTGTGGTTTTTAGTTTTAGATTTCTTTTGTATGACACACAAGTGACAAAAATTCATGAGGATCCGTAGCATTTCGTCAACAACTTTTGAATTTCAGTTTAAGAAAAAAAATTGAGGTATGAAAAGTTAAATAACAGTTATGACAAAAAAAGATTTATGCAAGAATTGGACATTGGTTTTTGTTAATAATGCCAAGTCTTAATTGCAACGATGTCTTCTGAAGACTTTCCCATTAAAACAAGAGAGGGAGAGAGCCCCTTCAAACGTGTGTATACCTTATTTCAATCGTGATCACCCTGTCTTTGGTCGGTGCAAAAACATTTTTGAGATGTACATGCATAATTAAATGTGACATGTATAATCCATTTATAATTAAGTAGTGTATTGTGAACATGATGCATGTACATGTATTAAACCAATTCTGACCAAAGAGGGCGCCATTGTCTCACTTTGCATTGTAAACTGTCGTTTGCTTTCCTGTGACTTTTTTTAATCACTCATATGCATTTTGTCATTGTCCAATAGACAAAATTAAACTTTCCTGACCATCATGAAATAATGTTGGGCTTGCTTTGTTGGTGTTCTGTATAGACTGTCCTACGTGAATTGCAATAGAGTACCGAAGTCTGACGTCAGTTGGTTCCAAACAAATGTAAATTTCGACTTTCTTTAACAGCCAGTCATGCAAACACATAACAAAAATATTTTGGTTCCAAACATTGAAGTCATCACTTCAGTGCTCCATAGAGTATGTAAGCCAACTTAAAAAAACAAACAGATTTAGCCTGTTTCACACGAGCGCCGGAAACACATCTTTGGTGCTGGGTGTCCGACGTCCAATGATCAGTCCTATAGCGAACGTCCATTTTGCAATGTTTGCATGTGTATCGCGATATTCAATGAACGATGAAATTTATCGGGTACCGTACCAGTGATTTTCCTGCACTGTTAAAAAATTCTGTAAAATGAATTTTTTCCCCTTTTAAAAACAATCACCGTTTTTTAGTTTTAACTGATTTTGGACGTAAACTTGCGGTACTGTGTGCGACCCTAAAAAATCACGTGTACGTAAGTTTTCGTGTTTTAACGTCAATTATACAAAGTGGATGTAAATGTACAAGACCACTTTGACACAATTTGCTGTAAATAAACAGCAACACTAAGTGTTTATTTACAAAGAATATACTGTTCCACACAAATCTCATTATGCAGCAACTGACGACGTTTGTGTTTACAAACGGCAAACTGCGCATGCGAAAAGGCGATTTCACATCGATACAACATTTTGGAGGTCTCGGTCCCCGTCACGAACCGCACAGAATCCGTGTTTCCAACGGTCGTGTGAAACGGGCTTTTGAAAGAGTGATTCTGGGTTCATACTGTGAAATAAACTATCCAATACCATCGCCATAACAACATGGCTGGCATGACATTAGATACTGCCCCATTATCCCTAGTTTGATAAAAACCATAGGTTGGTCATATCACTTTGTGGGTTATTACCCTGTACAATTCTTTTGAATACTGCACTGAAATTAATACATGTAAAGAAAAAGCAAGTTAGAGATTTCAATTTTTTAAGTCCAGCAATGTGCCGTTTCTCAGTTTTTATTTGTCAACTTGCAAATGCCCGCGTCCAAAGGCTTTTCCTATGTACAAATGCCATATATTAAATTGAAATGAACGGTACAATGAAATGATTTAATACCTTGTTTCAAATTTGAATATATCTTACACAACTATATACATTATATATCAATAATCGGAGATATAGCTGTACAAGTAATCTTGTAATTTTTTTTCTCTCCTTTTTTTACTGCAGACCTGAGCAAATTTTTTTTCGCACATCTCCCTAATAAATACACGTACTGCTTAATCAGCAATAAGTCCCAACTTTATGCGAACAAGTCATGGTTTAAGCTAGACAGCTACACATGCAAAATGCATCCATTATTGATTCAAATGATGGTTGTGGTTCTTAAAGATAAACGGCCCGTGCTCTTCAACAAATTAAATTGTTTTCCGCTGACAAATTTTCCAAATAGTAAATTCTATTTTATCAAACAAACTTACTTTTGGCATCTGCAACATTCTTGGTTGCTTTAGAGGCCTCTAACGCACAAAATGATCCGACAATTATTCAATAATTAAACATAGGCATATTTTTGGTTAGATGTCTATCATTCAAAGGTGAATAACTTTTGTATTGCTGAAAAAAAAAAAAAAAATTAAAAAATTATTTCGGGGTTAAATACAAAAGCAGCACGAACAGTGAATCTTTAAAGGTAGTGGACACGATTGGTCATTGTTACAATTTTCAGAAATGGGCGGATTTGGGGGTTAGTATTTTATAGGGAATATATCGTTGTTGGATGGCGCTCGTTATTAACCGTCGGGCTGATAGCTTTTAGTCAAGGCGCGCCATGGCTACCTGGACGTGTGACGTGCCCCAAATTCCAGCATGTCCGGGGCATGCCACTCGTCCACGCGTGCCTTGACTAAAGGCTACAGGGCAGTTTTCTAATGATTTCCAGCTGGAAATCGTTGGGAAAACGATATAAATTTCCACTTTTCTTGACGACAGCACACCTGGTGCCATCATTTCACAGGATGATTGAGACTACTATTAACTTAGTCTAGTAAGGTATTTCGTAATAATTCAGTAACAAAATTGGAGGATTACCAATCGTGTACACTACCTTTAAATTCAGCAGTGACCTTAAACTTTCGCAGACTTCTGTCCAGTGGTAGCACATAAGGAAATAATTGGTTTACACTGAGCGGCCCCCCCCGCATTATGGAGATTTGGGCTTCACCAATAAAACCCTTACAAACAATGAATTGTTAAGTTAAAAACAACTGCATGTACTGGCAAGCACAATGACTGATTTTCACACACAAACACCCCATGCCATAAAATGATGCCATTTTGGTGCTGAAATTTAAAAAAATCTTTCATTCATGAGATGATCCACGGTTCTCCATGTACCTCTAACCCCCCCAAAATAAATACAAAGGTATCCGATGATAAATAATATACATACATGTACACTCTGCTTCTCAATTTACTAAAATCTGTAAATTGCCCCGCTTCAAACACTTAACTTCATGGCATGAACAAAATCATCTTTAAAAAAAAAACCCAGACAAAACATCAAAGGCTAACCAATTAGAATAAAAAAAAATGCATCAAATATAATTATGTTAAGGATACAATGGGAATACATACATACACTTTGTCAGAGTTGGTACGCCGACGAATAACGCAAAACCATACGAGTGAAACACGTTTGTAGTCGACTTAATTTGCCAGGATGTCAGTTACGCGACGATTTAACATCACTGCAGAAGTACAAGACAAATATATCACCTTTTCAGTATAAATAGTGAACTTCTGATCAATTTATTGTGTGCGTACAACTTATTCCTGTTACACTTGTTCAGAGCAGGGTCGGATCCACAGGCGGGTTCGAGGGTCAAACTATTTTTGTCCCTAACCAAGGGTCAGTCGGAAACATTTCTTTCTCTTTAAAGGTTTTTCCTGAATCCAACCATGCATAGTTACACCCATTCCAAACATCATTTGCTATTTGAAATTTCACAACTTCCTTTTTGTGTGGCCGCAGATTAAACTGGATCACAGATATTCAATATTTGGTTTATATCAGTATTCTTTTTTTTTTTTGGTATCCCAAAATTCTGAACCAATCCTTCAAATCGAATTTAATTTCAAAATCAAATTCAAAATTTTAAATACAGACAAATTCTAGCATCATTTGTGCTTCAAAAAGGAAAAGCAACAACCAAACACGAAAACATTTAACATTTGTACAAACCTGTGTGGAATGAATATATTTTTGGCTTTTGTTTACCGTAGATTTGTGAAACAAAATGAGCAATCTGGCCTATATTATTTGTGGATGGAAGGTTAAATGTTTAAGTCTTTTCGGATTTGTTAAGCAGGCTTTGGTTTATTTGAATATAATTTTGCACTCCCAATCTTAAAATCCAACCATCCAAACAAAATGTATTTTTTTAAATTATTAAAACGTTTTCAGCATTAAAATTCTACAGTGAGATGATTAAATATAACATTTTTTTTTAGAATGTCAGAAAGGACCCTTCTCATAATGCACAAATTACAATGGAGTGTCTTGTATTAAAACTTGGCAATGTTTGTTACAACCACCGTTTTTGCCTGGGAACTGACAAGAACAATGTGTTGTCAACACACTTTAGAATATAGCACTGATCTGGGGCCAATTGACAGAGCTGCTTAGCACACAAATTTGCTAAGCGCCAAAATGTCTTGCTTAGTTAAAACAGGTTTAATACCAGCCAAAAGGCCATGGGATTTTCATGCTAAGCAAACAACAGCTGAATGCCAGCCACAAGCGATACACTTCACATCAAAATTTGGTTGGTAATCCTGTATTTACCAAGGAAGATTTTTCATGCTAAGCAAAATTGTGCTTAACATCGTCGTGAAATTGGCCCGGGTTTGAAAGCAACTCACTACACTGACGTGCGCTGGGCTGCCATTTATGGCGCGAGTCATTCATACATGAATGAATTGTTAAATAGCATTGTGTTTGTTCAGCAACGAGAGCCTCTTTCTAGACATTCCCTAAGGACAACAAAATACATTTTTTTTTTTATTACATAACGGCTCATTGAAGCATTTGCAAAACAGACTGACCGAAACGTTCATTAACAATTCATTAGTATACAGACTGCAATGTAGAAGAGTGAGTTCAATGCATTTTGGAGAAAACTACAAGAAGCTCAATGTTGTAAGGATGCATTTAGAGGCCACCATAGTATTTAGTGGTGGACATAGAAAGAGGTTTTAGAGGGTTACAGAAACCCTGCCCTGTTACATGTACATTCTTTTCCAGAAACCAGAAAATCTTTTGGGCATTACGCCTGCCCTCCTCCAACACTCCATTTTGTGTGTGTATGAGTTTGTATATGCCGGCAATCGTGGACCTAGGACAAAAGAATTCGGGCGTAGACAAAGGGGTCCACGTTTGACCTAACGTCCACGATTGAAAATCGTGTACAAAACCAATGGGAGGCCTTCCGAAAAAGTTAGAGTATAAACAAAAGAGGAACAATGGGAGGTCCACGATTGCACCCGTTTACATGACTGTGTGTGTGTGTGTGTGGGGGGGGGGGGGTTTCGCAGGTACAAAAAGAAGTGGAGTGACTTGTGGAGTGACTTGTGGAGTGACTTGTGGAGTGACTTGTGGAGTGACTTGTGGAGTGACTTGTGGAGTGACTTGTGGAGTGACTTGTAGAGTGACTTGTGGAGTGACTTGTGGAGTGACTTGTGGAGTGACTTGTGGAGTGACTTGTGGAGTGACTTGTGGAGTGACTTGTGGAGTGACTTGTGGAGTGACTTGTGGAGTGACTTGTGGAGTGACTTGTAGAGTGACTTGTGGAGTGACTTGTGGAGTGACTTGTGGAGTGACTTGTGGAGTGACTTGTGGAGTGACTTGTGGAGTGACTTGTGGAGTGACTTGTGGAGTGACTTGTGGACAACTCTGTTTGAAAGTTAGTTTTGCTGTATCACTTAAACTGTTAATTGTACACAGACTGCAGACATCAATATCCCAAACTGCAACATCAAAAGTGTGGGATTGTACACATTTGTAGCTGAGAGACAAATATAAAATTCCTTCCTTGACTCAATGCTACATTTATAGGCAATCGAGCACATTTTGTGATAGCTTCCCGATTTAACATCAATTTATTTTGATGGTACGTAGGGCTGTCCCGAATATACCGAATATTTGAATATTCGATCGTCAACCGAATATTCGAATACCTTTTTGTCAGTTCGAATATTCGAAAAAAAAATATATGCACGTACAGAAACGACTCTGATGCTATTTTAATAGAAAAGTTACGGCGCTTAGCAGTGTCAAATGCAGAATTTTTGTCCAGGGTAACTTTTTGTGGATGGAGGTTATTGTTCCCGTCTGTAAAAAAAAAAAAACACAAAAACACTGGCTGGAGTTTGGTTTCTTGTTATACGTCCCATAATGATCTTTTTACCGGCGCGGCATGCAATTGCAGCTGACGCGTGAAAAACTTGATCGGCGAGTATCGAATATTCGAATATTCGTTTAAACCTAGTTTCGAATAATCGAATACTTAATTATTCGAAATTGAACAGTCCTATACGTCACCGACACCGGCTTCCTTGAGATATTTGTGTGCATGTTTGTCAATTCAGCGTTAACTCCTCACTCCCTCACCCAGATGCTTTGATGCTTCTCTGGGCACGACAATGTTTGGAGGGTTGGCGTGCTCTGTGCGTAACGGAAGAACAAGCTAAATAATATAAAAACGCCACTTCGTGGTCGTTCTGCATGCATCCAGAACTGCCGCCTAAATAGAGCGTTATAAATGCTCATTTATCTGGTGTGCTTTATCTCGCCTCAACCACTGTTGAGAGTGACAACGGTGAGTTCTGTATTTCATGAAAACCAGTACAAACATTGACTTCCGTATTAAAGCCGTGTTAAATTTCAAGACATCCATAGGTTTGTACACAAACCTGGTTTCCCCCAGCCGGCTTCACCTTATGGGTGTGCATTTACAGGTAGTACGGGAATCGGGTATCCGATTGAAAAAAAAACATGCCAAATTAAATCTGGGAAATTGCTGTTCATATTGTTTGTAAAGGACCGCACGTTTAATACTACCACATCGGTGCATCAGTGCAGCAAGATGCAAGTGTGTGCAGTCAGCTCTATAGCTTTACAGTATAAGTTGCATTCACACAAATGACATTCAAAAACTGTCTTTTTCATTGTCTGAGAAATTGGTAATATGTTGCGGGTACTCGATTCCATAATCTGAAACCAGTTCCTGACATTAGTGGTCGGGTACCCGGGTACCCGGTTCGGATGCACAGCCTTACTCCACTCTGCACAGAAACGTAATATATCTCTCTGATCAATACGCACTAATAACAAGAACTCTATGCACAGCTCAGAGATAGAAGATGCTGAATTTTCCTCAATTGCCGGTTGGGGCGACACATGATGCTCGAAAAGGGTGGGTTGGGGCGCCGCGGTCAAATAGGGAGACACATAACTGTCGCCCCATTGTGAAAGTCGCCCCTTTGGAGTGTTTTTTAGTAGGGTGCGTGGGGAAAGTGCTCTAAATGGGCGACTCGCGCGTCGCCCTTTTGGGGTTATTACGGGCAGAGTCGCCCGTTTGCCGAATGCACAGGAATTAGAATATGTTCAAAGGTAATAAAGGAAATGTACACTACATGGGAAGGCCGAGTATCAGTTGAAGTCAGGTGAGCCACTGGCGGGGGGAAACACCAGTATGTGGTCCATGCTGTGTGCTGGGGAGCCCCGGGCTTCGTAGGAATGCACAGCGCTGTCGGCCGAGCCCGCGCTGGAACTCAGCTGGTCTGGGTTGTCTAGTAGAAGCTCTCTCTCTGTATGGACAGAACCAATAAGACATGAACCAATAAGATTTATAATCAATAAGGGGCTAAGTTGGATCCGAGTCGGGGCAATATTGACAACAAAAAGTTGAATTTAAGTCTAGTTAAGTTCAAAACTGGAGAAAGTGACTTAAGTCTGGAGTTGACTTGAGCGCAATGCTGAGAAAGTGTGTCCCCACCCCGCTCAACTTTTTGGGCAAATGTACGAACAAAAAATTCAGAACCCCCCCCCCCCCCAAACAATCCTGGATCCGTCCCTGCAGAACCATAGCATTTTTCCTATTATAATTTCTCTGAACCTTTAAAGACTGTCCCACTTCCAAGGCAAAGATGACCCAACAGGGCATGGGGAGATCAAAGACAGGGAACAAATTAAACTTAAGACCCCTTTCTGCTACCAACCTTTGTGCCTTGCAGGCGGCGTTCTGCTCAGGGGCGACTCGGCCATTGCATCAGCGATGGTCTGCCGGAGTCGTTCCTCTACGATCTCGGAGCCTCTCTGCAGGCTGTTCTCTGGCCAGCTGCCACAGCTGACCTCCAGTAGATTGACCGTCTGATCAAAGGCTCCTGTGACACCAAACACCAATGACCAAATTGTTGAATAGGAAACCAGTGGCAGAATGATTTAAACGAGCCATTTAACAGAAAGATTTTACTTTAATACCCCCACCAAAATCAGTCAGGAAGAGCAAAATCTTGGAAAATAACCAACCCTCCTTGATAACTGTCTAAACATGTGGCACAACCTGTTATTTCAAGATTTATGTCAGTGAAATCTGTGGAAAATGAGGCAGAAATTAACATGTATATGAACACTTTGAGTGACCTTAATACAGTGCCAAGAACATCTAACACAGAAAACACAAACATTCTTCCCCTATTGCACAAAAAAATCCCAATTAAATTCTTAAAATTAAAGGTTGTGCCATGTGTATATACAATTCTGAACACAAATGGATGGTTATTTTCCAAGATTTGCTGCTCCTGACCGATTTTGGTGGGGGGGGGGGGGGGGGGGGTATTAAAGTAAAATCTTTCCCATTTAACTTTAGACCTATCCATGAAGCCCCACCCCCTTGACATTTTTGACCAATCACATCTGCAGACAATTTGGTCTGACAAAGATCCAGCATGCATGAGCAGCTGTGATTGGTCAATATGATTGGGCTGCGGCTTCATGGATCTGTCTGCTTAATAGAGACCACCAGCACATGGCAATTAAATAGCTACGTCGGTAGAGTGCTGGTACGGTTTTCCGGAGATTGCAGGTTCTATATAGATCCCACTCGTCAAGTTTCTTTGTTCACTGTTGAAAAATCCAACACTTTCAAAAAATAGTTTTGAATAATTTTTTTTTCAGTTGAAAGAGCTTTTGTGTAAGGCTGCTGCAAATTATTTAAATGACCCAGAGAAAAAAAAGCATGAAAGCCAATGTTATTCACACACATAAAGTACACGACAACACAGCTGGGATTCGACCAATCGGCGTCAAATCCCTGCGGTGCACAGCAGTCTACAGTTATACACACAAAGTTCTGGTAATTCTCATCTTTTTAAAACAAATTACTTGTGGTGTAATCGGGCAAAAAATATTCATGCTCTAAGGTTACCTACACGACCAAATGCTCATCAAACTTTAACATATGCGGGAGAGCAAATATAGACTGACTTTCTGAAGAACAAACAAGTTCAAAATGTCAGCTAATGTCAGATTTGTTGTGACAGGAAATGAGAGACAACATGGAATTCAGTATCTTCCTGAAAAACACGAAGAAAGTGTTCAAGCTTGGGCAGTTGGCACACAGCCACTGTTTATAAACCATTTATATTTTTCTCTCAAAATGAAAATTAGAGGATGAATCTTTACAAAGGACAGGGATTCCTCTTGTGGGCATAAAGACGTAATCACATAATAATCTGACATTTAAATGTTGCCTGCCCCACTAGAAAAAACACTCCCAGCAACTGCATGGTCGAGTTGAGGAGTGATCTCTGGCTGCAGTACACCGCAATTGAAAGTCAACACGGGAACAGGAATTTCCCTTGACATTTTTTTCTCTTCACTGGCGATTCATTTTCATTTCACAACATAGGAACAATTGTATCAAAAAGTAGGAAAATATTTTCTCAAAGTGGGTCAATATTTTCTCCCATTGGGGAACACAATTTCTTCTTTTTTTCACACTTTCGTGAAAACATTTTCCCCAGTAGGAAAACACCTTTAACCCTTGTCTCATTTTTGTTTAAATCGTTTCACATTATTTTCGAAATGGAAATCTACAGTGAAAAAAGGCTTCTCTTGTATTTTGCAAAATGTTCACTAGAGATGGGATATAAATCCGGATTTTTTGTATTAACATTTGGTTTGAATTCCACTATTTGGTTTCGATTTTGGAAACCTGATATTCAAAAGCAACCTTACAAAAAATTAAGCCTTCAGTTTTTTGTGACACAGGCTATTAGAAAACAACTGGAACATCCTCCAATTTCCTCCATGGTCTCTGATTGTAACTGCATTCACTCACTAGTGGTCTTCTTGGTATATGAATAGCCTGCCCATCCATTTTTTTTTCAACATTACAGCTCTGGAGTGTTTTTGTAAAGACCCGGTGGTCACTGAATCCTGCAAACTATATCCAATCATTAAGGGGGCTTGAATACAATTAGGATAAGCAGATTTTGAAATCTCCGATTTCTCTCACCACTAATTTTCACATTGGTCTCACACTTCTCTTTTTTTTTTCTCACAAATTGCAAATTCACGGAGACAAAGTTGGGTGAAAAATTATATCAGTTTTCTGAATGCAAATGGCAACAGGAATTAATTTCACACAAAAAAATCCCATTCGCATTCATAGTGTTAACTTTCAATTGCAAGATACTTGTATATGTTTTATCACGCATCGACAACCATTTTGTTTGAAAATGTACATTTTTTGGATGGTGTTCAATTGACTCTGATGTCCATACGACTCTTTATTGTTTGGAGAGTACAAACATGAAACAGTCGCAGTAATGTGCTAAAAATACGCTTGTGAAGTACAGCCCTTAACAATGAAGGAAAAAAATGTCGCAGCTGTGATGCATTGGAGGGCCAAGACATGTCAAAAACCCTACCCAAATCCCAATTTTTATTTTTTATATTTTTTGTTATGGAAGTCATTCAATAAAAGGCTAAAAGCCACTCTACAACAGAGGTGGTGGGGTTGGCCACATTTTAGGTGGCCAGCCCTACCACCCTTACGGTTTTCCTGGGCCCAGATCTAACTCGAGGATGAATCTTCAATAGATACCAAAGAAATTATCCCATTTTTCAGACCTATATAGACCCAGGCGGAGTAACCAACCGGCCTCCCCTCTAACAATGAGTCTATTGTAATTGGGTTCTTTTGTCACAGGCAGGTATGGCCATTGTGTCCATCCTTTTCCATTATTCATATAATTCTTCTCAGAAATTTCAACTTTGTACTATCCTCTTTGTACGCAGCATCGGCCTCCAGCTCCTTGAGACAGGATGTGACGAATCGATAACAATGGAGGAGCACTTTGTCTTCCTATTGTCTGGATCTCCACCACCCCCCCCACCCCCCCACCCCCCACCCCCCCACCCCCCACCCCCCCCCCCCCCCCCACCCAGCAAACTTTCAACACCACAGTAAAGTAGTATGCAGGGTTCCCACAGAAATCTGAAAACCAAATTCCATGACTTTTCCCATGACTTTCCAGGACTAAAACATGACAATTTCCATGACATTAAACGCCATTTTGCGCAGAAAAGTTGTTTGGTGTTACGATACTGATGAACCGCTGATGTTGGGCTAACCATTTGTTAGCTTTTGAAAATTAGTTTTAATTTAAAACTGGAAGACTGCCAGAGCCACTACTATAGACTGTCAACGATACAGCATGTAAATTTATCATTATTCCGTTATCACATCAAAAGCGGCCCATTAAAAATAACCCTTGCACGATCTTGATTTCCATGACTTTTCCATGACTTTTTAATTTTCCCAATTTTCCATGACTTTTAAGGACAACTTTTTCCCCCAGGATTTTCCAGGATTTTCCATGACCCGTGGGAACCTGGAGTATGGTCTTAGACTGTGAGCAGGTATGTTCACAATTTGATGGGTTTAGTACACAGAGCTATGCTAAATTGCTAGCACTTTAACTTGTATCAAAGTCCGCTAGGCCCATCCACGTTTGTGCACTACAACACATTCAAGTGTTAATGAACACGACATTGTTGATATCAACAACGGTCACAGCTGAGCAAGGTAAATACACTAAACAAAATGCACGTACACGACAAAAAAGTACAGTGGTTGGTTAATTATTTTGTAAAATTTTTTTGTTATTGACCTATTCTGGTAGGGGGAAAAAATAACATACTCCCAGAGGGTTATTATTATCCAAAAATACCACTGTGTGGTTGCTCTGAATGCATTTTACAAGCACGTCTGCAAACATCCAGAAATGTCGTCTGGTAGAGCGTTGCTTTATTCGCGTCATTTTAACCACTTTCGTACGGATGACGCCATATGGCGTCCAAATAAAAAGTACCATCAGGCCGGATGACGCAATTTGCCGCCGTTTGTGCAGTTTCAATCCATTGTTGGATTATTGTTTATGATACGCTTGACTGCAAAGACACATTTTAGCGGTTCGCTGGGCTGCTAGAACCGCCACAACACCCCGACGTCTCCCGTAAAATACCGTGCTCAAGGGGTTAAGTTATGAATACACAGTTGGGTTTTGCATTGATCTTGCTTTTACTGGAAAGTGTCCTGAACCTGTCAAAATCCAACACTGTGCAGTATACCTATGGCACATCGTTTGGACTTTTTAGCCAGCCGAATCCGGCAAGCTCGATGGTCGAGCGGTAAGACGTCTGCGCTAGAAAGCAAGAGGTCGTGGGTTCGAGTCCCACCCGAGTGATGAAATCAAAAATGATGGGTTCTTTACGCAAGCAAATCAATACAAATGCAAACATATAAATTGCCACAGTAAAGTGGTACTAAAGTTTAAGCACAAACATGGATGCACCTACTTCAAACAAGTTTGACAGGGTGTCCCCCCTCGAAAAAAAAAGGTAACCGACAGTGGAAAATATGACCAAGGTACATGGTTTTTATCATAAACTAGGGGTAACAAGATTTCCATTGATATCTTGGATGCATTTCTCTGGTCATGCATCAGTGACTTCCACTGTAGTGAAATGGGTATGTCAAAACTAATACTTGGGACAGTGTAAAACATTATGAGCACATCCAGACAAAAGACGATCGAGTCAGATCAAGGGATTATACTTGTGAAAACAAGACCAAAACATGATTAAACTTATGGAAACATTATACCAAAACATGATTTAACTTTGAAAAAAAAAACATGAACGAAACAGACTTTCTTTCAACTGATGATGCCCAGGCCAAGCTAACAATTGTTAAACTGGTTACACAAGTTGTCCCAAGAAGGTTTTTACATGCACACTTTCACGACAGTGGAAGTCAGTGATGCAGGACCAGAGAAATGCATCCAAGATATCAATGGAAAGCTAATTAACCCTAACAGCCCAAGCCTTTTTACTAGAATCCTTCCCTAACCACACAAACTCCAACACTGTGTAGTAAATCAGTACCCAATCGCACAAAATTCAACACAATAGGGTGTTTGATTTTGGCAGGTTAGGGATGGTTAGGGTTAACCTATTTTATGATAAAACCATAATTATGGTAATTGTGTACATAGCTTGGTCATATTTTCCCTTTGTGAGTCACTAAGTTACCCTTCTTTTTTTTTGGGGGGGGGAACCTTTAGTGTTCTAGTAAGGGAGCATTTCATATTGTCCAGATGCGGTATTGATTGCAGTAAGGCTGTTTTTCTTTTCCAAACCGCATTCCTTACCTCAAACCTAGCTGATGAATGGGAAGCCAGGTGGCTTGAATAGCTGAATAATCATGAGGTCAAAACTGGAGCTTGGAGCTTATTAAAGCCCAGTCGGCTTGTCAAAGATTTCCAGTTTGCAGCAGTCAGGCCATGGACAAAGAACCCTATTAGCGGAGGTCTTGCAGCAATTAATGTTTAACAAGAGCTCTGGCTTGGGCACTTGAATTCCCCATGGATGAGCCAGAGATCCAGGGGATTAGCGATGCTGCAATTGGATTCTTTGTAAAGCACTGGCCACCAGAGGACCACTCACTACTCATGAATATTGCAGTGATGACACTGTCTTTGTGCGCCGATTCTGTATAGAACGATCTCATTATCTCAGCCGGCTGGGCGTTAATACCGTACCGCAATTGATACCACTTTCGGACAATGTGAAATGATCCCTAGTTATAGCTCTGTTGTGGCTACTGATGGTGACTGGTCAATCACCCCTCCTACCTTTGTCCTCTACCCTGTCTAAATCCTGTTTCCTTTCAGCATCAATCATCTCAACTTTGACTCTCGTCTCCTCCACAGCCTCTCCCTCCTTGCCCCTCTCCTTGGCCGAGTTTCTCCCCTTCCTCTTTTTCTTGCGCTTGCCTTTAGCCTGCGCCTGCCTGTCTGTCACTGTGTCTGTCACTGCTTCTGTCACCGCTTCTGTCACCGCATCTGGCTTTTCTGCCCCTGGGCCCATTGCTTTGCCCGTTTGGCTGGGCGATAGGGCATCTGCAAAGCAAGTTGTTGGGGCTGTTTTGTGAGAAAAAAAAAAATCGGAGACTGCTTTTTGCAGCAACTTCCAGCTTGTTTGAGGAATCGGCCGTGATGAGAATAAGAAAAGGACAGAGGGGGGTCGAGGACAGACTGAATGACAGACAAGCAGGTTATTCGACCTAGACACCAATGTCCCCCTACATGAGTTCCTTTCAAGAATTCCAAAATGCACACTCGAGTACTACATACAGGGGAATCCCACCACAGACAGGACGACAAGGAAGGAATGCTTCAGTAATTTTAAGGAAAACCGAAAGAAGAATTCTGATGAGAACCCATGCAATCAAGTAAAAACTCCAGTGGAATTTGACAGTGTTCCCTGTTAAACTTGAACCAGTTCGCGCCGGGATTTTTTTGGATGAAAATTTCTATTTTCAAAAAAGGCAAAATATAGCAGCCAACTTCTGATATACAGCCAAACGGCACAAATACTGATTTGCAAAAGTCATTTTTAACAGCATTTGTACAATATTTCTTGCCGAAACCTCATATTTCAAAACTCCGGGTGCGCCCACCGGAGCGTAAATTGTAGAACAGGCCGTGCACAGCGGCCAAGTTCAAGTTCAACACACGGTCTGCCTCCACAGACTTCTCAGACTTTGTGTGTGTGTGTACAAAACAAATGAGGGATTAGCGTGTTGAGACGTCACCCGGAGGCGAGTCGAGGCAAGCTTGACGTTTTAACCCATCAGCCGTGCCCGTGTATAAAATCAGCCAGATCGTGTTAACACGTCCTCCGACGTGAACTGGTTAAAGCCAACCTCACAGTCTAATCTAACCCTTTCAATGAAAAACAAAATCTCTTTAGAGTCATTTCAAAAGAATGACGATCAGCAATTTCACAACCTGGTACACATTATGCAGCCCGACTTTAGCAGTGGAGTTCTATAGTCTTATGTTTTCAAGGACTGAGATTTGAATTTTTACTCTGGCCGAGGCCAAAGCAGTATGTATAAATCCACGTATGGCGGGTGGAAAAAAATCAACAAAATTTTCCAATATTTGACAGCAGAAAAATAAAATGAACCTTGTGGTAAAACCCTTAAAATTTCAAATTTTCTGCTATCAGGAAGTGGTATCTCTTGCCCCCTCCTCGACTAAAATTTCCAAATTCCAAATTGCAGAACTTTTGAGATATGGCTTGTCCTGCATGTACAATCCTCATTTCTGCTAAATATTTTGAAATTTGAGTGAAATCTCCTTTTGAGCACTCGGCTGAGTCTATATTCCCACGGATGCCCTGAGACAGGGGAGCAAGCACATTTCCACATCTGCCATACGTCATTTGATGATACTCAATTACAAAACCAGCTTGCCACAATGAACACTGATTTTCACAGACTTTCACAAACACAATATGATGTATATTGGGGTTAACCCCTTGCCACCGGGTGGCGCCAGGGCACCAGGCCGGGTTATGCAGCCAAGCGAAACGGAAATAAGAGGCTTGTGCAGCCAAGCATAACGTACACAATACCCCAATAATGGATTGAAAATGCAAAAATTGGCGTGTATTCGTGTCCACCGGCCAGGTGGCAATTTCAATCTGCACGTATTTGTGTCAACCGGTGGCAAGGGGGTTAAGGACCACTTTCGGAGTCAGTTTGAGGAGGTGAAAAATGTGATTTGCCTTCGTGGTGAAACCTTTTGACAGAAGTCGAACATTATTGAAGACAATGTTTTAATCTTTAACTTAAAGTGTCAATGGGGAGACAAATGTGGTATAACTTCACCTAAGATTTTAAGCTTCAGCAAGTTCTTTCTCAAAGTCTTTTTCCGTTGATAAAGACCTTGCTTAAATCAGGCATGCAACTTGGAATTAACAAAAAAATGAGGAAATTCCAATCTTTACAACACTTTGTAAAGTGTTTTTCAATTTTCAATGGCTTAAGTGTAAAGTGAAAAACGAGGAAATCAGCTGATCCGAGGAAAAGTTGCATGCCTGTTAAAATAACCCTAACTCCCTAGGATGCGTGGAAATTCGTATTGATATTGATGTTCGAAATGTTAGCCCAGCTAATTTTGTAGATTTGTATATGAGGGGAGGGGGAAGCTCGCGTATGGTTTATGAGTTATTTTTCACAAAGGAGGCTACAACTGGTGTGAAAACTGGCTTTTTCTAGTCCACCATGGTTTTTCTTTTCATCCTGAAAGGAAGGACATGCATTTGTCATGGGAAAGCAAAGTGTCCCTGGTTCTGGGAAAACCTGGGACAAAGTCACTGAATGTAACGTGGAGAGAATCACTTCAAACTCAATGGTTTACGGCCCTCCTGAGTACTTTGAGTATTTGTCTATTTAAACTTGAATCTGAAACTTGAATAGTTTCAAAACTTACTGACATCACACACACAAACAAAATATACAAATGACATTTTTTCAGCCAAAATAGTTTCTACAGGTCCCTGGGTACTTAAAGCATTCATCTGTTCCCTATTGAAATCCGTAACTTGAAATACCATAATCTTCAAAATCCTACAAACAACATGTGGCAGAAAAAAAAATTTTAAAAAAATTTAAAGTTGATTTCCAAAAAAAATGATTCATGATGTCCCATAACGCATGAAGTAATCATCAAATTTGAAACTAAATTTCACAATAAAATAATTCCTATAATGTTCAAAAATTCAACCGGGAGTAAAAATGATACCATTCTATAGTCTGTATGTTTCAGGTGCAGTAGACAACCAATAACTATGTAACCGTTAAGAGTTGGGCATTATTAATCGGCAATAATAAAGCATTATTGCATATACAGTTATCCCATGTCAAAATCATGTTTTTCAGGTAGTGTACATGATTGGTCATTGTTGCAATTTTCAGAAATGGGCGGATTTGGGGGTCAGTATTTTATAGGAAATATCGTTCCACTGACCTGTTCAAAGTTTTGCGTAGTTGGATGGCGAAAAAACAAGAGAGAAAACGGCGATCGTTTTCAACCGTCGCGCGGATGATAGCCTTTAGTCAAGGTGCGCGTGGCTACCTAGACGCGTGACGGGCCCCGGATAAGCCAGCATGTCCGGGGCGCGCCACTTGTCCGGGTAGCCATGCGATAGCCTTGACTAAAGGCTACATTTGTTATAAAGGGCAGTTTTCCATTGATTTCCAGCCGGCAATCATTGGAAAACGATATAAATTTCCACTTTTCTTGACGACGAGAGTACACCTGGTGCCATCATTTCACAGGATGATTGAGACTCCTATTAACTTACAGTCTAGTAAGGTATTTCGTAATAATTCAGTAAAAAAATTGAAGGATTACCAATCGTGTACACTTCCTTTAACAGAAAGCAAGTCACCAACCCAAATTCCACATGAATTCCAGTCAAAAGCAACACACATCATGTGAAAACATGTTTGTTTTACCCAGGAAGACTTTTCATGCTAAGCAAATATTTTTGTGCTTAGCAGCTCCATGTAATTGGCCTCTGATGTTAAAATCTGGATTTTCAGGGTCTTCTCAGACTAAAAGTCAAATATCAGGAGTTGACAATCTGAATGGCTGATTTGATCGTGACCAATAATATGTCACTAAATCCTGCTGCCAAGTGGCGGATAGCCAAGTATACGTACCTGAGCCGTACTCGATGCACGTCGTCAACGACATCCCTTCTTGGCTGAATGCCAGGGGCTGAGTTGACCCCTCGGATGATCTCAGCTGCGGGGTGGGGACAGGATCTGACCTCAGTGGTTGGATCCTGTAAAAAAAAGACAGAGCAGGCTAATGAGCTCCGTGAGCCAACAAAAGAGGGCGCTTTTTCACCTAGCAACGATGTCCCATGGGCGGGTCACATACAATTTCACTGGTTTCACACATTCCTCGTTCGTGTGATACACGTATACCAGGGGATTGGATAGTCTGTTCGCGGACTCTCTTAATAAAGTTTTGATTCCGAATAATAGAGGTGGGAATCAGACACTCCAGAACCCAAATTAAAGTCAGGCAAGATGGCGTCGTTAGTGACACCCCAACTCTCTCTTTCTTTCCGTTGAGGGGGTACCTGTGCACGGAGCCAATAGAGCTTGCTGAGTTAAGAGTGGTTAATAACCTTCACACAAATGCGAATGCTTAACAAATTTGACATCATGAAACATTCGCGGCAAAGATTCGCACAAATTGACATGTGTTCAACCGTTGCAAATATGCAGCGTAAATATCTTGCATTGAAGTCATAAATTTGCTTTCCATTGACATTCGCGTGAAGTATAAACCAAGCTTCAGCTGATGGCGCACTGTACCAGCTGTTCAAAGGTTGTGGGTTCCACTCCCATCGAACCGAATTCTGATTTCAATTAAATTTCATTCATAGAGATATATATCAAATGACTCGAATGCCAACTTGATATAAGGAATGAAGTCTGCCGGGCGCATCCATGTTTTTTAGCACAAACCTATTATGAAAATCTCAAAATCTGGTACAGCTTTAGTACCGCTATATCTGCCTTTGTAATGATTTTCAAGCGCAAAGGAACGCAACATTGTTGCTCTCAACTATAGTCAAATGCTAAAACTATATGTGCATTCATAACCTGAGGAGTGTTGTGGCCTTGTGGCTTAGTGTACCGAACTCAAGATTTCAGTGATACTGTAGATTGTGGGTTCGAGAACGGCTGGGGGTCATGGTGCGTGTGTCCTTGAGCAAGGCACTTTGTCACAAGTTGCTTCTCTCCACCCAGGAGTAAATGGGTACCTGTGAGGGCAGTGATGGTTATGTGTTTGATTAGCCCATGTGCGCTTTCAGGGAGTTGAGAAGGCTTCAGGAATGATAAATGGGCCCGATGAGCAGGGGTAATAATATTGTAAGCGCTGTGATATAGTTTACTATTAGAGCATTCTTAAATGCCGATTATTATTATTATTATTATTATTATTATTAATATGTGACCCTCTCTGCAAAAATGAGTCGGATGTCGCGCATTACACTTTCACGTACAGGGTGGTTTAATGTCTCAGATTTTTTTTTGTATAACTGAGAAATCGCCCACTCAAACAAATTGTTAAAAAAACAAGGCATTACACTACAGAGTTGTGCCATATATCAAATGAAAGCTTATTTCATGCTCTTTCAGACCAACTGTAAAGCTTAAAAATGTATTTTTAACACATGACTCATTTTTGTAGAGCGGGTCACATATACTCTTTCAGTTGGCAGCTCTTCATGTTTAAGATGCGAGCAGAGGTTATTTGAATTTTTCCGTTACGCTCACCCCAGTTGCACCTCACCAATCAAGGCCACACCTTGGCTGGCTTGAAATCATCCGTGTGTGGGAATAAGGAATTAGTGTTCTGGTACAATAATATAGCTCTATGATTTAAGATGAGCACCAAATTCCGACTTTGATTGAGCCCATCGTGTCAAGCAAGTATTGTGGACTATAACAAGATGTCCAAGAAATCATTATCCTATACCTTAGCGATTTGAGATCCACGTCATCTTGTGTCATGTCCATGGCTGTTCGGTTCGTCTCCAGTCCGTCCGAGAGCAACGCGGACGACGTTGATGATAGCACTGTAGTGCTGCTAGGCTGTGGTACTGTCTTGAACTTAAACTGGGGACCCATCCACAGGCGTCTGTGCGGGCCAGCGTGGGTCACCATCTCCACCTGTTGATACACAGAGTTCAGGATTTTAACCCTCGACTCATCATGGACTATACTACAGTCTGGTTTTGCTAATTGTTTTAAAGGTAATATACAACATTTGCAAACATCAAAAACCAACAGGACTGAATTATTATGAAAAACATTACTTGACTAAGTATATAACAGTCGCAAGCATCTTGTGAAATCATGGCACCTGGTGTGCAGTCATTTTCAAGAAAAGTGGAATTTTGGTATCAATTTACAGGGTTGGTTGGCCGACCATCTTTGGAAAAATCATTTTTTTTCAAATACTGCCTCCAATTTACCAACTTTAGTTAGTGCACATTTTGTTTGGCAATTTATTACACATCCGTGAATGAGTGCAAGCCAGCTAGTCTAGTTCCCAGACTTGATAATTCGCTGACGTCTATAAATTGCTCTGTTTTTGTCTAAATGGGATCAGGGAGCCAGACTACAAGAACAGCCTTTTTTTCCTCTGTTTTCCTCTGTTTTCCCAGCATCTATGCACGCAAAATTCTTAAACAGGTCAGGGTTACAGTATTTGCTACAAAAATATGAAACCCCCAAATCCATTCACTTCTGAAAATGACAGCAAAATAAATGTTGCATACTACATTTAACGACTCCTTCACAAATTGATCTAAAAATTCATCTTGCATCAGTTCCCTCTTGAGACTTAGCAAACATCATGGCAAGATCCCTTTACTCATTGTTTTCATTGACTTAGGAATTCAGGCTGGAAAACATCATCCGTTCCCCAGGCTGCTCCAGGGCCAGGATTCACAGTTATTTTCACCGATAAATATCCTCAGACTTGGATGAGGAATTTAGAGGAAGAGACAGAGAGATTAGGGGAGAGGGGAGGGATTAGGGGGAGGTGGGAGGGATTAGGGGGAGGTGGGAGGGATTAGGGGGAGGTGGGAGGGATTAGGGGGAGGTGGGAGGGATTAGGGGAGAGGGGATTGGTCTTCCAAATTTGTACGTTTCTGTCAACGACATTTGAATTTTCGATGGGGGGGGGGGGGGGGGGGGAGGAGTAAAAGAGCAATTTTAGCTCCACAAAGTTCTAAGATAGGTTAGGATATTGTTTTAGATTGTACTTGGCTAGATGTACTGGGAGACATATTGGCACACCCAGAAACCTTTCCAGTTAACTTTCTTAATTCCCATACTCTTAATAAAGTATGAGAGTGTGAAATTTCAAACCAGGTCTTTCCATTCTGTCTCGATTCTGACCTGTGAAAGCCAGGGCTCGTCAAAGTCACTATCTGGACTGCTGTGGGCAGAGCGGATACTATCCGATGACTCACTTCTCGGAACTGAATTGAGCATCGATCCTGGAAAAAAACCAAAACCAAAAAGAAAACAGTGAACACATCGAAAACACGAAACCACTCAACACTCGAAGGGATTTTTATTATAGTTATAGCCTAGAATGTTGAGGGCCCCAAATGACCAGCTTCTGCTGGATGGGTTACCCTTAAAGATGGTTTGAAATAAATTTAAAAAATCTGCTAACCCAAGTCAGCTAACCAAAGTCTAATCCATTAAGCATTATAAACTCACAGATATTGAAGTACAGTAGAACACCATTGGATATACAGGAAGTGTTCATTCATAGTGGTCATTTGTCATAATGAATAATGGAATGTATTGAATACATCAATCTGGGAGCCAAAGCGGATGTTTATTACAGGTAAATGTTCAGTATAGCAGTGTTCGTTGCACAGGGATACCAGTTAGTCTTGGCTGCTGGGCTGGAGAAAAAAATTGCGTGTCCGGAATCTGGGCCACGTTTAATTCCATGTACATATATGCGTATGTACAATAAACTTGGCCCAATTTCCGGACGCCGCCTTCTGCTTGATTTTTACGAAGTGCTGGATTTATATTTCCGACGAGAACTTTTCCAAAGCGAATGTAGATTATCGTACAACGCTGCACAGTGCTGGTATACGCAATCACACAGTAGATGTTCAACACGCTATGCATAATCATTATGCAAACGATCCCCACTGTTGTTATTCCGCCATGTCGTATACTCGCGAAACCATTTGATGCACGAACATAACTGGTTCCCTACTTTGACTGCGTAGAGTGAATACAAGTTGCATGGGAATCAACGAAATCAGCAATCTGTGTGGAA
The DNA here is from genome assembly GCA_037893225.1 of Hippasteria phrygiana. Taxonomy (NCBI): domain Eukaryota; kingdom Metazoa; phylum Echinodermata; class Asteroidea; order Valvatida; family Goniasteridae; genus Hippasteria; species Hippasteria phrygiana. Next base: position 76,078 of record JAZGUH010000895.1, read on the forward strand.
CTAAACTTGATCAAGTCGTCAATTGATTGCATTTTGTTCTGCACGCGCATTGTGTGTATACGCACCAGTAGTGCGCAACGTAACAGAAAAATTGTGACCATTCCTCACAGACTGAAATTTATGTAAGTCTAGTGTCCGCTTCATACGTATATTTCAAAGGACACTGTTTATACAGTGCCCCCGTGCTATGTGTAAATCGAATCATTGTACACGTGTATTGCGGCTTGAAGGTTGGAAAGCGCTGTATGTATGGTCTTACGGTAATTTGTATAAATATCATTGTTCCAGCCCACAAATACCAAAGGCCGGAGCTTTTTTCAAAAAATATGAAAAAGCCGGAATTCCGGCAATTGACGGAAGTCTGGTATCTCTGGTTATAGTGAAGTTCTAAATGAACCTGTGACCATCAGATTGCCATACCAGCACTCTACCAGTTTTGTTTACATTTCATGCCTTCTGGTCACGTGGGTGAAAAGGTCTATAGCCAGGGACCACGCCCCAACTTTACGGGACAACTTGGAAAGCGGTTAATGTCCGGGTCACTCATCCAACATTTTATTTGACACGATCGTCAAATAAATCGCAATGGAAACTGAATGGGTCTGTTTCTGTTGCTATCAATATTTAGAATAGTTGTACATTTACGATGGGCTTTTTTTCCACCATTAAGTCAAGTTGTGCCTACCTGAAGTATTAGCTGCTATGTGATGTGCATCATTGGTTAACAGGAGGTGATTGAATCCGCTCAGTGGGGGCCGGTGCTCAGACCAACTCATGCCTCTGAAGATAGCAAAAATACAAAGCGTTACAACCGCCCAGCTTTAAACCTCCAGGCTCGTATAGGCTCTATGCACGTTGCACCCTCTAGCAGTGAAAATGGGTAAGTTTCTTTCAGTGAGGGTCAAGTGTCACTTTTTGGTTACTACACTGGGCTGTATAGATCCGGCAAGTTTTGTGACTACACATTTACTTGTTATCACTTTTTAATGTGAAGTCAAGGCACCAGACACTGACTAGTCTAGCGATGGACTCTTCTAGTCCGTCTTTCCCTATAGCAATGTGAATGATGGATTGATCGGGAATTTGTACATTATTTTGATCATCAATACGTCTTTTTTTTCAATCAACTATGGTCAGACATGCGTGTCCGACAAGTCTGACATGCGTGTATGTACATGTGCGAGCACCACTCTGATTAGTCGTGGTCCAATGTTAACCGTGTCTGACTCAAGTGCAATAGTATATGGGTTCGAACCTCGTCGAGGGATCATGGTGCTTGTGTGCTTGGGCAAGACACTTTACTGCAATTGCTCTCCACCCAGGAGTATAAATGGGTACCTATGAGGGTAGAGAATGGATTGCGCTGATCTCATGGCCTGATATCCAGGCGTAATAATTGTGAAACGTTTTGAGACATTTGCATAAAGCGCTATATAAGCACCGCATTATTATTATTTTTATTATTATTATGTCAAGGACCGGAACTTAATGCATCGGTCTATTTGGCCCAGAGCCCAATTACATAGAGCTGCTTAGCAGATAACATTACTCAGCATAAATCAGCTTAACACCAGTCACAACCAGTACACATCACACTTCTTTTTGGCTGGTGACCCTTTTCTGCTAAGCAAATTTTTCTGTAATTAGCAAAAAAAAATAATTGTGTGCTAAGCAGCTCCGTGACACTGGCCTCCCAGAGGCAGCTGACCTTTGGAGGCTCCAGTGGGCATGCTCGGTGACCCCGAGTTCCAGCGCACAGTCGTCGCCCTTCCTGCTGGTCCCCTGCACCGATCTAGGCTCTAGATGGTGCTCGACAAGGTTGCCATGGCAACCCATGATGAAGAGTGAGTCCACTGACGTCATCTGCTTGCTGACATCTATTTTGTGGGAAAACCGTGCATTGTTAATGTGAAATTATTTTTAAAAACCAGATTTTCACACGTCTTGCAACAATACAAATATAATCTAAATGCTTGTATACATTTGAAGTGACAAGAAGATTGCGGTTTTCTACTTTTGTAACGTCTTGAAGAGGACGACGGCCATAGCCGCGGTTTGAAAAAGACTACGTGGCCGGTTGTTGTCTATATGCGCATTCCTGTGCATGCTCAATTGTTCTTGAATGGGAGTGTAATATATAGATGGAGCTTTTCCAAACAAAGCTTTCATTGACACGAAAGGGGGCTCCAAGTGCGATGAATAGGACCACTGTATTCAGTGTGGTACCTATTCGATGAGGAACATGCACCATCTTCTCATTGCGCAAGCTCTCCACTGTGATTGGCTGATAGAGGAATCTCTCTGCCACACATGATTGACGGATGGTTGCGTGATTAACCAGTGCTCAGATCCATCGATTGTGCTAACATATTCACGTTGGGCATCACCCAACACAAGGCCAAAAGGCCACTCAAGGTGTGGGCTACAAAAGACAGGAAAAGACAGAAATCACAGGGATAGAAGGTATCTATTCATATTCCGTTTGAATTGTGAAAGATTATAGGTGGAAGGGAAGCAGGTTATAGGTAAGGATAGGAATTTACGTTTAATTTGATAAACGTTTAGCAAAACTTTCCCGTAGCTTTTAAACGTTTAGACAACAATTGCAAAAAGGCTGCCGCCCGTCCCAGTATTTGTGTAGGACGTAGGAGAGGTGCTGTCCGCGTCGAGCATTGATCTTGTCCCAGCGGCGTATTGAAAACATCAAAAACAAAAAATTGTATACACTGTAGTACTAAAGGCGTTTGTATGTCTTTGTAAATTGAATCAATTTACAAAGATCCTAGATTCTTTGTAAATAAAACTGGAATGTAGATTGCGTAAATACAAGGTCCCATTTCTAAAATTTGAGTTCCGTTTAAACGTTGGGGATAATTTCTAAACGGATTTGAATTGTTTTCGTTTTAAACGTTTAAACGTGTAAACGTCCCATCCTTAGTTACAGGTAAGGAGTTCCAAATAGAGGCAGTGCGAGAGAAAAAATCTTGAAGAGAGTCTCATAGTACTAGCCTTTGGAACAACAACAGTGAAAGGATGTGATGAGACAGCCAGGCAAGTGAAGTGCCTGTTGTACGGTCCCTTCAAATTTCAATTACTGTAAAGTTTGAGGGACACAAAACAGAAATGAAATCCTTCTCTGGACTTCAGTCACTGCCCCTACCATTCTTATCCCTGGAGCCCTTTGAGCTGGTCATGAAGTGCCCCCGGGTGTCGGCAAAGCACGTGCTGATGCAGACGTAGTCGCTGACAGCGGCCGTCTGTGAGGACGCGCTGCGGGGTCGGGCCGCGTTGCCAGCCATGCCAGCCACAGCACCCACCGAAGCCAGGATGGCCGGCTGCTTGATCTGCACCAGAGGGGTGACGGTGACGGGCGGAGGGTAGGGGGGCAGGCGGGGGTTACTCAGGGCTGCGTTTGTGAGGGCGCCGGTGTGGCTTAGGGAGGAGATGGGTTCGGGCGAGTGGAAACCTGCGAGAGTCAAAAATGAGATGAAGAAAGTATGTCAAATTTAAAGTGATACAATGTCCTGAAATCCTCCCGAATTTTATCTGTATGATTAGTTACTTAAAGCTTTACTGCATATCAGTGCTCGCAAAAAAAAAATGTTTTCTTGACAAGAAAATAACTTTTTTTAATAAAAAAATAAATCCACAACACTCTAGAATGTTTTCGGTCCTCAACAAGAAGCATTTCTGCAGCTAGACCAAATTTGACTTGTATGCTTATCAAGTAGTGATGTTTTATGCCTACAAAATGATGGTGACCACTGCAGCCTTTGAAAGGGGAAAAGCCAGCTTTACTGTCTATGCTTTCAAATAAACCATGCATTTTACAGGGATCGTCATGTACATCATTATATTCATCCCATCCCATTACACAATATATAGTACTGTACTGACCTGAGGATGTTGGGCTCTCTGATAGACCCTGTACTGGGGCTACCCTATCCCATCATACCACACTATACCATAAGGTACTGTACTGACCTGAGGATGTTGGGCTCTCTGATAGACCCTGTACTGGGGCTACCCTATCCCATCATACCACACTATACCATAAGGTACTGTACTGACCTGAGGATGTTGGGCTCTCTGATAGACCCTGTACTGGGGCTACCCTATCCCATCATACCACACTATACCATAAGGTACTGTACTGACCTGAGGATGTTGGGCTCTCTGACAGACCCTGTACTGGGCTACCCTATCCCATCATACCACACTATACCATAAGGTACTGTACTGACCTGAGGATGTTGGGCTCTCTGACAGACCCTGTACTGGGCTACCCTATCCCATCATACCACACTATACCATAAGGTACTGTACTGACCTGAGGATGTTGGGCTCTCTGACAGACCCTGTACTGGGCTACCCCGCCCTGTATCTACCAGCTCGTCCAGCCCAGCGCTCTTGTGGAACCGGCTTTCCTTGTTGACAATCTTGGCTGGAGTGTGGGTCCGCGAGCTGACTGATCCTAAACAAAATTTCAATTCAATAGCATGAATTTCAATTCAAAAGCCTGGGACAGTTTCAAAGCATCTGCATGAAGAACGAGGAGTCAGTGTTCTCGTAATTTGACATCCTAAAACTACCAAAGCGAGGCTGCCTCGACAGCTTTTCTCAATAAATGACTTTCCGAGTTTAACAGAGAAGACATAGGAGTTCCTGATCATATGTAGGTAAACCTTGTTGTTCTACAGTGAATGAGGTTTTGCACTGTGGTTTCAAGCCAGTTAAGGTCATTTTGCAAAAAAAATGATATTTGAAACTAAGTGAGATTGCCCCTTCTTATTTGAAAAAAATACATCAGATTTGTTGGTCTTACCCCGCCTGGGTCTACGGGTCTGAAAATTGGCATACTTTCTTTGGTATACATTGAAGATTTATCCTCTATTTAGATCTGGACCCAGGAAAACATTAAAGGCCGGTTTATAGTCGGTCGCGTGATAGTGAACGCCGGACGTTGATGGTCGCCGGACGCTGAAGCCGGTTTCGGGTAGTTTATAGTCGTTGCGCTTATTCACGATAAAGAGCGCAACATACGCGTAATGTGCACCAAATTCAATTTTTGGATGTGACGTTCACGCATTGGTAAACGGGAAGAAATCGTAGCAAGTTAAATAGCAAGTTTTATAGAAAGATCAATCAATTTGATGTCATTTTCAAATTGTCGTCTAGCATTTTCCTTCTTGCCAATGTCTCTGTATAGTCCGCTTGGCCGACAGCAAAAAATGCAGGGGATGGAATCCCTGCACTTCTGAGAAAATGCGGTCCTCCATTTTGTTTGCTGCTATGCAATTTGCATATTCATCGTTTTTTGTACCGACCGCGCAATTCTATTGGTCCAATCATGAAAAGTGAGGTCAGTGACCGTGTCAAAGTTCAATATTTGAACTCTGTAGCGATGTCACCAGCGTACTTCGGCGACTCGTCGCTGGCGCTTCAGTGATAACTATAAACTGTGTGTGTGATGATCGCGCATACATTTTTCAGTCGTGCGACCATCGCACGACCGTCGCGCGACCGTCGCGCGACCGTCGCGCGACCATCTATAAACCGGCCTTTAGGGTAGTAGGACTGGCAAGCTAAAATGTGGCCAACCTCTGTTGTAGCCCTTTACCTAGAGTGGCATTCGCCTTGAATTATGCGAATCCCATAAAAGAAAAGAGAGAGAGAGACTTACCTCCATAGGGTGTGATGGGGAATACGTGTGTGGTCTCTCTCATTGTACTGACAGCCACCCAGCGGCTATCATTGGTGAAGGAAACATCTTGCACCTGCAATGAAAAATACAAAACAACAGATAAATCTAACAACAAATGTAATATCGTCAAGTAAACCACAAGGGAAACTGACTGAAGTAATTTGAATGGATTTTCAAAGTGAACAAAGAAAACTGGCAGAAGCGCGATTTGAACCTGCGGCCTCTGGAATACCGTACCGGCGCTCTACAAACTGAGCTGTCTTGTCCCATGTTAGCAGTCTCCCAAATTGTCAGTGTCTTTGTTCAGGGGGTATTTGTATCGTAAAATTGGGTGTAATCCCTGGCTACAGGGCATTATGGGTTTATGACTTCTGACTAGCGCGCACCCGAACAAAGATACTGACAATTTGGGAAACCGCTAACACAGGGCAAGATAGCGCCGGTAGAGCGCCGGTATGGTATTCCCGAAGTCGGAGGTCCTTTGTTCACTTTGGATTTTTTTTTTTTTAAATACGCCAAAATACACAACTGTGTCCAAATTCTCCACAAATGTGGAGAATTTTTAAAGGAATCAAATTAATGATCAACAAGAAGACTAGTGCAGGAATGAGTCTAGAGGCTAAACACAACGCTGTTTTTAAATAAACACGCAGAAATGAAGCCAGAACAAGAAAAAAAATACCCCAAAATAAACAAAAGAAAAATGACCAGTACCCCATGGCCTGCTCTAGTCTTACATGCATAGCCAAACACACTCAAGCATCACTTGAATTAAATATGAAAAGAAGAGTCCCAAGCAATCGCCTGCTATGGCGAGTGGAGCAAGAGACTTTGTTACAGAAACTAATCTTAATTGACCTATCGCCGTTCATGACCATTATCCAATCGTAGCGTCTGTTGAACATCACATGATATTCCAAATCTTCGACAAACAAAAAACATTCCAAAGACGTGCGTTATTCGGCCGCATGTGCGCCCTGTACGTTGAAACGCAGTACGCGAATACTGGTCAAATTTAACGCAAACGCTCAACCGGCAGATCACATTTTCATTATACTAATTTTGTTTGCAGCACATTGGCCAAGCCCGTTTAGCGTAGTTTGTTCCGTTTATATTTCTTAAGTTTTTCTGATTCTCGGACGGTGAAAATTATGTTCGGCTGGAAATTGGGAAAAGCTATTTTCCCACTTTTTGCAATAAGTGGTCGCACGAAAATCTGCATGCACACGTGGGCAAAGTTGTCTCAGAAATCTGAGACAACTCCTGTATCTGGTCAGAGAGAGCGTGTATGCAATGATTCCCCGTAAAACGCTACTTCGCGTTTCGCGCATCGCAACCACATGCTGCACTTGTGTAAAGTTGTCTAAGGGGCGTGGCTAACTCACAGACAGCGATAGGTCAATTCTGATTGAGCTGTTCCCACGAAAAATACCTTGGCTGCGGTGTCACCCCTGTACAACACGTAAAGGTGATGAACTGCCCCTAGACCAGAGGAGCAAGGATGACTCATAATGCGGAATATATGGAAGCTGTGACCCTGCGACCCGGCCGTGAAGAGTAGGCTACCGCTGGGGTCAAAGGTCAGGGCCGAGATGGCCTCGTTGATGTGGGCCGGGAAGTGGGCCACGATGCCTTCGCCGCTGGTATCCTCGGTGACATTGAACTGGAAAGGACGATAGATGATTGCTTCAAGTTAATAGTTTATATATTCCACACAAATGCAAATTTGAATCAAATTGTGAACCCCAGGCACTGGCGATGTGAATTAATTGAAGTCAATTATGGCAAGTTAGAGATATGATTATCATACAAAAAACACACTTGTATCAAGTGTAAATATGTGTTCCTTGATAAGTTGTCTTCGATAAGTTATGAACGTTCAAATGAGACATACATTGCAGAACAAATAAACGGCCATGATAAGTAACAGATTAATCACTTTCACACTTGAATTGCGATCATCTCGCTTATCAATCTTGGCGCACAAAATAGAACGACATTTTAGACAGTGTAGTAAGTGCTTTATTCGTTCTAAAACAGTTTTCTTCCATAATTCGTTCGTGGGATAAATCATGTATAAATGGAGTTATTCAATGAGAGCACAGCTTACAAAAATGAATAAAATCAATTTGTTTATTCCATTCAGTGCCAATACTAGTTATAATAACTGAAGCTTCAACCAAATGACATTTAATTCTACACTTTGTGCTTTTCGTATACCACTATATTCACTTGGTGCAAATGCAAGAAAATCTTTTCAGTTTCAGCAATGTCAATTTAACTTGACACTGCTTGAATACTGTCTGCCAACCAAAATTGCTATAAAAAATGTAGACCACTGAACACACCAATGTAGCGGTGCCATCAAAATAAGCCAGTTCGGTATCTCAAAGGTCAAAGGTTATTCGGGATAAAAATTGCCGACGTAATGTCCCGCCATATTACGCGAACGCCCATTCTGATTTAATTTAACACGTGCGCGTTGTGCGACCCACATTTTGCGTTCACACGCGAGCGTTAGGCACGTGGGTCATTCGGGATAAAATGTCATAGTGCACATGCGCAGCTGAAATACCAAACTGGCTCATTGCTTCAATTATTATGCAAAAACCCGTATTAACTAGGACAGCCCTTGCCTTACCTCTCCTTCGACACATGACGTGTCAATGACAGTCACGACCCCTGGGGTGCCGTGCTTTGCATTCAGGGGTGTGGCATTTGGCTTGTCGGTTGGGCTCTCCTGTCTCGGAGGGGACGTGGAGAGTTTGGACGTGGCTAGCTTGCCGAGCGACTCACTGAAGGCTGTGATCCCTTTGGTAATCGCCTGCAATGACACCCATTTTCACTAAACAACACTTACTTCAGGTCAAGTAGAAAAACAAATTAACATGTATGATAGCGTCCCTAACCACCCCACTTTTTTTGCTTGTGTGTTCAATTCCTCCTCAACTCCCTACATCATTTTTTTCCTACATGTAACCTGAATCCTCCAATATCCGATTCCAAAATCCTCCAGTATTTGTTACTGAAGACCACTGCCTGATTCCTGCAAAATCTTCAACCTCAATCCTCCGAAATCATCCATCATCAGATTGGGCCTGATGACCTGGATCCTCCATTTTCCTCCAGAGGCAAAATCCTCTAATGCCCTCAATCCTCCAAATTCCTCCATTTGGCAAAGAGGATTTAAAAATCCATTGAAAATGCCCCAGTCATTCAGTTGGTGTTTTAAAGACATTTGCTGCCCATCACTATAATAACAAGGTGGTTCTCGAACCACGCGTCTCGCCTGCTGAAACGTTAATCATGGTCTCTGCACATTTTGACACCTCAATCGGCACAATAGCACAATGACCAATTTTACAATTCCAGCCTCTTTTACAACTTGACCTCACATGATCTTTGACCAGAGTACTTGGCCTTTGACCTGAGTACTTGGCCTTTGACCTGAGTACTTGGCCTTTGACCTGAGTACTTGGCCTTTGACCTGAGTACTTGGCCTTTGACCTGAGTACTTGACCTTTGACCTGAGTACTTGGCCTTTGACCTGAGTACTTGACCTTTGACACGATCATCATAGAAAGGTTACAATAGTGCCTGCATGACCCAAGTTTGATTCCAATTTGACTTCCAGTTTTCAAATGAGACAAGTTGGACAACAGCCTATTTTAGAGCTGGACAGCAAATGACCTTTGAATTCAATACTTGACCTTTGACAGAAGCATCCCAGTTGACACATATGTGCGGATGGAAAATTGCCAACTCGGGCGACGTCAAAACACGCCAATCTCTGCATTTTCAATCCATTTTAAGGGGGTATTGTGTGCGTTATGCTTGGCTGCACAAGCCCTTGTTTCCATTTCGCTTGGCTGCACAAGCCGGCCTGGCGCCCTCATATAATACCCAGGCTCAAGGGGTTATTACATGAAACTGAATCAGGTCCGTTCGCCCAACCTATTTTATGCATAACCATTCTCAGACCAGGGCCCAATTTCATGGCTCCGCTTACTGTTAACGAAAAATCCCCAGTTACTGTAGCAGAAAATTCTGTGCTTACTGCAAGCGTATTTCACGCGTGAGCGGGGAATTTTGGCTTCTGAGCATGCGTACATACCGTAACTAAGCTTACGGGGCTAGCGCAGAATTTTTCCTCTTAGCGCAAAATGGTGATCGTAAGCGCGGAAAGCTGTGGTTAGCAGAGCCATGAAATTGGGCCCAGGCCTCTTCGCCCGAGTTTTTCTTTTTTAAAAACATTTGTGATTCCCGATTCCCCTGCAAAACTTCCGGATCCGCTCCTGCGAACATGTTGGTTTTTTGGTATTAGTACAGGATTTTTTGTGTTCACTTGTTCTGGCAGTTCATCCTGTGCATCATGGAGTTAAAAAAAAAAAAAAAAAAAAGGAACAAATAAAGTCAAATTCCCATGTGGCTGTAAAGTCAAACATCTTTTGTTTCCAGCACGGTATACGCATACCTTTGCAGCATGGATGACTGTGGCCTTGTAGGACTGGCTCGACTCTCTACACACTCCCCCACCGTTCTGATGTGTGGGCACCAGCTGCAGAAACAAAGGGGGGACAAAAATCCTCATCACACAAGAATTTTCCAGGTGATTCTTTCCAAATGACAGCTTTCGTGCTTCTTTGAAATTAATACAGTGTTCCACTCAATAATTACAGTAGTTTTGTGCTTTTAGCCCCTTGTGTCTGGCTGTTATTGATGGGATGCTGGTAGGCCAAGAACTGGGCTGTGCAGCCAAGCGTAGATGCAAAAAACAGGCACCACACTGAATAGAGTGGTCCTATTCATCGCACTTGGAGCCCCCTTTCAAGTGAATGAAAGCTTCGTTTGAAAAAAAGCTCCATCTGTTCACTACACTCCCATTCAAGACCAATATAGTTGAATCATGAATTGATTGAGTATGTGCAGGAATGCGCCTATAGACATCATCCGGCGCAGGGCCAATTTCATAAAGCCGTTGAGCACAAAAATTTGCTTAGCATGAAAATGTCTTGCTTAATAAAAACAGGTTACCAGCCAAAAATCCATGTAATTTTCATGCTGAGCAAACAACAGCTGAATACCAGTCAAAAGCAATATTCCACACATGGAAATCTGGTTGGTAATCCAGTTTTTATCAAGGAAGCATTTGCATGCTAAGCAAATTTTTGCGCTCAACAGCTTTATGAAAATTGGCCCCAGGGGGTCTTTTTCAAACCACGGCTATGGTGGTCGTCCGTATTCAAGAGGTTACAGGTAAAAGCATGAATGGTAGTTGCCATTTAATATAATGTGTTCATTATGACGATGATAAAAACTACAATCAAGAAAGTTACGACAAATGACAAATTTTTTAAGTAATATCCAAATTTGATCGTCTTTCCCTACCGGCTCTTTCCAGAGCCACAAACTTCATCAGACAAGAGATTGTTCCCATGGTCCACCCACAAATCTTCACTCCGCCATGCAAAGCTTCATACAGCGCTTTATACCTTCCTATCGGCATAGGCTAGCCACCTGGTTCCCAAGGCCAGTGGGTTGAGATTGGGGGAGCTCGCTGGATAGCAGCTGGTGATGCAGAACCGACTCTTGAAGGAGACGGCGTCGAACGCTGCCACCTTCTCCTGTAACGCCACCACGATCAGTCTGGGGACAGGGAAGCCAGAGATACTGTCAGAAGGTTTTATTTATGTGGAATGTCTCACTGGAAAGCTCACAACTTGAGCTCTGTTCATGCGAATGCGAATGCGAAGCGAATTTATGACGTCAACGCCAAATATTTCAACTTGTGCGAATCTTCGCTGCGAATGTTTCATGACGTCAAATTCTCTTCGCATTCGCCTGAAGTATGAACCGGGCTTTATCTAATGCTAACAAATTAGCAAATTTTTTTTTTTTTTTTAATTGGGGGGGGGGGGGGGGGGGGGGGTGTAATGCCCAAAAAGCACAGCGATGTTAACTTGAAATAGGATTTGGACTTTTTGATTTAGAAATAACCGACATACTTCGCAAGAAACTTTTTTTGCCCCGAAAATGTTTCTCAAAAGTGACCGAGTTGCTGAGAATGCAATCACCATTCATCCTCAATCCTCCAAAATCCTCCAAAACCACCATGAGGATTTTGGAGGATTGAGGAGGGTCAGGGTTAATGTCTTCTATCTCCAAGAGTGATTGTGTAAAGCAAAGTCCATGCCAAACAAGTAAAAAATAGTGTGAAGTCAATTTTAATGATACTTGATGGGAAATTACACCGGTCAGGTGTAACAGGGACACCAAAAAATGTCGCACTTTTGGACCCCAAATTTATGGAATGACCCACATGTAATTTCCACATCGGCACATTTTGAGTATTCCAATACTCGATCAAATCCAAGCTCTTGGCTTATTATCGGCTTTCCTCAGTCCACCCACTTTATGAAGTCGACAATGTGCCCTGGCAAATCAGTCTTTTGGCTGCTAATTTTGATATCAAATATAACATAAATGAACACATAAGTGAACCCCTTGCATCCGGCTGTTATTGATGGGGTGCTGGTATGCCAAGAACGGGCTGTGCAACCAAGCATAAACGCAAATAATAGGCACCACACTGAATAGAGTGGTCCTATTCATCGCTAATTTTGGTTCAAAACTGACTTTTGCAGATGACTTTACAGTACCAAAGTGACTTTTGCAGGCTAAAGCAGTCTTTTTTTTCTTCAGATTAACTCATGTTTGTTGTAATTTTGAAACGCACTTTCAAAGAAAATGTGACTTTCCTATCTTTTTTTGCTGTCAGAGACGTTACCGTTTTACCCCTTAATTTCCCTCATAAATCAAAACCCTGCCCTCTTTCCACAAAATTAAGCTTGCTCATATTCAACATGATATCTTAGCGAACTATTTAGATGATTCGAAGCACACAGAGTGACTTTTCCTGCCTGTATCATCGCAAAATATTGAGGTAAGTTCAGAAACAAACTCCTTCATTCTCTTATGGAACGGGGTCCTAAAGGTAAGGATTACCTTAATTTTGGTATCAAATAAAATGAGTTAACAAGGTGAGACTCAGGGCATACCTCCGGTTACAAAGAACATCGCACACCGGCGTCTTGAAGGCTATGTTATGGACCTGCTCACCGGTCCGGAGAGATAGCAGACTCACTGAACAGAACGGCTGGTTGGAGCTGAATGTTAGACGAAACCAACGCATTCATAAATGATAGCAGTTTTCAAGAGCCCTTCTATTACCCAAAACCATCAAGGGTTACCCTGTAATACATGGCTCTGTCAGGCTGTGAGAAACAAAATAGGTTTACTACTCTAAAGCCGTGTTTCCATTGGACTTATGGAGACAGGCAGTAAACTAACGTCCCTGTCAACTTACCGCGACCTTGATGTAAAACAACCAGGCCGAAAGCGGTCGCGGAAGATGTATCCGCGCGGCCGCGGAAAGTCATCAGGCTCGCAATGTGTGACATTCTGTCAGCCTCGAAGGCGAATAACGTTCTTGTAGCGGTAAATGAAAGTCCAAATGGAAATGCACGGTAGAATTACGCGAAGGCAGGTCGCGAGGCCGCGGAATAAAAAGTCCAATGGAAACACGGCTTAATATGAATATCACGGCAGTACACAATACAGCTGCCTGAACCAACTTTGACTGATCACTTGTGAAATAAGACTTATCTCTAACCCCATCAGTATTTTTCATATGCAGGGGTCGAATTTCAGGTAAAAATCTACTATACAACTGGGCTAGTAGCAGAAATATTTTACTAGACCAGAAGGTATTTAACAAGACCAATGGTAAAAATAAGAACACATTTTTTGCCCTTTGCTGACCTTGTTGGGGGAGGGAGTAGAAATGCTGTTTTGATTTAAACTCCCTGCCTCAAAACAAAAAATGGCCATTCCAGAAATGATGAGGTCTTTTCAGTTCACCAGATTTAGAAGGAAAAAAAATGGACTTTAGTGATAGCATTTCATGCAGTGTATGAAAAAATTCACTAGAAAACCACCGGACTAGTTCGGTCAAGAGTTCACCAGACCAACACTCAAATCGCTGGACTCGGTCCAGCGGTCCAGTGGATATTTCGATCCCTGATATGGCCCTGCTAAATCCAACAATTTCCAGCAATACTGAAATAAGAAGCCTGCTCAAAAGAACAAAATCAAGTACCCATAACCCAATAAGCATACTACTTTAATTTCTCCGAAAATGAAAGAGAACTTTTTTGAATGTCATTTGTGAGCAATTTTCAATATGAAAACCAGGGTACATGGAAAAACAAAACAGATGGAACGTTTATGACGCTTGCAGATATGCAATTTACACCGTGAAACTATAGAGCTCACTGTACACACTTTCACCTTGCTGCACTGATGCACCGATTTGGTAGTATTAACGTGCAGACTTTTACGAACAGGGTTATTCCATAAATTAGGGTGCCAACTTGTGACATTTTGACTCAAAATGGAAAAATTGATTGACAGGTGATTTATTAATAATTTTCAGTATAACTTTAAGATATTGACATTCCTCATTAATTGCAGCCAAAATCAGACATTATTTACTTCAGAAATGACTAAATATCATGTCAAAACCCATTCACGGTTTCACGTTTAACCCTAACCTTCCCAAATCCTCCAAAATCCTCTTTGCAAAATGGAGGAATTTGGAGGATTGAGGGCACTTGGAAGTTGATGCATCGGAGGATTTTGCAGGATTGAGGTTACTAGGGTTTTTTGCCCCTGTAGGAATATGGAGGATCCAGGTTATCAGGCTCAATGTGATACATGAGGATTTTGGAGGATTGAGGTTACTAGGGGTATGCAAAAAAAACCTGGAGGATTTTGGAGGATTCGTGCTATGGTCCCCATAAGAGGATTTTGGAGGATTCAGGTTATATGGAGTTTTAAAACTTTGAAATCAGAGGATATTGGAGGATTCAGGTTACATGGGGGGAAAATGATGTAGGGAGTTAGGGTTAAAGGGGACACCAAATTAGTTTCCTGCTATTTTTGTGATTATTCTCAATGTGGTGTGTTTATTTTAAAATGTATTTTTTGTCTTACCCAGGATAAAACATCAAGGTTTGTTGTGAAAATAACTTTATTAGACTAAAAATAACAATTCGGTACATGATTGCATATTGGGGACACCATTTGGTGTCCCATTTACACGTGAAACCTAGTAAATGGCCTAAAATTTTAAATTTCCAAGCATGCAATCTTTGTTATGATTTCACACTTATCAAGTGGGACATGTACATGTGTAATTAATGGTGATAGATTTGGATTTGCCAGTAAACCCAATTATCTTTATATTTCTCAGAAACATTACACAAATTTCACGTGTAAAAGGGACACCAAAAAAGTGGGTCTTGTTTACACGTGAAACATTTGGGCTAACACACTGTCATTCTCGGTCAACTAGTTATTAAATCATTTAAATATGGTGCCATTCTTAAGCAGTATTAACATGCTTTAACATAATGAAGGGAAATTTTTCATACACATATGTGCACATGGTAGTATTTGAGAACCAAACAATGCATTTAAACAGCAGTTATTAAACGTGAAACCGTGAACTATTTAGGACACCATACTGTCAGGAAATTAGTCAGATGTTTCATCCTTTGCTACCAGATATTTAGGTACAAGTACTATAATTTGAGCAACTAAAATCATTTGTACACTGTTGGTAATACAAGGGAAACAAATATCACAATGTAAAGAGGGACACCAAAAGTCATTGGCCCCCACATTTATGGAATCACCCAACAATATGAACAGCAATTTCCAAGATTTAATTTTCGGGATTGGCTTTCTTAAATGGTTACCCGAGCACCCGTGCTTTTTTCTTTCTTCAATTGGGTACCTGATTCCCGTGCTACTCGTAAATGCACACCCCTAGGATCCCGCATCAAATTGCACATAGTTTCAATAACGAAGAGACTTTACCTGGCTCCGTCGCACAGCGCCACCAACGGTCTCTTGTCCTGCTGGTGGTTTCTGATTCCGTTGACGTACGGCGTGGGTAAGAGGCGCAGTATCCTGACCGGACCCTGACGTAGAGACAAGACCTCTTGGGCATCACCGCTAGGCTACATGTATGACACAATAACACACCAATCAATCAATCAAAAACATCTGTGAAAATAACATTTAAGAAATCAATTATAAAAATTAAAACGGCTTTCATTTCTATTGCAGTATTTATGATCAGGGATGTGTTAAAACAGGTCATAACAGCATCACAATGACACATTATTTGGTGGAGCGAGTAGGTCTCACAGACAGTGGAAGTTACACCCCCCACCCTCCCCTGGGTCTATACATGTAGGTCTGAAAATTTGACTAATTTCCTCTGAAATCTGTTGAATTATTATCCTCCATTTAGATCTAGGCCCAAGGAAAACCATTGGCAATTCAAAATGTCGCCAGCCCTATGAGCTAACGTTTCTCACTAGTTGATACAATGTAATTTGCTCAGCTCTTCACAGCCAGACACTTTGTATTCATTCACTAACAATAACAGTTGTGGGGCAAAAACATAGGTTTCTCAAACCCTGGCTTGGGCTTAGGCTTCGTATCCTTCTATTCCCCAGTCCCATTGCCAATCTGAAGCCTTGAATACGTAAATATATTAACAGACTCAGGCTCCGGATTAAAACATCAGACTAGGACCGCGTTCCCACTTGAATTGGGATAAGGTGGATCAAGATCCGGCATTTTGGTGTGATCGTTGTCTAACCGCAACGAAACCGCAAGTCGCGTTCCCACTTATGCTTGATCCACCTTTTCGAACGGAAGTGTAGAGTCCGAAAGGTCACCGAGTTCGGTATTACGCATGTGCTTGTTTACTGAGCGCGCGCTTTGTGGCAGTGTTGCATGCTGGGACGGGTCAAATTGCATACGTATAGATACATACATGTACATGTGCGATGTTTTGATGTTCGAAGTAACGTTTCAACATGGAGGAAGAAGTGTACTCTATGAAAGAATATCGACAAAAATATTTCTCTGAGGCGTATCAGCTGCCAAATACCAATCTCCTGACGACGGGCAGAGCTTACTGTCCGAAACATCGAGTTCCCTCCGGTTCTTTTCAGAACCACACAAACTCACAAAAGAGATTGATTACATGGTGCTACCGCAAACCAGTTATTCTAAAATACCAATCTCCTGACGACGGGCAGAGCTTACTGTCCGAAACATGGAGTTCCCTCCGGTTCTTTTCAGAACCACACAAACTCACAAAAGAGATTGATTACATGGTGCTACCGCAAACCAGTTATTCAAAAATACCAATCTCCTGACAGACTCAAGCAAATCATACATGCCGCACATGCGGCGTGCATATCACTTCCCTATAAAGTAATCATAGTTTTCGCGTAAAAAAAACAAAATCTTTTTACACAAATTTAACTTCTGCAAAGATGATGTTTTTACAAGATATTTATTGTGTCAAGATTGTCTGGAGTACATGTAGTACTAACGTTTCTGGCTCGAATCAATCAAACATTTAACCTAGTAGTATACGTAGTAAAACGTATGATTTTCTTCAAACTTTGCTACGGTTGTTGTTCTATGACACGCTGCGGGTTATACACTAACACGGAATTATTTATGGATGGAAAAATAAGTAAAATTACACGAATGAAAAAGGTTTAGAAACGGACGACTTTCCAGTACGCAACGAAAACTGTAAAAGGGCAAGGGTAGGACATACACATGTGCGCTGCATACATGCATGCACGCATGCATCGCGCACCCGTGGTGACACATTTTGTATACAGCCCGTAGTTCAGTAGTTGTTTATTGTGCATGTCGTGCATGTGGGAAATTTTCACATGAGTTACACGCCTAAACGTATTTCTTCATTCATCAGACCGCAAACTTTTCGCGCCTTTCGTGCACCAGCCGGATATTGACAGGTCAAATTGCCGGATCAGATCCACCTTTTGCGTTCCCACTTGATCGTGATCCACCAATTGCAGGATCTGATCCACCAATTGGGGGATCTGTATCCTGGTCTGAAGGTGGATCAAGAAAGGTGGATCAGATCCTGATCCACCTTATAACGGTTAGCGTTCCCACTACACACAATTGCAGGATCTGATCCACCAATTGGGGGGGATCTGATCCGGCAATTTGGCAAAAGGTGGATCAGATCCCCCAATTGGTGGATCTAGTGGGAACGGGGCCTTTGATATACATGTACATGTAGCAGAAACAGTTTCCAAGATCTTGCCAAATCTGGGGACATAAAATAACGCAAAGCCGAAGCCTGAGCCCAAGCCGGGGTTTGAGAAATGCCCCTATTAATCTTCGTGTATTTTACAATGTCCATGCAAATTGTCACCTTTAAGAACCCTAATCCCTCCAAGATCCTTCAAAATCCACCCCCATGGGGTAGGATTTTGCAGGATTAAGGATATCATTTTTACAGCCCACCTTCTGATATTTCACAATGAGGCGTGATGTCCCATACAAAGAAGTGGCATCGGGTTACTACATGGTTACTGATTTTGAGTCGGGACAGTTCCTGGCAAAAAACAAAATGCCTAAGGGGTTTACGGGAGGTTGTCATGGTAACCGGACTTACAGGTAGGCTCCAAATCTGTACTCCGTTGGCATAGCCAATGGCTAGGAAGATGGGTTCCTCGGTACCCTCTTGGCTGACATAGTGAGGGTTGGACACGCGCCCTGCAGGTATGAAAAAATATTGGTTAACTCGATCATGACTACAACAAACATGCACAGTTTGTATACACAAATGCTGACAGTATTAGATTTGCATCAAAATCTTTAATTCTTTAAAGATATCAAATCTTGCTGTGATCGCCAAGTCAATGGGGAAATCATGCTTTTTGTAAAGGCCAAATGGTGCCGGCATTGTGCAACGTGCACCTGCACACAGTAAATGTTATTATGTCTACGATATCATCAAGGCAATCAAATTGACTGAATATTGCTTTCTATAGATATGAGGGTACGTGTACATGTATACATACGTGTACACATACGTGTAGGGATTGGAGTAGTACAATATGCTGAATAACACACTGTCAGTGGTGTGGCTAGCAATATCTTTACTGTCAATGACCGAGCAAGAAAGGGGTATATTTTTGTGGGAGGGGGGGGGGCAGGGGCAGGGGGCACAACTATGACTTTTTTCTGTTGCAAGTCCATATATATCATCATACTGTCTGTGCTCTAGTTTCACCCAAAAAATAATTGTTATTTTCCTAGCAATACAAAAGTTGTTCACTTTAAATGCATCATCAAATGAAAAAAAAACACCCACATTTAGTTATCGAATCATTTCTCTTCTGTTGATCCGTGTCGCAAAAACGAATTTGGTACAAGAAGAAGAAGAAGAACAACAACAACAACAACAACGCTGAGCGACGCAGCTAAAAATGCAACAACATTTTCTTTTAAGAAATCATGTTTTACACGTCAACAAACAGACAATCAAATTCCCAGACAGACAAACAACCAAAACAAACACATGAAAAATCATGTCTGGCCGGCATGTACATGTATTTTCCAGGCATATACACACGTGAACATGCAAGATCATTACTTATGAGCACAGCCCGTACAGAACAATCTGTTTTTCTTCTCAATATATCCTGTCAATGAAAATTTAACACGATCCGGCAGGCTCTATAGGAGGGTACAATTTCCCGGATTGAAAAAAGGGAGGCAGTAACGGTACAGTGAAGGCTCATATACATGTACACGTACTCGTGCTTAAATTCATGCAAGTACACTGTACAGTACACTACATAGTACCTGTAACTGCCTTATAATTGGTTTTGCGTGAGCATTTTATGCAATGAATGTCAGTGCAGAATTTCATTCCTACATGCAGTTCAGTTAGCACAGAATTGCGTGCTGTTAGAACAGATCGTGTGACTGTACGAGGGTCGGCTAAAAAGCTGGTTGACTCTGAAGGAGTAATACCACATCAAACTTAGCATGCATATATTTCAACCCTTTTGGTAATTAATTGCATTGTTTGTTTCCAGGTAAGTCCATATTTGGTGGTTCGTAGACGACTTCGTAAAAATTGACAAAATTTGGCATCAAAACGACCTTGGCCTTCTTTGGAGGGGCTGAGGACGTGTGTTTCGACTGCAAGGATTTCATCTTTGCTACATTCCATACATTCCATTGTACATGTACATAGTCGTTCTTTCCCAATACTTCCGAGGACAATGCTTTGTCTTTCCTATTGTTCTTAATAAATCCCTCCTACTGAGCCATGTTGTTGTATGGGTCAAAATCAGTCAAGGTGATTGTTTTTGACCCTCCTGCCATATAGTACAAAACCACATGTAATCTGATCATGTCTGTGTAAAAGTATAGCAGGGGAGGTGGAAGGAAATTTTGACTGATTTTGACCTTTTAAAAAGTTGGAGGGTTTTAATATACATGTAACCCAACCCCATACACTAAGCAGGTATTTTTACGTCCGAGGACCGATTTCAACAAAAGACTGACTTGCGAGGACTGAAAGGTTTCTTTGTATTTTCTTTCTCCTCTTGTCCTCGGAGATATACAGAACCTGTACAAGGTAACAGTTTTTCAGTAACCTTTGCTGCACTCTGAGCCTACACAATTTTACTAACTATTTTGGGACGAAATATTTAGAAAAATGTTTAACTTATAATTCGTCAAACAATCCACACGGGAAACCGACTAGGTAAATTTGAATACATTTTCAAAGTGAACAAAGAAACTGGCAGGAGCGGGATTCGAACCTGCGACCTCCAGAATACTGTACCGGCGCTCTACCAACTAAGCTCTCTTGCCCTATGTTGGCGGTCTCCCAAAAAGTCGTATCCTCATTGAGTGATCCCCACAATGTCGCTTCCCAGGTTGTATCGTAAAATTGGGTGTGATCCCTGGCTATACGGCATTCTGGGTTTATGACTTCTGACTAGCGCCCACCTGAACAAAGATACTGACAATTTGGGAGACCGCCAACATACATGTAGGGCAAGATAGCTCAGTTGGTAGAGCACCGGTACGGTATTCCAGAGGTCGCAGGTTCGAATCCCGCTCCTGCCAGTTTCTTTGTTCACTTCGAAAATGTATTCAAATTTACCCAGTTTCCCTTGTAGATTGTTTGACGAATTAATAGATACATTTTTGCTCGTGTTTACTTATTTATTTATAAGTTTCATATTATTGTTTTCTCTAGTTGTTTATTCTGGTAAAGCCTGATTAGTGCTTAAGCATTGTGCCCCAAAAATTGATCTGAAACGGAAATGTCAGTTTTAGGAAATGATTAAAAGGATGCTGTGTCTTGGTTGCACCCAACTTGGCGACAAAAGCATTTGCCATTGTTCAACTATTAAAATCATTGACTTGCTCATTCATGTACATGGTTGAATTTACTGCTAGAAAAGAGTTCGTGGCACAAAAGCTAGACTTGAAATCAAGTCCTTGGATTGGGTGTTGTCCATCTGTGCGATCTCCGTACATCAAAACCTAATACATGTAACACGCTTCAGTATCCTGTCCTCTTATGCCAATATTCCGAGATCCTAGTTCCAATCCAAGGACTTACTTGAGCAACATGAAAGGACTTTGCGCACAGCCTATGCCTACTTCTTTCCAACATTGGAAGGAGCAATGTGATTGGTCGAGATTATGCAAATGTCACTGGCCAAAGCTCTATTGTACACGTATGTTTACTATTTGTACCAGAGGGTGTGTGGCTGTGGATAGGCATCAATTGCGTAGTGGGGGCATTTTTATTTGTTAGGCAAATTAATACCGAGTTATACTTTTATAGGGGACATTTCTGTCCTTTTTCTATACAGGCACCTCTTTACGTCTGAAGTGAATTGTAGTGCAATGTGTTGACACTGTGTACTGTACACATACATACGTGTACATGAACATACAGGTAGATTATGTACTGTACAGTGTACGTGTAATTAATGGCGTGTATTAAAATTGAAGTTGCACAATATCCTTGGGAACACTCATGATCAGGTACATGTAGGCCAGTACCAAGGGGTGTAAGGCATTTATTATAAAGCAGAATCGCAACAAACTTCCCTAGCCAGTACTACACGATGACAAGCACTTTCTCAGCAAGATTTCCAGGCCGAGTTTCTAAATTAGAGCCAATAAAATGGCTGCTTTCATGACTTTTCCGGTTGGATTTATTCAAAATGAGTCAAAATTTGCAGCAAAATAATCAACCATTTGAGACCATGCCAAAAAACACAAAAAATGACAACTGACCTCCAAATGGGTCCTGCCATCCCTACCAGTGATTTTGAATGCAACAAATGACTTGACGTGATACTCTGATACGAAGATTTTAAGAATTTGAAAACCTTGGATTGAATATTGTAGAAAATGTACCCAAAATACAACTTTCACCAAAAATGGGCATAAATGCCCTCCAATGATATAACCATGTGCCACAAAAATTACATCAAGATTATGGGCTAAGCCAGCCAGCCTACCTCTCAGTTCTAATACCTAGTGTTAAAACAGACGTGAAAAGAATAACCAATGGGATTGTCGGTACAAAAATGGAAAAGACAAAGACAATGCGAGACGGAAAAGGCAGGTCTATGATAAAAAAAAATTTTTTTACAGCACAACAGGAATTGAGGATACTATCTTAGTTTTCACTCTACAGCTGCAACGGAATCGGAGCTACTGACGTCATACAATGGGTGAAGGTTCCTCACCTTGTCTGGGGCACTGCTCAAATTTCACCCAGAGAATTCTGTCTTTGTCCTCCGCCTTGGTCCCGCTGTAAGCATCCTGCAGAAAGTCCACCACGGTGGCCATGTACGACTTGTCACTGTGGGAAATCATTCAGTTTCATGCAAAATGTTAATGTGGTACCTGATAGCAAAATAAATCATTTTTCTAAAAAAAAAACTCTACAATTTCTTTTTTATGAAAGTCGCCCAATACAAGGCTAAAAGCCACTCTACGTAAAGGGCTACAACAGAGGTGCTGGGGTTGGCCAGATTTTAGGTTGCCAGCCCCACCACCCTTAGGGGTCTTCCTGGGTCCAGATCTAAATGAGGATAAATCTTCAATAGATACCAAAGAAATTATCCCAATTTTCAGACCTATGTATAGACCCAAGCAGGGAAATTTCCACCGTTGGTGAAACCAACTCGCCTACCCCTCCCAATGCAATATAAAAATCATCAGCTCTAGTTTCCAAAGACGTACCAGGGCATAATTTTCCTGGTATCGCATCGCAGTTTGCGACGCATTAACGCACCGTTTGCGATGCATTTTCCAAAATGGATCGCATTAAACTGCGATACATCAAACTTGCTTTAATGAAGTACATGTAGTCAGATCTTAAAATGTAGCCCAAAACAACAAGAATGTTCTGTAAAAAAAATGTGCAGTTTCGGCTCGCAACTTCTGCCCTGAAGTGGGAAACTGATGCCTGCAATTACCGGTACAATATTAACAGTAGTCCGATGCTGCATGTTTGAAAGGCTACATGTACGTTGAGGGTTTAAAGTTACGTAGGCCCTGTACGAATTACTTGGCTGCGGCTTGAAATTACACACGAGTCTATGGGAAGTGGCTGCAGCCGCTACCATAGACATGTGTGTAACATCCAGCCGTAGCCAAGTAATTCGGACAGGGCCTTATTTACGCTGAAAAAAAGTCAAGAATTCCACACCAGTTAGAAGAAAAAAAATCCCACAAACACC
Organism: Hippasteria phrygiana; assembly: GCA_037893225.1. NCBI lineage: Eukaryota > Metazoa > Echinodermata > Asteroidea > Valvatida > Goniasteridae > Hippasteria > Hippasteria phrygiana. Next base: position 99,493 of record JAZGUH010000895.1, read on the forward strand.
ATTTTAAAGTCGAAAAATATATAACTCGCTGAAGAAACATTTTTTCCTTTTTATATAATAATGCATGTGATCGACCAGAATTGCCACGAGCGCCTTGATTAAAGGCTAGTCATACGTTGGACAGCGCCCTCTCTTGAAAGCTATATACCAGTAAACGGCTGTGAGACAAAATTCTGTTTCTATATTAAGCACAGGTGCAACTCCGGACAAAACTGCTACGCATGTATAGCAAACTGCTACGCAATATTAATATTGCATAGCAATAACTGCTACGCAAATTTTCTTGTCAAAATTATGCCCTGCGTACATGTGCAGGACCACTACTTGAGAATGTACCAGTTTTCTGAAACTGTAAACAAATACACTTTAAAACCCTCTTATGTCCCGTGCAGTTGCCATATAATTGTCAGACATTTCAAAACCTTTCAAGTTTGCTGGACTGAAGGGTTTTGAAAGGTGAGAAAACTGTCTGATAAAAGGGACCTATGAAAGGTTTCGAAAGGTGAAACAACTCTCTGAACAAACTGGTGTGAGGTATATCAAGGGGGAAATTATACTGGCAAATGTACTGGGGAGTAACTCTAACCATTTATGCATAGCAACTGTACTGATATTTGGTTGAGCAATAGCTCCACCTTTCGATTCCTTTCGAAAGGTTTTGGAGGGTCTGGCTATTTTCTGATAGACTTCCTATACCTTTATCATAGGGGTGTACCATAGCCCAATTTTTCTACGTTTCAATACCTTTTAAAGGGTATTGAAAGGTGTGGTGGTGCAGTAGCAACAAATTCTGGAGTGTTTTAAAAGGTTCATAATTATTTTTTCGCCATCTTGCAAGTAAGCAGATTTTGAAAGGTTTTGAAAGGTCAAACCATAGGAGAGTTAAAATACTGAACATTTTATTTGGGTGCAGCAAGACATGGAAAAACCTTTAAAAAAATAAGGTCACTGCTATTGTTTGCTTCAGTGCTTTTGTATTAACCCTAACCGACCTCAATCCTCCAAAATCCTCCTTGCAGTTTCGGAGGATTTTGGAGGATTGAGGATGAATGGTGTTTCAAGCGAGGAGGATTTTGGAGGATTGAGGATGAATGGTATTTTAAGAAAAAGAGGATTTTGGAGGATTGAGGATGAATGCATTTTCTGGGGCAGGGCAATCAAAGGATTTTGGAGGACTGAGGATGGTTCCTAGCAAAGAGGGTCTAGGGGGTTAGGGTTAACCCTAACAGTCCCGAATCCTCCAATTTCAATACGGGAGTTAGGGTTAAGCATTGTAAATTCTATTATTACTTGAACAAGCCTTTGTTACAATGTTAATCATAGAGTTGACCAAAAAATACCACATGACTACCATGAGTGGAGTGTTGAACCTTTTTATATGGTTCACCAGGACTACCCTGCTAAATCCAACAGAGTCCAATGGTGACTCATATGAGTTTCCTGCTCAATCCAACACAATCCAACACAGTCCAACATGCCAAGTTGGGTAACTAAAAATGAAAAATGACCTGCCTGCTAAATCCAACTGGGACATATTTTTCTGCTGAATCCAACAGGATTGTAACACTATGGGTTAGCTGCTCAATCCAACATGGTCCAACGGGAATATCAAATGGTTGGATCCTGTTGGATTCACCAGGGTTAGAGTTTTTAAAAGTCTATTTGTCAATTTCTTTAACCCTAACCCTCCAGGGTATTTTGGCTAGAAACCCTGCCAGACGCATCAGATTGCATACTTTGTCACATTGACTTGTGTGCAGAGTGCAGCAAAGTGGAGCTGTCGCCACAGATGCACTGTGCTGCGTCTGGCAGGGTTAGGGTTAAAAGGGCGCATTTTCAAAGTGTGTCTTGTACATGTATTTATAACACTTACTGTAGTCCAACAGGGTGCAATAAAAACTTTGCAAGGAATTCCTAAAACTTCATTACCTGATAAACTGCATGCAAATTTTGATACAGGCTAGTTTCCATCTATTTTATGTCTAGGCCTACTATTTTGAAACATGTTTTGTTGTTATGTAACAGCAGTATTTTATCAAGAATATAATGTATACATTGTAACAGCAGGAACTTCTCAAACTGCCACTTGACAAAACCACGGAAACCAAATTTCTCAATCCAAAGGACCAATTTTCTTCAAAATGAGTAGCATACCAGTAGAATAACTTCACAAAACTGGATGGTACCTTTCACTATTTCTGACACTGATAAGCTTGTGCATAGTTTGATTTTGGAATATCTGTAAATGTTCCAATAGGCTTTTGAGATGAGGTTTGCTATGTTTTGAATTCAATAACATGTTTCCAAATTTTCAAACAATTTCAATAAATGCCAAAGTTGTTGGCTAAACTGTACCCCCAAATTAGGGTACACGTTAATTAAAAAAAAAAAGAAATATGAATGACACCTTCTCTGTACTCAAAGGGAAATTAACCTCTTGCGTACGGATGATGACAAGTGGCGCAAAAAAACAGTGGCACCAGGCCGGATGACGCCATTTGCCGCTATTTGTGAAGTTTCAATCCGTTGTTGGATTATTGTGTATGTTATGCTTGACTGCACAAGCACATTGTGGCTGTTACGCTTGACTGCACAAGCACACTGTGGTTGTTAAGCTTGACAGGCTGCCCCAGCACCCCGGTGCCTCACTACCATACTCAAGGGGTTAATACTGCAATTAACCCTCCCTCTCTCTGTGCCAAAAAGTGCGACACATGACTTGCTTTAATGAAGTAGTCAGATCTTAAAATGTAGCCCAAAACAACAAGAATGTTATAAGTTTTGAGGCTTTGCATGGTGGAATATCGATATCGTTTCGGTTTGCGGCAACACCATGTGTTTATCTCAACTAACGAGAGGTATGGGTTCTGAAAAGAACGAGCTGTGCGATAAGGTTCTTTTCAGAACCCATACCTCTCGTTAGTTGAGATAAACACATGGTGTTTATACCGCAAACAGAAACGATAACAAGAATGTTGTTAAAAAATGTGCAGTTTCGGCTCGCAACTTCTGCCCTGAAGTGGGAAACTGATGCCGGCATTTACCGGTAGGCTACATAGAGGGTGTCCAAAGTTACGTACATGTACATAGCCGGCCAACATAAAGAATCCAAACCCCTTAATCAAAGATGCCCGCTGCAAGCAGCAACCTCGGCCCCATTTTCCTGGATTGCATTGCTGTGTTGTTTCCATGCATGCGCGATGTGGTTTGCGCTTGAGCGTGAGAGAACCAGGTACTGCAAAATGGACCTTACCAACAGAGGGCGCTGTGAATTAGACTGTCATAATTCAAACTTATTTACGCTGAAAAAAGTCAAGAACTCCACACCAGTTAGAAGAAAAAAAATCCACAAACACCATTTTAAAGCCCAAAAATTTAAAAATCGCTGAAGAAATGTTTTTCCTTTCTATAATGCACGTGATAGACCAGAATTGCCACGAGCGCCTTGATTATTTTATCTAAGTTTATTTATCTAAGTTTATTTATCTAAGTTTATTTTCCAGTACATACAGAACATGAGTACAAAACAAAGACGAAACAAAAACGAAAAAATAGAAACATTTCATTTTATTGCATTAGGTCACAGATTAACAAAACTTTAAGTTTAAGCTCCTGCATACAGCACAACAAGCTTTATACCAGTAAACGGCTGTGAGACAAAATTCTGTTTCATTATTAAGCACAGGTGCAACTCCGGACAAAACTGCTACGCATGTATAGCAAACTGCTATGCAATATTATTATTGCGTAGCTAGCTTGAAAATTCCAGCTCTAGGCATGTGAGATTCGCCGTTTAGAGCTGGAAACACTCGTATTGGGTTTTCAGCGGTGTGTTGGTTTTTTTTGCCGATATGATCCGATATCTTCCGTTTCCCTGAATATACAATGTATCAACCAAACACTCACCTTACCGGCAGAGTAGTAATTCATGCAGCTTGTGATCCCCTCAAAATAAGAACATGCTCAAGTTAAACCCGAAAAAAAGTGAATTTTTCGTGCAACTTCGGTGCATGCACAAACCAGCTGTGTACAAAGTAATGGAGCGGATAATGGAGTTTTCCGATCGATTATCGGCCAGCGGCACTGCGCGCACTTCGGGGCTCAATATACAACGGCTGTTTGCTGATCGCTGTCAGTAACTTGAGCATGTTCTCATTTTGAGGGGATCACAAGCTGCATGAATTACTACTCTGCCGGTAAGGTGAGTGTTTGGTTGATATATTCAGGGAAACGGAAGATTATCGGATCATATCGGCAAAAAAAAAACACACTGCTGAAAACCCAATACGAGTGTTTCCAGCTCTATAAACGGCGAATCTCCCATGTCATGAACCTAGAGCTGGAATTTTTTAAGCTATTGCATAGCAATAACTGCTACGCAAATTTTCTTGCCAAAATTATGCCCTGCTTCCCCTATATTTCACAAAAATTTCCCTACAAAATTCTTAAATTTAAATGTTGTGCCAAGTGTTTATACAAATTACAATTCTGAACAGTTATTTTCCAAGAACAAGATTTGCTGTTCCTGACTGATTTTGGTTGGGGGTAAAATCTTTCCCAAATTCCAATCCCATAGACCATATCGCAAATACCGCCTGGTCGAGATGTCACAATGGTCACAAGGGTTTGTGGGAAGGAAATGGGAGCGATTTTGGTGCGCGTTTCTTTCCCACGTCCCTAGTCCCTGTTTTTTTTTTTTTTTTTTTTTTTTTTTTTTTGAGGTCTTGCATGATGTTTTTGTCTTGTATGGTCTTTTTGTAATCTTTAGTTTTGTATGGAGTATCCATGTATTTTTTATTTATTTTGTCTGCGTAGTTTTTATGTTTTTGGTTTGGTTTTGCTGGACGTATTTTGTATAAGTATTGTTTGCTTTTGCTTGTTTTGACATTGTGTGTTTTTGGAGTGTAGGTTTTCTTTTTGTGGTTATTGTGCAATAAGGGGACCCCATTGGAAATAAGTTGAAAAACTTTCATGGGCTATCCCTGGTATTAGGGTGGGACGCTGTATTACCGCGGTACTTATCAGGGTGATATCACGTTTCCCGATCGGAACAGAGATTGCTCACTAACCTTCCCGAATTGTCCTGTCTTTTGTGTTGTATAACTCTTGCTCTTTTTAAACTGACATAAAAAATCCGACGGTGGTTTGGTTTATTCCCATGCGATGCCTGTGAAAATAGACATGCTCGTCATTGCTCATCATTGCTCGGCGGAGTACAGACTCTGTATTATCGCGGTATGTGGGAAGTGTTTTTTACAATGATTTCAACTTTTTTATTCATGGTTAATGTTTGACCAAAACATCCCCTGAATAAAGTCTGATATTTTCCCTGTAAAGTTCAAGTTGATTAAAGACGATTAGGCCCTGTAAGATGATTTCTTAACACCCTGTCCCCCCTCGAAGGCGACAAAATTCACTGAGACAAGTCTACTGATTGACGATTGGGGGCGCCATTCACTTTACACGGTGCGTCGTTATATTTGTTTTACCGCACTGTCCTTATTTTGATCCCGTAAATGTTTCTACGATTTCGCGGTGGAAATATCGTCCTTCGGCGTCATTTTGCATTTGCAGCTGTAGAATGGGAACCAGACAATGGAACTTCCATGGACAGAGCACCATTAAAGATTTATGTTAAAATATAGACGGTACCTTTTAGCAGACACGGTGAGGCAAAATTTACAAGTTTTGGAAAACGTGAATATTTATTAAAAATCGTTAAAAGTCCCGACACAACATTTTTTAATCGTCATTTTTTTACACAAATCAGCAGAAAGTCCTTAATGCTTGATGAATTGGATATAAAATTGCCAGTCAAAGGAGTTTTGGCAACGAAAAAAAAAGGAATTTCCGATGCCGCGATAATAGAGTTGCCGCGATAATAGGGAGTCCGACTATACCATGTTTTTAATGTATTGTAGTAATTGTTTGTTTGTTTGTACATATATATACATTTATATTTATATTTGTCTATATGGTAATACCGAATAAAATCAAATCAAAATCAAAATCAAATCAACCATTGTGACAGACGTCTCATCCAGGCGGTATTTGCGATAACTTAGGTCTATGAATGATGCATTAAGAATGTCGAAAAGGTTTGTTACAGGAGCATTATGCTCTCACCTGACAGGCTGAGCTCTCACTAAAACGCCGGCTGCTCTAGATGAGGCAGCGGGCCGCTTGCTCGGCGACTGGTAAGCCATCTTGCCAACTCAGCACTCCAGCAGCACTGCACTGCGAGGGGTTTGCGCCCGACCCGACTCAGCACTGTGTACGCAGCGGTGCACGGCCACGGGAGTCGCAAGACAGCTGATGGGAACCCAGCTGATCGATCATGAACGAACGTAAACCGCGTTCGGTCCCAGGAATGCGGCAAAAGTAAGAGCTGAAACTCATGGCCTGAGAAAGCCCCTGACAGGATGAGACTCTCCTCAAAACATGGTGCAATACCGGAGGGTTTTTCTTGTCTGAAAACTAAAACAAACTCGCCCTTTCAATCGACATTTACCAGACAAAATGACGTTTGTTATTATTTTCCTCTTCTATCAAAATATTTATATCTGTAATTCTTTAAAAAAATCATTTTATTACATTATACCTACGTTGTAGCAAATTATATTTTAGACTTATCTTAATTTATTACTGGTAGTTTTAATTTTAGAAGATTTAATAAAGAATGGACTTTTGAACTTGTTGATAAAATAAATGTACGAGCCTCTTTTGCCCTCAATAAAATTGACCCGAAAACATGGCTGGTACTCGCACATTTTGTAATAAATTTCAATTTGAATTGCCGTTGACCAGTGAATTACTGCTCAGATGACATGACGTCACGCAGCTGTTTGCAAAAAGTAAACACCTTTAAGCTAGCCAAGATGTCGCGGGGAATTAGGCGACCAAAAAATCCCTTTGATAGTGACGACGATGAACCGAATGACTTCGTCTTTGTACCCAAAGGATCATCAAGATCCGCAGAAAAGAAACAGGACTATGGGGACTTTGGTTTCGGCGAGGAAGACAATGAGACACTCAACAGACCAGATGGTGCTTACTCTCTTCAAAGCCAAATCGAAGACCGACAGCAGAATATGCTGCAAAGCACACAGCGGTCCCTCGGGTTAATGTACGAAGCGGAGGACGTGGGAAACGAAACAGCTCACGTGAGTATGATTGTGAAAACAGCCGAGTTCAATAACGTGGTCAATAAGAAATTTATTGACCTACAGTTGTACAAAATTGCAGTAATAATACACAAAGCAGAGAAAAATGTATTTCAAGCAATGTTTTTTTGTCCCTGAAATGGCTTTACCCTGAAATTAGCCCTAGAAGGACGCTATGATATAGCGTCCTAGCGCCCAAGTATGCAAAACAGTCCTATGCTAGAAACCGAAGATCAAAAATCACACTTTACCTGCATAAATATTCTTGGCATCATTTTATTCAAACAGTTCAACAGCCCATCTCCCTGTACGGATAGAAATATTCCTCCAAGAATGTCAAGAACAGGAGATATTTGCGGCGCAAAATCGTCTCCACGCGACGCTGACTTCACAAACACGAGGAGTAATACTCACATTTAGAACGTTCATCAACAGAGGGCGCAATTTACAGTCGCCGCGTGCCACAGACATTTATGTCTGTGCCGCGTGCACGGCCGAAATTGCGCCCTCTGTTGTTGATGAACGTTCAAGACGTGCGGACAAGGTATTACTCCTCGTGTTTGTGAAGTCAGCGTCGCGTGGAGACGATTTTGCGCCGCAAATATCTCCTGTTCTTGACATTCTTGGAGGAATATTTCTATCCGTACAGGGAGATGGGCTGTTGAACTGTTTGAATAAAATGATGCCAAGAATATTTATGCAGGTAAAGTGTGATTTTTGATCTTCGGTTTCTAGCATAGGACTGTTTTGCATACTTGGGCGCTAGGACGCTATATCATAGCGTCCTTCTAGGGCTACCCTGAAATGTGTGCGCCTAACGTTAATCCGACATAATGTAGGGAGTCTGGCGGTTTGTTGTTTTTTTTGTTTTTGTTAGCTACATGTATTTGTCACAAATTTGATATCAATGGAAAGGGAATTGCAAGACAAATTGAATGGTATTAAAATTAGCTTGATAGGTACTTGCATTTCAGAATTATGGCACTTTAAAGGTGTAATTTCAGGTTGCCGGTGTCTGAAAAAGTGGCCACCATGTGCGCCTATTAAACCGTACGTGCTGAAATTATTATCGACAGCATTGTGTTCAATAACGAAGGTCTAATCTGTCTACACATGAATGCGTTTTGAGGCGTTTTCTTTGGTTCAGATTTTATTGTGAAAAATGTTTCGATATTATTTCCAAGTATCTTATAATATCAATGGCAACTTATGAAGTAACTTTCTCACCGAAAAGTTTATGAATTAAGTAGATGAATAATAAGATAAACCTTTTGTCCATAAATTATAATACTTCACTTTTTGTGTTTCGGACCGCTCAAAATACTAATTATCATTGTTTGAAGACCCCAAATTTTGCATGGGTTCAGATATACGGTCCAAAACGGTGGACTCCCTACCTATAAATGCAGAGTAGGCCTAAAGTGTGATTAATTTGCACACAAATCAGAGTGCAGATTATGACTGAAATACTTAAAACTCAACTTTTCTCAAAATATTTGTCTTTATTCTTGCCTTATTTCCATGAATAAAAGGCAGATGACAATCATGATTTCAAAAATTGTGATATATGAATTTAAATAGAACTGTATGAATGTGCCAAAAACAATCCAAATTGTAATCACAATTTCCTATGAAGAAAATCTGTCATCGAATGAACAGTGTCCTCACACATTTAGTAACCCTAACAGTCCCAAATCCTCGGAAAATCAGCGGTACAGCCATTGTAGGGGATTCTGGAATCAAGGAAAACCTCTGTACCAGTGTACTTTTCACAGTGGTGCTGTTTGTCACTCACAATGCATGGTCCACATCGCACGCATCCAAGTCGAGTTGCTGGTATACAAAATGTAAAAGACTACAAATAGTGTTGGCTCTCATCTCCCTAATGGTTCACCAGGACTACCCTGCTAAATCCAACATGATTGTAACACTATGAGTTAGCTGCTCAATCCAACAGGGTCCAAAGGGGATATCAAATTGTTGGATCCTGTTGGATTCAGCAGGGTTAGGGTTAATTAAGTTAAAGAATTGTGATTCATATTCCTTCTATGCCATTCAATTTGTTTTGTGACATCAGGAACTGTTGAGGCAAGGAGAGCAACTCCAAAACGTCGAGAGGAAAGTAGACAAAATCAACAAAGACATTGACCTCTCCAAGAAGCATGTCACGTCCCTGCGCAGTGTCTTCGGTGGCGTCATAAACTACTTCAGCAAGAAGCCCGAACCGGAGAAGGCAGAGGAACAGCCCCGTGCACCCAGTAAGCTTCAGTCTGTGGTTGGGGACCGGTCGGGCATGGAGGCAGACAAGCAGGACAGTAGGGAGCACCCAGCAATGAGGCTACGAGACCCAAATGCCCGGAACTACAACAGTCGGTATGACACCTCGGGATTTGAGGCCACGCTATCATCTTCCATGCAGCCGGCCAGCCAGAACTCCAGAATGCAAGAATTTGAGAATCAGGTTGATAATAATTTAGGTGAGTTTTAGTGGTCTGATGTGTTGAACCGAAGGTTTTGTGGGTTATTCTGTAGAGGTGCTTTCAAACCTTTAAACCACTTGGTTGCTATGTTGCTTTTCTCCACACAGGAGAGAAAGGTACCTGTGAGGGCATATTAGGTTGTTTTGTTTGAGTATGCCTCTCACAAGTTTGTCCAGAAGTTTCTTGTACGTGGTCACCAGAGGAGTAATACGAGGTGCGATCAAAAAGTTACGAGACTGTGCCTATAACGAGCAAAAACCATGCACGATTTAAATCTGGCCGCCATCCCCTTCAAAGTAGTCCCCTTGTGCAGCGATACACCGCTCCCAGCGCTCCTGCCACGCTTGGAACACTTCCTGGAAATCCTGTTACATAAGCGCATCAAGCACCATCTGTGATTCTCGCTGGATCTCCTCCACAGTGTCAAATCGGCGACCCTTCTGCTTGAACTTCATTTTGGGGAACAGAAAGAAGTCGCAGGGAGCCAAATCCGGCAAGTAGGGGGGTGGGGAGCAACGATTGTGTTGTTGAGGGTAAGAAACTCGCGTGTTTTCAACGCGCTGTGAGTGGGCGCGTTGTCATGTTGGAGCACGCAATTGCCAGCGCCGAATGTTCTCCCTCAGACGCCTCAGAATGGTGCAGTAGAACTCAGCGTTGACAGTTTGACCCTGGGGGAGGAATTTACGGTGCACAACCCCGCGAATGTCTAAGAAAACGACGAGCATGCTCTTGCAGTCTTGGTTGCGCTCCAGACCAAACGCGCCTTCTTCGGTCTTGGAGACTGCAGGCTCTTCCACTGCGAAGACTGCTGTTTGGTCTCTGGGTCGTAGCCGTAAACCCAACTCTCGTCACCACTGATGATCCTGGACATGAAATTTTGGTCATCCCGGGCCTGTTGACGGAGATCCCGGGCCTGTTGACGGAGATCCTCACAGACTTTGACACAGTGCTACTTCTGCACAAGTTTCAGGTCCATGGTGAAATCGCAAATGCGCACGTACCAGTGGTCACAAAAATGCATGTACAATGTAACACAGGTGCTGATGTTGATCAAGCGATGTAACTTGAAATACTTACAGACGAAAGTTATTGCTATATGCACAGTACTGTGCTGCGCTCCGTTCGTTCGCAACCTTTTTGATCTCACGTCGTATGTGGTGTTTATTGGTTTGAAAATTTGACACCATCCCGCAACTTTCCCGGAACCTTTCCGTGAATAGTTCAGCAAAGAAATCCTACATTTAATGCTTCTATGTCCGATCCTTTGGCAAAATATAGCACATATGTTTGAATATTTGGCTTCCCCTCTTTTCTTTGCTGTAGTCCCTTACCTAAGAGCAGCTTCTGTCGTTTTAACCCTAACATCCTAGGCATTCATTTGGAGTAAAGTACAATATGCTACAAAGTACTACATGTTTTCTAATGATGTAGTGAGAGTACTGCATACTACAGTTTACTACCAGTAGTATTTTGTAGCTTTAGGTGGGGTTGGGGTTATTTGTAGGTAGCAGGTGCTCTTGACTTTCTGTGTATAAATGTGTATAACAGAATAATAATTTGGGTTGTTAAAAAAAAAAAAAAAAAAAAAAAAAAAAACAGCCCTGCCTGCTTGCATTTTTGAGGTTTCCTCTTTTCCTTTGTACTTTTTTCTCCCCCATTCCCCCCTCTTTTTCCTCCTTTTTTTTCTTCCTTTTTTTCTCTTTTTTTCTTTCTTTTTATCTCTCTTTTTTTCTTCCTTTTTATCTCTTTTTGCTTCCTTTTTTCTCTTTTTCTTCCTTTTTTCCTCTTTTTTCTTCCTTTTTTCTCTCTTTTTTTTCTCTTTTTTTCATAAAAAGTACAAAATTAAGAGAAGAAATGCATCCCAGGTAATCAGATGTGTGTTTTGAAACATTTGGTGAACTCGACTGCTGGCGGAAGCCATCTTGAAAAACAGTTTGACCTCCCAAGGAGTCTGACCTCCCAAGGAGACCGGCTTTGATAGCAATTATTTGCTCACCGGTATCCTACCCATTGTATTGTTTGCCATAATGGTTATTTTTTTCTGGATTATATTTGTACGTACTTTACAATGTGGTGAAATAAATTCATTCATTCATCATGGAAAATAATGCCAGGCAAGATCTAAAAACAGAAGTAAAAAGAATGGCCTCCCCCGTCCTTCAATTTTTGAAGAAAAAAAAAACATGATGCCAAACAGGTACATTCTTATGCTAGTATAAAGTTTATTTCTTATATTAACCCTCCCTCTCTCGGTGCCAAAATAGAGCCAACTACTCTACCTATCAAAATCTATCGGGTGACAGGTTGCAACACACAAGCTGTTGGAGAGGAATGGCTTAGGTTTTCTTGATAGGTTATGATAGTTATAACAGTAGGAGGGTTAAATTGACTTGGCTACATTTTTGTCCTGACCAGATGAGATGTCCAGTGGGCTCAGTCGACTCAAAAACCTCGGCCTCGGCTTGGGAGATGAGATCGAGCGGCAGAACGAGGACATTGATCGCATCACGGACAAGACAGGCAATGTGGGCACGCGCATCGAAGGCGTTAACAGGGACGTCAACAAGATTTTACACAGATGAGAGTAGGCCACAGACTTGCATTTAGTAACTCGCCAAATTTGGACTTTGGGAAGATAAATCATTGTCACGTGACTTACCGCAATGCATTATGGGCATTTTAAGATAGCCGCCACTGACATTGCTTTTTCCCATTTGCAGGCTTTTGTGGCACTTCAAGGGAACCTTTTTGGCAGTTTTTGCAGTGTGAAAGTATTCTATGATTGCCAGTATTTCTTGTGGGCATCAGTGAAGAAGTATTATTATGCGTCAGGAAAATGCAAAAAATCTCTCGTATTGTTTTGATGGTAAAATTTCCCGAAATAATTTGTCTCTCAAATAATTAGTCATAGTTTCCGATCCCCTAGCAGCGACCTTATTAATAATGGCACAATTTTGTTTAGCAAACTTCAAAACAATTAAGTGCAAATTATATAAAGTATGTAATAAAAAGTTCTTTTTTTTACCCAATATTGTCTAACAAATGGTTAAAATTGTGTTCACTGAAATAATTGGGCTAAAAAATGATGGACGAGCTAAGCAGAAATATTGCACAGCAAATTTATATGCTGTTTTGCTGAGCAAAAATAGTGCCGAGAGCCAGTAACAAGCAACACGCCTTGCATGCAACCGACTCACGCTTAGCATTTTTTTTCCTGCTGAGTAGCTTCATGAGATGGGCCCCCGTTTTATGTTCATGTTCCTATATCCATCAGTCATAGTCTAGCAAACTTGATCGAATGATCTTTTATGTTACATTATTTGTCTTCAAGGTAGTATACAACATTTGCAAACATAAACAACAAAAAACTACTGAATTATTACCAAATACAGTCGAATGCCACTATACCGAACACTGCTGCATGTATACCGAACACCAACATCCTTGGCTCCCAAATTTTGTGTACAAAACTAACCGAACATTGTTGTTGAAAAGAAGGCAACGGATTAAAAAAATGTCTTGGGCATATGGGTTGTTTGTAATTCCCAAACGGCCGCAGCTTTATGTTGAAGAGTGACAGAGGTGGCTATTTTTTCCCCAAGGAATACAAGGGAAAAGCCAACTGTTCCTTTAGAATTCGGTATAAAGATTAGAAAGTATCAACAAGTAATTACATAATTCAATGGCCGGCACATGTTTAAAGTCGTCCTTGAGTAACCGGCGGCTGAAAATCGCTATACCGAAAGATTGCTATACCGAACTAAATCTGTGGATTCCACGATGTTCGTTATAGCGGCGTTCCACTGTACCGTACTAGACTGTGAAATCATGGCACCTGGTGTGTAGTCGTTTTTTTTATAAGTGGAAATTTATATCATTTGGTCCATTGAAATGCTGTAGCTACTGGCCTAGTGAGTTTTGGAATGAAATCCGGGCCCTATGGGAAAGGTTTTTTGTCTAAACAACAAAGATGCTGTTTCCGTGCTTTTTGGGTGTGGCAGCCAGAATTTTTTTATTCTTTCAAAATGAATTGCTAATTTGTTAGCATTAGATAAGTTATAAGCTTTCCATTGAGAAATTTAAAAAAATCGATTGAAGAAAAGTAACGGTCAATACAGGAATTCGCCGACGCCATTTTTACAGTGGTGCTGCGCTCGCGTGCTGATTGCGCGCGTTCTTTAATTTCAGTCGCGCGCGCATTTTTGCAAGTTGTAAACACCCTGTTGGTCGAAGCTGCGTGGAGCGCGTGCGTCTAACACGCACGCGAGCGCCTCGCCACCGCAGTAAATGCTTCTAATTTTGGTTGCCGGATTCGTCTATAGGTTTCAATTTTTGCAATAAAAATGGGATGCTCCTATTCTTACAGTGTTATAGGGCATTAAACCATTAATCGCATGTAAAGTTCAGACCAAATACATGTAGATTGCAGAATGTAGTAAGCCGTGTTTTTTTTCGTTCAAAAACAGTTTTCCTCCGTTCAAAAACAGTTTTCCTCCATTATTCGTTTGTAGGAGGTAATCTGTTGTAGGAGGAAATTTTCAGCCAGAACACGGACATTGCTGCTTTAAACCATTTGTCTAGCACATGATAAAGATAAGATATTAAGTTGTGTACAAGCATGACAAGTGTGTTCTTGATTCCAAAAAGAAAATGCACGTCAAGAAATGTTTGGTATTATGGTATTTTATTTGAAATATTAAAAATATATACAATGTATGCAAGTTGTCTGCTTCGGCTAAAGTATCAATGAATTATTATTCACAGAAATGTAATAGCTTATCAGTGTACAATGTAACTAATAACCATGGTAGACCCTGCTCTGTTCCGTTTTGTTGGTTTTGTGGGTAACAGCCTCATACAAGAACCATTTGTAAATTTATTTTTGCTTGAATGGAGAAAAATCAGATCCAACCCCCCCAATTAATTGTGTCTTAATTGTGTGATTCGGTTAATGGTCGGTCACATTGTGTCATGTGACTCATGTCGTCAACTTGTAAATAAAAATGTGTACATTTATAAGGAGCAGCCAATCTGATATCCCTCATTATTTACATAATGCCCTGTTGAGGCCAGTTCAGCAGCTTCAGTATTCCATGATGGCCCCTTGCGTTGGGCGCGTATCGCCCGTATATCTCCAGCTTGTTGCCCCCCGGTCGCGTGACCTGCCAGCCGATCTCTCCCGCCGTCGTCTGAGGGAACGCTCTGGTCGTCCACGCCACGGCAGACGCGGCCACCACCGCCCCGTCAGCCCCGTAGGAGATCGCGGGGAGTTTGGACGGCGCTGCCGTCCCCAGCTCCGCTGCTGGTGAGCGCAGCGGTGACATGGCGGACTTGCCGCCCAGGATGGAGGGCAGGCGGGCCGAGGAGAAACCCCGGGAGGAGCAAGGCGAGCGATCCCGGTCGAAGGGGGAGGGGCACGGGGTCGGGTACACGGAGTCGCCGGCCTCTGGCGTGAGTCGTTCGCCGATCAGCCGCCGGTTGAGGCGCGTGTACTCCCGGGTCATCAGCCCCCACTGCTCCGGCCACTTCCGGAGCGATTGTAGCTCGTGACGAACGTGATCTTTCCTGTTGAAGTCACATATTTTTAAAAGTTGACATAAACTTAAAGTTATGCCCGTGCTCCGGCACATAAATGTACACACACAATCTTGTTTTGTAGTTGTGGGGACATACATAGGTTGGTACGATAGATGTGGTGGACGAAAACAGCTACCGGGAGAGAAAAATGTCCCAAGAACCCAGTCCTAATTTGCCTAACCAAAAATAACCACATTTTGCGGTCTCTAAACAGTGACATTCATTCCGGCATTTATTTCGTGGGCTATAGTAGTGTGGCAGGGTGAGATTTGTCAAGATTTTTCCTGATTTCAGGAATTTTTTTTCGGGATTTCAGAATTTTTAAAGAATCTTTTTGTAATCTGGAATTCCTGAGGTGTCCTAAAGGTGTTTTTAAAGTGGATACCAATAAATACGGATATTTTAAGGGGGTGCCTTTAGGCAAAACGGGTCCTCGTGGATTTTTCGTTGATTTCGTGGACTTTTCATTTTTGGCCAATCTCACCCCTGGTGTAGACAAAACTTTGCCAAAAGTCTCCGATATCACCATCGATGGGCACAGTCCATCTACATAGCGCCCTCTGTTGAAATAAAGGCACACATCGCCCTGAAATCCCCCAAATTTCATCTCTTTGATTAGTTGCCTTACGTATTTCCAAGGTCTGTATGTTAAAATTCTGCCATGATGTGTAATTATGTACAACAAAGCATGGCAAAAGTTAAACTGAAAAATTATATTCAGACTGGCACGGTGGCACCGCACATAGTGCAACCTGTAGGCGCGGCCTAGGCATATACGCAGCCAAAGCGCTAGACAGAGGGCATGATTTTCCATTTTTAGCAATTACTTTCAAACAAGCGACGCATTTTCAAGGGATGGTCGTGTACATTGTACATTATTGTATTCGACTTTTGGATGATCTTTCCAACCATAGCAAGGAGAAACGATTTTTGTAGCCCAATCGAGTTCGGACAATTGTTCCCGATCGATTGTGCAACATGGGGTCTTTCATTTCAATTGCGCCCCGAACAAAGAGCTATACATGATGTACCGGTATACAACCATTTCTTTTCCTTTCTCCTCTTTTTTGAGGGGAGCGGGGTTGCTCACACCCCGCCGGCAATATATAGAGTACCGAAGTCTGACATCAGTTGCCGCGGCAATGGTTCCAAACACATGCAGTTTAGAATGTATTCTGGTTCCAAACATTGCATTGATTGACGTCATCACTTCGGTACTCTATTGTGATGACACACCCCATTCAAAATGGTCTAGCGTCGCCCCTGGCCTGATCGGGGAAAAAGTCCGTTTACCTTGGACCCGTTGGTCGGGCCGGGGGAATATTGGTCCATAGGATCATCTCCCTCTCCCCCGAAATTCCATTGTCGTGAAAAAACCACACATAAAAGCCCTTTTTCGCACAAAGAAAAACGATAACAGCTAACGCACCAAGTTTTACTTCTATAATCCTGACCGACTAACGGACCCCTCCCCGGGTCAATTTTTGGGGGTGATTTCGGGGGAAAAAAATCTTCATCATACCACTGTGGGCGCCAATTTACGCCTGTCTTTCACTTTTTCAACCCCCCCCCCCCCCCCCCACCCTCCCAAAAAGAGGGAAGTCAGAAATGCCGTATTTGCGCTTTTAATTGCGCTTTGCTTGAATTCTCTCCAGCCAGGGACCAATTTAATGGAGCTGCTAAGCACAACAATTTGCTTAGCGCAAAAAGTCTTTCATGGGGGGTTTCTCAAACCTTGGCTTCGGCTTCGGCTTCGGCTTCGTCTCCAACTACATGTATTCCCCAGTCCAATTGCCAATCTGAAGCCTTGAATACATAAATAATATACTCATCAAAAAAAGAAACGCAAGTGTTTAAAATTCCAATTCCTGATTGGAATAGAAGTCTGTTGAATACAGTACACGTGTGGATAACAAGGCACTAACCGACCGTTCACTTTGGAATCAATTTCAAGACTGTTCCGCTTTAGTGAATTCCTCCATGTCCTAGACTCCTGTTTGAACAAAGTGATTCCTACAGAGTTACGTAATCATAATATGTGAGAATTTTTGTTTCTTTGAGAATCCTGTATTTAAGGGCTCTCAGAAAACAAAATTTGTTTGGTTAGCGAAGCTTCCAGCATTATGTCACGCTTATCAATGTTAGACAGGGGGGGGGGGGGGGGGGGGGGGGGGGCTATTGGGATGCTGAATGCGGGTATTCGTCCCAGGGAGGTCGCACGGCAACTGAATGTGCATGGATCCACTATTGCACGATTAAGGAATCGTTATGTGGCCACTGGCAGGGTGGATTGCTAAGGGGGGGGGGGGGGAGAGACAAGGGGGAAAACTTCCCCCTGTGTGAACTCTTGCCCCCCCCCCCCCCTTGCCCCCCCTTGCCCCCCCCTTGCCCCCCCCCCCCCCCCTCCCCCCCCCCCCCCCCTTGCCCCTATGGAAAATTTGGATTTGTGGGGGGTGTCGCCATGCATCTGTAGTGTGTAGATATGCGTTACTATAGCGTGGACCTATTTAACAAAGTCGAAATTCCCCCCTTGAAAATAGCAATTTCCCCCGTGTTCCCCCCTCTAGGCTACGCCACTGGGAGGACCGCCATCGAAGTGGACGACCCAGAGTAACGACCCCAAACCAGGATCGTCAAATGTTGTTCCTCCACCTTCGTGATCGGACTCGAACTGCAACAGAAACAGCTAGGCAAACGCCTGGGAGGCACAACGATAGGATTAGTGACCAAACTGTCCGCAACAGATTACGCGCTACAGGTCTACGCTAGTGCCTGCATCACAGGGACTGGGCACCAATGATGTGGTCTCGATCTCGCACAATGATGGTCGCGTCAGAGTTTACCGGCGGCGTGGCGAGCGCTTTACTGATGCCTGCATCGTTGAGCAGGACAGGTGGGGCGGGCCTATTGTGATGGCATGGGCGGGCATCACGTCTGAAGGCAGAACAGATCTGTTGTTCAGCGATACAGGGATGAAATCGTTGCAGTCGGCGTGGTGCCATACATGGCACATCATCCAAACATCCTGTTCCTGCAGCAGGACAATGCTCGCCCTCATGTGGCCCGCACTGTAAGTGTAAGTAACCCAGTACCTGCAGCAGCAGATCAGGACTTTTCCATGGCCCGCATTCAGTCCTGACCTTAGCCTGATTGAGCATGCGTGGGATGAGCTAGACCGCCGCATCCGCGCGCGCGTCCCATGCAGCCCACCCAACACAGTGCAGGAGCTAGCTCAGGGAGCTGAGGCACTTCAGGCAGAGTGTGGCGCGCCCTGCCTCAATGGCTCTATATACGGAGGCTGGTGCAGTCTATGCGCCGCCGAATCCAAGCCTGCCTTGCCGCAATTAAAAGAGGTGGTCATACACCGATAACATATATACGTTACATCTCGTAGCCTCCTTGATCTCTCAGAGTAAAAACTTGCGTTTCTTTTTTTGATGAGTATATTAACAGACTCTGGCTCCGGATTAAAACATCAGACTTTGATATTCATGTAGTAAAAACAGTATCCAAGATCTTGCCAAATCTTGGTACATAAAATTACCCGAAGCCTGAGCCCAAGCCAGGTTTGAGAAATCCCCAATTAGTAAAAACTAATAATTATTAAATAGTCCGTCAAACAATCTACAAGGGAAACTGACTATTATAGGTAAATTTGAATACATTTTCAAAGTGAACAAAGAAACTGGCAGGAGCGGAATTCGAACCTGCGACCTCCGGATTACCGTACCGGCGCTCTACCAACTAGTCAGTTTCCCTTGTGGATTGTTTGACGAAATATAAGTTTAAAAGTCGTATCCTCATTGAGTGATCCCCACAATGTCGCTTCTCAGGAAGAATGCCCCTACCAGGAAGAAGAAAATGTCAAACAATTTGTTGTGACTGAAAATGCTGAACTAAATTTCTTACCAAATTTCGTCATTGTGCACAAAATTGAGATGGCTTCCAATCTTTCTTGTGCTCATTATAGATCATTAGTTACGTTTCTTGATCCTGTGAACGCTAAGTCCAACTTATTAGTTTGTTGTGATTCTCTTGTCGATGGTCAAGCTTGGTAGCCTAGCTAAAAAAAGTTCAACATTTCTTGCTTTCCATACCGCGTATCCGATCGAACGCTCGCGCTTCTAGCAACCGGAACGCTGTTCAGCAATACTGTTTTGTTTGGCAACAAAGGACCGTGTTGCTCACCACACGCGCACATGTGTTGTACGCTCATGAATTCGTAACAACGCGCGCAATTGAAACTAAAACCCCTAGAGATTTGGCGATAATACATACTTCCTAGCGCTCTACAACGTGTTCATGCTATTTTATGAAACTATTTTGTTTTATATGCTGGGCATAGTAAAGGAAAAAGAGGCCTTCACAGAGTGCAAGTTGGCAAGTATTTCGAGAAAATACAGTACTTTTATGAAATGATTTATAAACCTAGCGGAATTCTGCCAGGTTTATGTTAATTAGTATTTCCCGCTACCGGTCCCCATAATCGAAGTCAGAACGATAGTGATGGAGGGATCGAGAACCAGTTTACCCCCCCCCCCCCCCCCCCCCGCCGCTTTCCAACTTTCAACGTATTTTGAATTTAATTTGCAGGATGATATGTTTACGGGGTCACCTTTGAGGGATAATTTTAAAAACAAGGGGGGGGGGACCAAATAGTCATCCTATTGACAAAAAACAAAAGCATTAAAATTATATATAGTTGTGTGTTGTTTTTTCTTGTGATGTGGCCCCCTAGCGCTAGCGGGCACTGTGACCCCCTGATGCCCGGAGCTGGGGCGCTCGTTAGGCCTACACCAAGAGCTCTCATTGGATAGATTTTTGTTTCTGGTGCCTCGGGATTAACCCCTCCTCTTTTCAATTGCATTCCTTTATGCTTAATTCCTTCACAATTGACACATTATGCAAATACTGTGAAAATCATCCCCCAAAAGTATCCCAGCAAGTGTCCTCCCGTAAAATGCTTGGAAAAGGAGGGTTATCAAGTGCTTGAGGGCGCTGTTCAAAACGTGCTACATTTGCATGAACGATACATTTGAAGCAAGATACGGGACTGCGGAACCCCCCCCCCCCCCCCCCTCCCCCTTTGTGTTGGTCATTGTGTTCCCGGAATCTCAGTAATTCCTTTCAGATATCTAGGGGTGTGTTAGGTAACAATAGTCTGGAGTGTGTATAGGGTATTTGGACAAGAGGGCAGCAGCGCAGCCAGGGATGTTTTCACCATGGTTTATAGGGGGAGATGGGGGGGGGGGGGGGGGGGGGCTGGATGTTGCAGTGGGGAGGCGGCAACAGTGACTTTTCTTTATGATGCTATTATTTTATGCGTTTGCGAAATTTTCAGTAGTGGGGGGGGGGGGGGGAACGACGATTTTTTTATGGGGGTGCGTACGTGCTCCCCCCCCCCCCACTCCCCCACCCCCCTTTAGCTACGCCACTGCAAAAGGGGGTACCCATTGGTCCCATATCTTGCTGGGTAACTTGAGTAGGCTGATGCGGCGAAACTCTCATGGTAAGAACAATCAATTATATAACCCGAATTCCATTTGAACGGCACAACACGCCACAACAGGTACTAACTCACCCCTCTCGTGCCCCGCTTATTAAAATATATTTCGGGGTGAAAACAAATTTGGAGACAGATTTTCACTAATTTCAGAAATGTGTGAGATTCTCCCCCCCCCCCCCCCCCCATTAGCCCCTAACCCCCCCCCCCCCCCCCCCCCCCCGATCCAATTAACTTGAAAACCTGGATACGCCAATATTATAATGTAGGTGTATGCATCGTACTTTGTGGGATCTAATACTCAATTTTCAGTTCCAGCAATTTCTCTTTATTATAAACAAATAATTATTACCGAATTTCGACATCAATGAGTATCCTAGATTTGACTTTCTCACGTTTTTTTCTGTTTTGCAATGAATCATTCCCCAGTGGAAAATTTTACTGGAGAATGGAATATTCCCTTTACGTACGTGCGTCCCACCCTTGTCACGTGATCTCCTAATTGAGAACTATTCCTACGTATATTCAGGACAAAGTGCCTATTAAAGTACTATACCTGCCATGAAATGCACATTTCTTGCTCAGTATGAAATTTTCACTCAAGAAGATATAAATACCAATTGTCATTGTGAAGAAAATATCTGGACAATTCAATATCTTAACTGCCCTTTTGTACCCTGTAGCGTCGTGGAAAATAAAAATATCTCGGAACATGAGCGGCCATCTTGCTTGTTTGTAATGTTCAACGCGTCTGCTCAGTCAAAGACGTCTGTGTTTACATTTGTATGTGTACAAGTTTATCGTTTAAAACCAGTTAAATAAAGTCCAACAGCGTTTTAGACTTAACAGCACCATGGGAAACGTTTATACTGTTGGGCCTAATGAGGCAATGGTTGTTTCAGGTGAGTTTTGAAGCTATTTTTCTGCGCAGTAGCTGAGGCTGAGCCTTGCCTTTGGATTTCAGACAGCTCGTCCGTTGACCAGCTCGACTTGAGACAACTCGACCGTTGAGACGATGAAAAGATTTTTTAAGGTCGAGTTGTCAGAAGTCAGGTTGGTCATTGGTGAACATTGTAGACTGCAATTCATGCACAAGGCCTTGCAGCACAAATAATGATTAGGGCAAGAGTTCCATATACGGACATCACGGAATCGCTACCAAACATAACAAATTTCACCTCGCCTTTAGCTTGAAAATTCCAGCTCTGGGCTCATGACATGTGAGATTCGCCATTTAGAGCTGGAAGGACTTCCATAGGGTTTGCAAGGGTCGGTTTTGATATTGCCGATATCTTCCGTTTCCCTGAATATATCGACTAAACACTCACCTTGCCGGCAGAGTAGTAATTCATGCAGCTTGTCATCCCCTCAAAATAAGAAATATGCTCAAGTTAAACCCGAAAAAAATGAATAGATGAGTTCAATAATTCAAAGGTCAAAGGTCAGCTGTACCAATTCTGCCTCGTATAGGCATTTTACGCTGTTTTGGTACAGCTGACCTGTGACCTTTTACCCACATTGCATTGCAAAAGCCAATTATCGAACTCGCTTATTTTTCGTGCAACTTCGGTGCATGCACAAACCAGCTGTGTACAAAGTAATGGAGCGGATTTTTGAACATGAACGATGTTTTCCAATCGATTATCGGCCAGCGGCACTGCGCGCGCCTCGGGGCTCGATATACAATGGCTGTTTGCTGATCGCTGTCAGTATTTCAGCAAACAGCCGTTGGATATCGAGCCCCGAGGCGCGCGCAGTGCCGCTGGCCGATAATCGATCGGAAAACAACATGAGCATGAGGTTACGAATGCCGTGAACCACTCTTGCATTTTTACTGCTATTCAGCCGTGAAATCTCTTGAGCATGCGCACTCAGTCGTTTTCTGGCAAGCTTAACTTCATATAACAATAAACTGCTCTTCCTGCCGAGTTGGCACGTGGTCGAGTGGTTAACGCTGGCGACTCGTAAGTGACATCACTAGGCCTACCCTGTATGCACGAGTTTGATTCCCAGCTCAGGTGTGTATTTTAAATTTGTTCCCCCCCCCCATAAAAAGAATTTCTTTTTCTATACTGTTTGAAATCAAATCCTGATTAAATTAAATCATTTTTTTTTCTGATTCATTGCTCTGGAGGATTTTTTAAGAGGAAAATAAAGTCCAAAATTGCATTTGGTCTGATTCCCATCTCATGAATACGAAGTCAGAACGACACTGAAGGCATAGAACTTAGACTAAATACGTTATGATAAAAATTTCTAAGCTCCAAAAAACACTCAATGCGCATGTTCAGTGCCGTGCCCGGTCAAATAACTAAAATAAGCTGATGCCAGTTCATGGCAAAATAACAACTGCCTACGAATAATGGCATGTATATTCATAGCTTGCCCAGCGCGACTTTATTGATCAAAGGACGTTAGCAAATGGCAAGCATTTGCCATATGGTGAGATTGATTTTGAGGATTAAAAGGTACAAAATGTAACAAGATTAAGTGCAGTGAAAATAATCAGGAATCCTTTTTAGAGTAGCAGTCTATCACCGCGTTTACACTAGATCCGGCAATTGGATTAATAGGGGGATCGAATCGGCAATTGGATTAAAAGGGGATCGAATCGGCAATTGGATTAAAAGGGGGATCGACCACCCGTCGACCGCAAGTGTAAATGCGAGGTGTCTGATCGGAGTCTGATCCAGATCTGATCCACCTTTCTCGATCCCCCTTTTTAGGGAGATTCGATCTGGATCAGACCCCACAATTTTTGAGTGTAAAAGCAATTGGTGGATCAGACCCCACAATTTAACACAACCACATCCAGTATGTGTGATGCAGTGTATTGTGGGAAGCTCGAAAGTCCGCGAAAAATATTTACTGTGGAGATGCGTACGCTGCGCTGGTTCCCACGCGGTTCATGTACACTTCAAATGCATGGTTGGTACTCCGTGCGCATCGTGTCATTCTCTCTCCTTCACATGCCTGACTTCGTCATCTGGGGAGTTCCTAATTCCCAAATATTATACAGCCTGTTAAGGCCTATATATTATAGGTCATTTGCCCCTGCGTTAACCCTAACCCTCCAGGGCATTTTGGCTAGAAACCCTGCCAGACGCATCAGATTGCATACTTTGTCACATTGACTTGTGTGCAGAGCGCAGCAAAGTGAAGCTGTCACCACAGATGCACTGTGCTGCGTCTGGCAGGGTTAGGGTTAAGGCTATATATTCCTGGTGCGATTTCCGGTAATATTTCGGTGCTTTGTATCCGAATTTAAGCTGAAATGTGGACCAAAGATTTGTTGTTTTCTGCTGTCGTTTCATGTTGAAAACGACAAATGATGCAACAAAATCAAAAACGAACGACATATGTCCGGACGTTATGATTTTACACTGACCGAATAGCGCGGAAAAATGACCGTAAGGTCGGCTATTGCGCACACTCAATGACCTTCCTTCCGCTGTAAGTGGTGGATCGAAGCTGGATCGGGATCTGTGTAAACGCGGCACAGTTTATTTGCGGTAAAGCTTCCCTGTGGTTTTATTACCCTGCAAATCCGGATCCACCTTTGCCGGATCTAGTGTAAATGCGGTCTATTTGTCATGTTTGTCTTTGAGTTACACTGCTGTTCCAGTGTGCTGGCTCATTTAATGCCAATGTCCTCAGCTTGTCTTCCCAATTAATTGATAATTCACTGGTCACATTGTTGAGAATACACAATGTACATGTATATTCCATGAAACAGCAGAAATGTTGTTCAGACTTGGATATTAGGACTGCCATGCTGTTTCTATCTCGTAAATGGCAAAAACTAAATTTCACAGCTCACCTACAGGTATCTCTGTTGCGATTGAAATTGTAGATATTTTTGTTAGCACAGTATTAACAAACATATGACAGGCTTTTTATTACATCATACATAGCACAAGCTTTCTGGTGTTAAATACATGTATTACCACAGTGCTGACAGTGCAGATCATTTTGGAACTTTTTCCTGATTCATCACTTCCCACAGTATTATAGAACTTTTGTATGCAAACAATTAGAGGTTATTTGCCCTTTCCCGACGTACATGTAGTGTATGAAGCACTGTATGCTCAGTGCTTTCCGAGAGCCTTTGGGAAATTATTTTACAGGCTTACTTGGGTGGGATTTAAACTCACAACCTCCTACTTACTAGTACTAGTGCCAGACTTCTTAACCACTTGGCCACTGAGCTTGCTGAGATCAGCTGGCCGATTGGAATCCAGTGTAGCAGTGGGTACCACGTATACGTTGTAATCAGTATGAAGATGGAATTTGTGTCGACTGGCCGATTCAAAACCAATATCGCAGCGGGTACCGCATGTTTTATGCTGCCCTTTATATATTTTGTGTGGAGCCACGGCAGCTGTGTATTGATAATTTGGAGGTATAAAATAGGAAATGGGTTCGAACTGGTCTGTCGGGCATTGTTGCCATGGTTATCAGTAGGAAATTTTCCGGCTAAACTGTGACAAGAGGAGGCTTGTGGCACCATAGTTTAGATAGACTCACTCATGCTTAGTTGCTAGCACGCAGGTGCAAGGTCCTTTGTCTGACTTACAGGTGTACTCATGCATATCTTTCCTTCCGCCGATTGCAGGGGGTTGCTGTGGAAATGCCTCCAAGAAGTACATCATCGGAGGCTATACATGGGCCTGGTGGCTGGTATCAGATGTACAAAAGTGAGTACTGAGTTTTATTCAAACTGGCCCAGTCTGCTGGCACAGTACGTCTTCCTGGACCTTTGATTTTTCAACATTTAAGTGGCATTGTCGTTGTCATTGTGCCATTGTCATTGTTCCCATTGTCATTGTTCCCATTGTCATTGTTCCCATTGTCATTGTTCCCATTGTGTTCCTAACCAAATCAGCCTTTACCTGAATTGGCGTGCGTGCGCATAGGCCACTGTTCCTATACCAGGCCGCATGGTGTTCTCTTCCCAAGCTGTTCCCAGTGGGAACAGGGCGTGTTCCTGGTTGGAGCAGGCAATGTTCTTGTTGGAAAGTTTGAAGTGTTGAGACGTCCGAGATGCTCCCTTATGATCTTGTGTTGTGAAACAGTTAATTGCGGTAGAATTGCGTGATCACAGATTGTGACATAGTGTCCAATTACATTGGTTTTTCGATGCAGAGCATACACAGTCTGAAAAAATTGGTGCATCAAATTGCATAGGGTTGTCTCAGGGCATGGTTTTATCTTGAATGGCTCCCATTTATGATCTTGGTAGAATTCTAAGTTAGTAGAATTGCGCGATCACAGCTTGTGACATATTTTCCAATTAATTTATTATAATTTGACACAGAATACGCACAATTTAAGACAATTCCATTGGGTTGTCAATGGCATGGTTAACACTCAAAGAGCTACAGGTCAGTTTAGACGTTTCCAAGTTGAGCCAATTCAATCTGTCTCCACTTTCTTCTGAATCCAGAATTACCCTCGAGGTGATGACACTGAATCCCCGCTGTGAGAACGTGGAAACGTCCATGGGCGTGCCCCTGACTGTGACGGGCGTGGCCCAGGTCAAGGTGATGACGGACGAGGGGCTGTTGGCCACAGCGTGTGAGCAGTTCTTGGGCCGCACCACCAATGAGATCAAGGAAGTGATCCTTCAGACGCTCGAGGGGCATCTCCGGGCTATTTTGGGTAAGGGTTAAAACTGACCCTCTTCAAATTGGCTCAAATTTGATGTATGGGTAATTGAGGCTTAAAAAGCTGAGATTACAAGTTTTAGCCCCATCGGACTAACGATTTTTGTGCTATGACACATCCTTTTTTGGCGATTTTGGCCAAAATGGGCACACCTACCAATTTTCAAATGACCATATCTCTGTAACCAGTGGGCCAAATCTGTTAATATTGGTGTCTTTGGAAAGGTAACTGCATAAACAATCCAAATTTGTCATTATTTTTTATGTAGAAGCAATTTGACCTTTTGACCTTTACATTGACTTTGAATTTGACCTTGTGGATCAGGTGACTTTGAGATGAACTTGGGTGAAAATTATACCCCCACATGTTTCTTACATAATATCAACAAATTACAGGTATAATATTTTTTGTTTGCTTTCTAGATCTTCTCAAAGTTGGCATACTTGATGTAAAAATGTGATTTACTTTAAATTTATCTCGACATAAGTGATGTCATCAAGTATTAGTAAGATTCATCTGGAGACTTTTGCAGCGATAGAACTTATTAAGATTTGTTGGGAGAATTTTAACTGGGAATTTTCAGGGTAGCTTCAAGGAGAAATGAAGATACTCTTTATAAATACTGATCGTAAGTAATCTAAACAATGGATCTTAAAAGCCGTCTTGCTAGTTGGGGAATTCCGATAAGTATGTGTCATTGTAGATTTTACCAAATGATAGATGAGAAGGGACATGATATCTAGTTTATCTACTGGAATGAAACATTGAGATTAAAGTAGATGCGTACTTTCCCAGACACATCACAACATACATGTAGGGGAATGGAAATTACAATGGTGAGGATACCATAATTTTATCCTGCTCATTTAACTCCCTACATCATTTTTCCTACATGTAACCTGAATCCTCCAATATCCTCCGATTCCAAAATCCTCCAATGTTTTGTTACTGGGGACCACTGCCTGAATCCTCCAAAATCCTCCAGTGGGTTTTGGATAAACACCCCAGTAACCTCAATCCTCCGAAATCATCCAGCACCAGATTAGGCCTGATGACCCGGATCCTCTATTTTCCCTCTATTTTCCCTCCTCAATCCTGCAAAATCCTTCGATGCTTCAACTTCCAAGGACCCTCAATCCTCCAAATTCCTCCATTTGGCAAAGAGGATTTTTGGAGGATTTGGGAAGGTTAGGGTTAAGCCAGTTAACCCATGAAGACCTCAGACAACTGTCAAAACCAAGTAAAAGCTCATCTACATGTATTCATGTGAAAAGTGAAATTATACTTTTTTATAAGGTAAAAGCAAAATTCCCCCAAATTCCTGACCCCTTGAAAATCGGAATGTTTTCGGCCCTATGCAACCCTAATAACTACTCAAATTACCCCACTCAATCATCAAAGGTACACTGAGCGTAGAGGCAATCTACCAGGACCGTGACCAGTTTGCCCAGTTGGTGCGGGAGGTGGCCTCGCCCGACGTGGGCCGCATGGGGCTAGAGATCGAGAGCTTCACCATCAAGGACGTCTTCGACAGGGTAGAATACCTGGGTTCGCTGGGTAAATCCCAGACAGCCGTTGTCAAGCGGGATGCGGACATCGGAGTGGCAGAGGCCAACCGAGATGCCGGAATCCGGGTAAGCGGTCAGATTGATCCATACATTTGGGACTCTCCCGTACCCAGTGTGTAAAACCTGAACAAAGTTTCTGGGTGACAAGTGTGTGACTTTTAATCCTAACGTTCATAAATCCATCAAAATCCTTCCCCTGTTTTGGAGGATTTCGGCGGATTCAGGATACCTCCATATTAAAACCTGGGGGATTTTGATGGATTGAGGATTGTAAGCCTAGCAATACTGGAGGATTTTGATGGATTCAGGATACCTCCATATTGGGGTGTTGGGGGACTTTGATGGATTTAGGATCTCAACAGTTTAACTTGGCTACCACACTGCTTGTGGCCCTGCCAAGTCTTTCACATGCTGTAGGTGCTGTGGGGATGGGAGAAAAAAAGATACATGAACATACGATGTATATTGCCTTGTGACTGGGGCTTATTAGGCCTCAGCATATACAATGGATTATGTCAAGTAAACACTGCTTGTGGCTCTGCCAAGCCTTTCAAATGCTGTACATGTATAAGTGCTGGGGGGGGGGGGGGGGAGCAAAGATATAACCTTGTGCTTGTGACCAAGGCTTATTAGGCCTCAATATATAAACAATGGATTATGTAAATAACTCATCCAGACAATGTGATGCTGGGGTCCTCACATATATCCACCAACAGTTGAACCATGTAAATGGTGTATTTTGATGGATCCTATACAGCAATACACATCACAATTTTCATGCGAGCATGGTATCCTGAATCCATCAAAATCCACCAGAGATTTTGGTGATGGATTTTGAAGACTCTATGGAGAAACACACTGCAAAACATTTTTATGCCAGCATGGTATCCTGAATCCTTCAGAATCCATCATACTTTTGCTGGTGGATTTTTGATGGATTCAGGATATCTCCAGTATGTATACTGGTGGATTCCGATGGGCTCAGGACACCAGCAGTTTTTGCATGACAAACTTGGTGGATTTTGGCGGATTCGGGACACTTTCTAGTGAAAGTACCCAAGGGGTTAGGGTTAAGATACCACTGTCTGCTCATTTCGAGTTTCATTTTAACCCTAACAATGCTGAATCCATCAATATCAATACACCCCAGGGGTTGCTATTTGTGATGTGATCAATCACGTAACCAGTTCGCGTCGGAGGACGTGTTAACACGATCTGGCTGTTTTTATACACGAGCACGGCTGACGGGTTAAAACGTCAAGCTTGCCTCGACTCGCCTCCGGGTGACGTCTCAACATGCTAATCCCTCATTCATTTTTCATTTGTTTTGTACACACACACACACACACACAAAGTCCGAGAAGTCTGTGGAGGCAGACCGTGTGTTGAACTTGAACTTGGCCGCTGTGTACGGCCTGTTGTTCTACAATTTACGCTCTGGTGGGCGCACCCGGAGTATTGAAATATATGAGGTTTCGGCAAGAAATACTGTACAAATATTGTTGAAATGACTCTTGCAAATCAGTATTTGTGGCGTTTGGCTGTATATCAGAAGTTGGCTGCTATATTTTGCCTTTTTTCGAAAATCGAAATTTTCGGCAAAAATAATCCCGGCGTGAAGTGGTTAACAAAGGTTGAATTATCTGCGGTTGACAATAATTCAGGCGTATCTTTGTGTGTATTTGATGCAAGAAACCAACCAAGACTAAAAGCCTTTTTTAGAGGGTTGCAGACGTCCTAAATAGAAAATGGTGGTTTTTCATCAACATAAATATTTTTTACAAGAAAGTATTTAGAAGAAAAAAGACAAATTTTCTGAAGAGCACGGACAGTATGTCTTAACCAGTTCGCATCGGATGACGTGTATACATGCAAAGGTTTTTGCGGTACACGGAACGGATAACTGATAAACACTCACTCGATCGAGGCCGGTAATATCTGTCAGTGACCCGCTCGCAGCGAGTGAGGCCAGCAATATCAGGGTGTGCTACCCGGAGATTACGGCTTGATTCCACCTGAACTCGGCTGGCATCGAGGTTCGTGAAAAATAATCCCGCGCCTGGGTCCGGTGAATGTCAAAATAATCCCCGAGTGAAACTGTTATACAGTATCCTCCAAAAAATTCTAAGGCCTTGTCACAATTGTAATGTTTAAAAGCATCTTGTTTTTTTGGAGGCCAATTTCTGAGAAAATCATTTGAACATTTTAGTGTGAATGTTTTTTTTCTCCTAAGAGTGTGTCTGGTATGACAGCCTGTGAATTCCTTTGTGTGACATAACGCCAACCCTTTTTTTCCCCACTGTTATCTTTAACAGCAAGTAAAATGTTATGTAAATAAAGAAAAAAGTTGCATAAACTATTGTATCAGATGGCACGCTCAATTTGCTTGACATTAACGGACAGTTTTTCTAATCTTCATTCGGAGTGGACAGTTAGATTTTTATTACAAACATTGTGCACATACCGTTACACTTGGAGTACAAAAAAATCAACAGGTGAGTGGAAAAATTGAAACAACACATGACTCATACTAAAACTCCATAGTATTGAACTTGACACAGAGTAATTGAAAGTCACTCTAGGGCATGCGTACAAGGCTGGGTCGCTTTCGTTTTCGTAAAAAAAAAAATGAAACCTCCAATTGCATATTATTTACCAGTGGTCCTGAACCAGTAAACTTGGCATGATACGAAGTTTTATGAAATGAAAGAGTTCGGTTGCTGGACTTGGAAAGAAATCTG
Organism: Hippasteria phrygiana; assembly: GCA_037893225.1. NCBI lineage: Eukaryota > Metazoa > Echinodermata > Asteroidea > Valvatida > Goniasteridae > Hippasteria > Hippasteria phrygiana. Next base: position 130,192 of record JAZGUH010000895.1, read on the forward strand.
ATAGAGGTGCGACTCCATTCATCTTACCCAGACTGATTCAGAAAGTGAAACTCTGCATAATTTATAGAAAATGTACATTGTACATGTGCAGGAAATAATCAGTTATGATGCTCGATGTTTCCATTTATTGTATATTTTCATACAGCTAAATATGCCAGTTAATTTCAGTCAAATCTACTGGTATATGAATGCTTGTGGCATTAAAGCTACAACGTCCTTGATTTTGGGTGTATAACTGAAAAATAAGTCTTCATTCTGCATTGCTAATTAACGGTTGTCCTTGAATAGAGTCAGACGTCAGTTGGCACGACAACTGGCTCCAAACAAATGCAGATTTAGACTGTTCCTTTGTTAACAGCCAGTCATGCAAACACATTGACACAAAATAAAAAAAGTATTCTCGTTCCAAATCATCTTCGACTTGTTCTGTCAATTCTGGTGTACCGCAAGGGTCTGTTCTCTATCTGATGTATATCAATGATTTGTTTCATGTTTTCTTAGCATTAGATATAGCTTTCCAATAAGAAATTCCACCAGCAAATCGACTTGTGATAAGTAACAGATTTAAGTATCAAATTTGAACCCTGCGATGTGCGAACTCGTTCTGTGAACACCAATGCAGCATGGCGCTGTAAACAACAGTGCATTTAATTAGCGTGTAATAGCTGCACTGCTGTCTGTTTGTATAGCTCCATGGGTGAACACAATACTCACACACGCTGTCTAAAATAGATTTCAAGCCCCAAAAAGAATATACATGCCGACATTGATGTTTACTTTTGGCACTGCTCAAAGCTCATGAAAAGCTGATAGATTGCAGATATCTGGTGCAGAGCACCTTGCTTAACCCCAACTCCCCAGGAGTTGTGGAAAAATCGTCTTGAAATTGGGGGGAATTTAGGACTGTTACGGTTAATAAAATTGCTTGAAGACATTTTTGTGCTTAACTCTTACGCTACGGCGCGCCACTCACAGCAGCTCGAAAAAAGCCTATTCCTGCCGGCATGCCGCTCAGAGCGGCTCGTTGTAAACATTCTGTAAAACAATTACGTCACAGCTCCCATTATAATACTGTAGTGAAAGAGTTAAAGCATCTGTACGAAACTGGCTCCAGATTGTGCGTGGATTAGCTTTTTAAAAAAGAAGGAATTTTCACGTTAATTGAGGCAGATAGTGTCAAGTTAACCCTAAAGTCCTAGGCATTTATTTGGGGTTAAGTACACTATACTACAAAATACTATGCAATTTCCAATATGCCAGTGTAGTAAGAGTACTGCATGCTACAAGTAGTATTTTGTAGTAATAGGTGAAGGTTAGGGTCAATATTTCATTTTTCATTGCTGATACACAATCTTCCATAAACAGGGTAACATGTTTCCAACCAGGTTTAAAAGCCCACTTTAACCCAGTCAACAATTATTGGATGAGACAACAAATCGTATTGCAGCAAAGCCCGCAAGAGGGATGATTCATCAATATTCCATGGTTACGGTGCGTCATGCATGACACACCTGGCACACAGGGGAACTGCGTGGTTCATGTTTGTTAGGTGGGTTCCAATCGTTCATAATCCAGTTATTCACAATCAATTCTAGTTCAATTTGGTAAATTATGGCAGATTTGAAAGGTGTTAGTGTTAAAGCTGCATGCTCTGGCTGAAAAGTTCAAGTCGGAGGACGAGTTAACATGCACTGGCTGTTTTTATACACGGGCACGGCTGACAGGTTAAAACGTCAAGCTTGCCTCGACTCACCTCCGGGTGACGTCTCAACACACTAATCCCTCATTTGTTTTGTACACACACACAAAGTCCGAGAAGTCTGTGGAGGCGGACCGTGTGTTGAACTTGAACTTGGCCTCTGTGCATGACCTGTTCTACAATTTTCGCTCTAGTGGGCACACCGGAGTATTGAAATATGAGGTTTCGGCAAGAAATATCATACAAATACTGTTGAAATGACTCTTGCGAATCAGTATTTGTGGTGTTTGGCTGTATATCAGAAGTTGGCTGCTATATTTTTATTATATTTATTTTTTACCGAAATGTTCGGCAAAAAAAATCCCGACGCGAACTGGTTAATGGATTAGGGGAAAAAATTGTATTTTTGAAGGAAAAAAAACTCCACTTACTACACTGTGCATTGTATTTGGTCTTTGCAGAATAAATTGTTTTATTATGTGCTACCCGCAAAGATTGGCCTATTTACACATCTCTTACCCCCAGTCTTACATAATATCAAGGGCCGCTTTTTTAATGGAATGTCTCTGTGGAAATCAAATAACTTATCTAATGCTAACAAAATTGCCATTTAATTTGCAAAGTTATTTTTTTGGGGGTGGTATGCCCAAAACGCAGGGACACGGCATCTTTTTTTAACCCTAGCACCCTTAGAGGCATTTTTACTAGGAAGTGTCCTCATTCTGTCAAAATCCAACACTGTGCAGTATACATGTACCTGTGGCACATTCTTTGGACTTGGACAAATTGGGGCATCCTAGCTCCATGGAAAGTAATGGTGCTAAAAGGCTGTGCAGTCCTGAACCCATGAAAATTCAACACAGCCTGCTATTGGAGTTTGTAAGGCTTGGGGTAGTTTAGGGTTAATGGATTTCCCCTACAAACAAATTATGTACTTTTGAATGAAAAAAACACTTTCCATACTGCATACTCTGTTTGGCCCTCCTAAAATAACTTCTATTATAACGTGCTATGCTAGAAGATTGTGACACATGTAGATTAATAAGCTGTGGAGTTAAGAATGTCCCACTCCTTGTTTAATATTTAAAACCGATTAAATCTTACTTATCATCAGTCGATTTTAGGGTGAAATTTCACATTGGAAAGCTCCCATATTATCCAATGCTAACAAAACATTATCAAACAAATCATTGATATACACCAGAAAGAATTTGACCATGGACAGAGCCCTGTGGTACACCAGAATTGACAGAACAAGTAGAAGATTATGAATACGATTTGAAGCTTTGCATAAAGAAAGATTGCGGGTAACACCATGTGAAAATAATCTCTTCTAGGAAGATGTGAGGGTGAGAATGGATCTCGTGATGGTTGCCCGTATAGGACCACCTTTAACCCTAACCCCCTAGACTTTTTTGCTAGGAACCATCCTTAATCCTCCATAATCCTCCGATTGCCCTGCCCCCCTCCCCCCCCCCCCCCCCAAAAAAAATGCATTCATCCTCAATCCTCCAAAATCCTCATGGTAAACACCGTTCATCCTCAATCCTCCAAAATCCTCCAAAACTGCAAGGAGGATCTTGGAGGATTGAGGTGGGTTAGGGTTAATTAGCATTGCAAATTAAACACTTATTTTTCACGGTTATACATTCCAAAAGCACAGCTTTAATTTAAAACAAGACAATCACTAATATGTATACACATACCAGTAGATTTGATTGCAATTAACTGGGCCATTTAGCTGTATGAAAATATACAAAAAATTGAAATATCAAGCATCATAACTTATTTCCTGTACATGTACATTTTCTACAGATTTTAGTGGGTTTCACTTTCTGAATCGAGGGTGAATATTTCATTATTAACCTGACTCCCTACATAAATGTAACCTGAATCCTCCACTATCCTCTGATTCCAAAATCCCTCCAATGTTTGTTACTGGGGACCACTGCCCGAATCCTGCAAAATCCTGCAGTGGGTTTTGGATAAACACCCTAGTAACCTCAATCCTCCGAAATCATCCAGCACCAGATTGGGTCGGATGACCTGGATCCTCCATTTTCCTCCAGAGGCAAAATCCGCTAATGCCCACAATCCTCCAAATTCCTCCATTTGGCAAAGATGATTTTTAGAGGATTTGGGAGGATTTGGGAAGGTTAGGGTTAACTCTTGGCATTTTGGCATGGAAACTAGGCCATCAGCCTGGGGGTTGGTCGGTATCAAATGAGGGGAATTCATGCTCATGGTGATTTTTGTGTAAGGTATGCACCCCTGTAGTTGGAAAATATGTGATAGCATTGCAGCGGTGGCAGCTTTTTGGGTGTTATCACTCTTTTTTTTTTTTTAATGGCTGCCAAAATGCTTGTTAACACATATAATTAATCCAATAACAAGCATATTGGCGGCCATTTTGAAGAAAAAAATTAAAAAGTGATACCACCCAAAAAGCTGCCACCGCTCACGCTGCAATGCTATCACACATTTTCCAACTCTAGGTGCGCATACCTTGCCAAAAATCGCTATGAGCATTACGTCTCTCAATCATTTGATACCGGTGGCGCAATTTTTGGACCGAGGCTAATGGCCTATACTCAACAATTGTAGTTGTGAACAGGATTTTCCACTAAATTCTCTTCTCTTTTTTTTAAAAGCAAGGCATACATCCATCCTTGATTGTGTCACATTTTTTGTCTTACTTCCGGTTCCTCAGGAGGCAGAGTGCGAGAAAGGCATGATGGACACCAAGTACGACGCCGACACGAAGATTGCCGACTCGGCCAGGATGTACGAGATGAGTAAAGCGGGTTTTCAGGCAGAGGTCAACACGAAGGTAGGTATTCCAGCCATATTGGGAAAATGGTGTCGGAATAATATTTCATTTGTATTTTTGCAATGTACAGGGAAAGTTCAAACTCACTAGAATTTCACTTTTTGTACAGTTTGGTTCAAAACTATTATTTGGGCTAAATTTGTTTTAAACAAAATGCCATGTTAGGGTATACCAGGGTTACGCATATCAGTAATATAGGGGTTTGCCAAGAGAGTCAATTTCTGTTTTAGAATTGTAATTCTATTAAATGTGTGTGTTCTTTGTTAAAGTGGAAATTCGTTGGCCATACATTGACTACTGACAATGATTTCACAAGTTACTGATAGTATTGATCATTGGCCGTACATTGACTACTGACAATGATTCCACAAATTCGTGATATTATGGATCATTGGTCAGTGGTTATACATTAACTACTGATAGCCAGAGTTGTATTCGAGTCCCTGCAAGTCCTTTTACAAGTCCCTTCAAGTCCATCACAAGCCCTCTAGTCCTAATCCTAATCACAAGCTATTCAAATGAGCTTTGACAAAGGCATTCCTTTGTCATTGTTCATCGGGTTACTTGTGACCGGCTTTATGAAAGGACTTCTGACTGGGCTTGCAAAAGGACTTGTGAAAGGACTTGCAGGGACTCGAATACAACTCTGCAGATAGCAGAGATTCCACAAATTAATGATAGTATTGATCATTGGTCCTCAATGAGTACTGAGATCAACAAATTCACCAATTTCCGATAGCATTGATCATTGGCCATACATTGTCCATTGATGATTCTACATGTTACGATAGCAATATATTGATCAGATTGATTTAATTGATGATAGAAAGCAGAGGCCGAGCTCGCCTATGAGTTGCAGGCGGCCAAGATCAAGCAACTGATCCGCAGCGAGGAGATCGAGATCGAAGTTGTGGAGCGACGGAAGCTGATCGACATTGAGGAGAAGGAGATTGAACGCAAGGAGCGCGAACTGGTGGCTACCATCAAACGTCCTGCCGAGGCTGAATCCTACAAGGTGGAGACTATTGCCCATGGTGAAAGGTGAGGGGTCAAAAGGTCAAAGGTGAAAGCAGGAGGCTAACTTCCCATATGTGACACGAGACCATGCAGGAACGGGTTGTGCGATAGGTTTTGTGATCGACCGATTGCACAGGGGAGAACTTGTAAGATCTGCTGATCATGCAGGTTCCCTACGCGATTGGTAGATGGTGCACACTTTGGCCTTTGAGATTAACTAATGTTTGCGCCATCGATCAATGCTTGCACAATTGACTGATACTTGCGTGAATGATAGATCAGGAGATAGTGCCGTGCTATCGCGCGATTGGTGGATCTGTGTGCATGCGATCTCCAACTCCCTTTACAGAGGATAAAAGGGTTTCTGCTAAACTTGATCCCCTCCCCTACATTTTGCAAATGTATACACCAAAATTCACAGGCTCAGTTGTTTCATTGCAGAACGCGGACTGTGCTGGCAGCCCGCGGTGATGCCGAGAGGATCAAGAAGATAGGCCACGCTGAGGCTACGTCCATCGAGGCCATCGGCAAGGCTGAGGCCGAGCGTATGAGGATGAAGGCCGCTGCCTACAAGCAGTATGGAGATGCCGCCAAGATGAGTCTGGTGCTGGAGGCCCTGCCTAAGGTACGGCTTACTGTTTGCATGCTGCAGTCAGGGCTCAATGCCCTTTTCAGAACCGAATTTTGTATGGTGGCCATTTTTGGTCTGGTTCACAGGCCACTCGGGTATCAAAATAAGTTAAAAAGTCGTATCCTCATTGAGTGATCCCCACAATGTCGCTTCCCAGGTTATTTCGTAAAATTGGGTGTGATCCCTGGCTATACGGCATTCTGGTTTTATGACTTCTGACTAGCGCCCACCCGAACAAAGATACCGACAATTTGGGAGACCGCCAACATCGGGTAAGATAGCTCAGTTGGTAGAGCGCTGGTACGGTAACCCGGAGGTCGCAGGTTCGAATCCCGCTCCTGCCAGTTTCTTTGTTCACTTTGAAAATGTTTTTGATAATTCCACTGACTGGGCTCGAGCACAGCTACTTACCTTGTTGAGGTATGGTTGACACAATAGAAGTGCTATTTGAGGAGGGTAAACCAACTGTATTTACCCATCTCAGATAGGGTCTTCCTGTTGTCTCCACTGTATGGGTCATGTTGTTTGTATGTCCATGAGCAAGACACTTTGTCACATAGGAGTAAATAGGTTGTTTGCAAAGTCTTGTTACTTTGGCAAGCAATAACGTTGGCAACTGCATTGAGGTCGGGAGCGTAATTTAGAATTGACTGGTTAATTGTACATATATGCATGCTGCAGATATAGTTCAATTGTATTTTATTTTCTGCACTGGTTTCGACTTTTTGGGTCAAGAATTTTCAGCCGTTGTTTGACTGTCATCTTCATTGTTGATGTTAATTGTCTGTGGAGGATTAATTTGTACAAGGCTTGCACGGCCAGTATGTTTGTGGTCACTGGAAAAAAAAGTTCAGGAACAGTCTGGTGCCTGGCTGTGCTTAAAATTGGTTTGTTTTTGTATGCTGTCAAGCTTTAAAGTATTCCTACTCCTACGTTTTCCGCATTTTGTTTTTTTTTTGCTGCTATTTTTCCTAATTTTTTCTTGAAATTCCTATTTTTTCCCTACTTTTTCGTCCCTCCACTCTGAAAAATGATATATCATTGAATATTTTTCATAACAGTGCTACACACTGTCATGTAAAAATCACACACTAAATGGCTTGGGTGCAGGAGTACTGCAACTTGACTTCCAAGAGGTTTAGTTGAGGATGGAGCACAAGTGTTGTGAGTACAGAACATGCCAAATGAGGCTTGTGATGCTGTGGACATGGGTGAGTATCAACGAAAACTACTCCTGAAAGCCCGCAAAAGTCCTACTTTTATCCTGATTTTTATCCTGTGAAGTCCTACTTTTGCCCTGTTTTTTTGAAAATTTTGATCCTAGTATTCTACTTTTTCACCCGAATGTGCGAGAAAGTCTGTGCTGTGTCTGGGGTAAAAACTCTCAATTCATTGTGGCATTAGATCCCAAAATGCAATTTTTAAATGATCGGGAGTCCACAGTGTCTGGTAAAATTCTTGGTAATTCGTCAAACACACTCTATGAAGTGTGGAAGGGAGAATGAAAAAAAAAAAAATAATAATACTGAAAAATTTGCAGAAAAACTGCAGCGGGGCGGCATTAATATTTGGCAGGGCGGCCTGCCCTGCTAAAACCCTTCATGAGGAAGCTCTTGAGGAAGCGCGCACGGCTACAGACCAATGTTCTCATGGGTGATCAACAGGCATACCCAGGTTCTTCCCAGTCGGAAAAAGTGGAGTATTCCAAGCATTCTAACTGTAGAAATACTCACTAAAAGGCAATCTAGGGTTTGTCTCATGGGAACTAAAAACTCGGGGCTGTATCGCTCATGTATTAAGAACAATTTTCCACTTTGGCTAATAGATTGCTGCTGAGATTGCTGCACCGTTGGCTAAGACGGACGAAGTGGTGCTCCTGGGAGATGACCGGACGACATCGGAGGTCACCAAGCTACTGGGATCGCTGCCGGTGGCCATCCATGCCCTGACCGGCACTGACCTGTCCAAGGTGAGTTCAAGTACTGGTCGAAGGGGATTGGTTTGGGCGGGCAAGTTTGACTGGTTCCAAGTCCATCCATTATTATTCGGACCGACTTTGAATGTAGAGACTGGTAGCGGGCAGGATAAGCATACGTGAGTGCTGATTTCAGTGGTTAGTCTGTTGATAATGACCATGTCAGACGGTCGGAAGTGTTTTAAAGTATTAACAGTAACGTAGCATGGGGAGTATGTGTAAGGATCTACTGGTGCGATGGCTAAAAAACTTCACAAGCAAACAAATTTTACTGGCAAGATCCCTTTAGTTTTGTGTGAATGAAAGCTTTGTTTGAAAATACAAACAATAGGCACCACACTGAATAGAGTGGTCCTATTCATTCGTGTGAATGAAAGCTTTGTTTGAAAAAAGCTCCATCTATTCATTACACTCCCATTCAAGAACAATGTAGTTGAAACATGAATGGATTGAGTACGTGCAGGAATGTGCATGTAGATGGCAACCGGGCTCTGCAGGCAGGCAGGTGGTCTTTTTCAAAACCGCGTCTATGGCCGTCGTCCGTATACAAGAGGTTAAGCCTCGCCGTCTTTTTTTTTTTTGCCCCGCAGATGATGCAGAAGATACCGGGAATCCAGTAGTCAAGTAGACGCCCCACTTGTGACCCTGTGCACCATTGGTGCGACGTCCCAGCCACCGATCAAATGCGCAGTGGAGCGGCCCAGCGTTAGCAGGAACAAACTTTAAAAACAGATAAAAGTGCATTACTTTCAGACAAACTTTAAAAACATTCTCCATCACTAATTGTTTATTTAGATTGTGAATAATTAAAGATGTGGCTGCCGAAAGAAAAAATACCTTTTGCTCGGCAGGCATATCTGAGAGCCCCCCCCCCCCCTTCCGTAGCTCTGAGCTGCCTTCAGTTTGTGGTATTCCTGGCTGGCTTAATACAACCGGCGTGCTCGTGCAAAAATAAATGATTCCCCCCAAGTAGATGTTTGTTTTTGGTCGTCAAGTAGCAAGAGTTTTGAAGCTGGTACTGTGTGTGGAGTGTGACCTATTGTGAACAGATATATTTTGTTTTCTGGTGGCATCTGCATGCCAGTCTGTCGAAAGAGGTGAAGTCACAAAGGCGATAAATTGCCGAATTTGTCAAAAGAACCACTGTACTTGTATGAGCTGAAAAAAATTGACCTTCTGAATACTGTGGAAACATGGTGGGTTTACCCTGATGTATAAAGTATAATGGAACATTAAAATGACAGTTTAGATGGTCCGGGACAAAAAGGAAAAATTACATTATTTTTCCAAAAAGAAAGAATTGTTGGGCGTAAACATATATTGGAAGGGGGAATTTCAAGTTGCCAGACACGATTTCCATACGCAACCGAGTTGTGATAAATGTGACCAAAAGAATTGTGTATGTGAACGTTTGAAATGATTGGTCGTGCAGAAGTTTGTAAGTTGGACTTAACAAAAGTTGTCCGAGAACAGTGGCGAACATATTTGTGTTGATTTTCACGCATTTTGAGTCGGCCAACCTGATGGGTCCCCTTAAAGGCATGTCACAACTCCGACCAATCAGAATCAGCGACCCATGAGCACGGATCCTGTCCATTGTCGTCGTGGGGAACCTTTTGCCCAATAGTTTGTAGCCGTAGACCCACCAGACCGTAGTACGCAACCTCGCAATCCCTATGGGCGAGCACTCGGCTCATAAAGCATGTTTTGTTCCTCTAAACATTTTATAACAGGGACCAATGTAGTCTGGTTCCCTGACTTGACGATTCCCTGAGGCCAGGTAGCCACCATGGTTAAAAATAGATTATGCACAACGTCTGTCGGAGCGACATGGTTTGAGGCATTTAAAATCTTGTTTACTTCCACCAGATCCGTTCAGCAAAATACTGCAAGAGCGTGGATTTAAGGTTTAGCTATAGGCGAGCTTCAATTTTTATTGAAATCTCAAAAATCTCGGGATTGACAACAGAATTATTTTTGCTAAATCCCATCATGAATATCAATGATAATGTAAAAAATGGAGTTTGGAAAATTTTGGACATGTTCGGAACCAGGAGGAATTCCACCCAGTGTCAGTTGGTCATGTGACATTGGTGGCTACTGGACCTACCTGTGATATCATCCGAATCGTCAGGTCTAGGACTGAGAGAGAATGCCCTCTAGTGATGAATAGTAGTTAGTCTAAACGTCTCCCGTGGAGTTTGAATAGGTTGCGTGCTACATGCGGACGTGCTCATGCGGGCAAATGCTCACGCTTCGTCAAGACTGACCTGCCCAAGTGATAATTCTCGGACGCCCGTTTGCAGACCACATAAAAACCCAACAGACAGGCTGGCACACGGACACCCCGATTTTATAATATTTTACCTACTTGTAAATATATATGTCACTATTACGATTGATATCACTATATAATATTAAAAAAACTTATGAATTTAGTGTCAAACTGTATCCGTATAAACATTTCATCTCTTTTTAATCCTGCTAGGGCGTTAAGGGTGTTATTCAATGTACATAGGTGCAATCAGATTGTTCCATTTGTTCCATTTCTTCATAGGGCTGTTGTGCACCCAAGATACTGTCAGGTTTTTTCACTTAATGTGTAGTTCTTGAGTCTGGGACTAACCGTGCTATTTTTCCCAAACGATTTGGTGTGTTGTACAAGGGGAACCCAGTGATCAGATCTGCAGGGAACTATGTAGTCACGTATGTTTTGTATCTGCTTTGTGCCCAGCCAGTAGAGGGAGCTTTACATCCCTGCAGGTTTGAGCAAGTTCGAGAAAGGTGCAGTAGCGTATCCAGCGTTTTGTGCCAGGGAGGGCAAACAACGTCTGAATTGTTTTAAAACCGTCTTAAAAACACTATTTCTTTAAAAAATTTGATGACGTCTCGAACGCCACTGGGGAACATGTACCCATACATTGTGTCGTCATGAGTAATAGTTGTGAGAAGTCGAGTACTTGTAATTTGTGAATACATGTATAACTAAGTGCATGCCTTTGTGGCTATTTGTTGCTATTTTTTTTAAAGGTGTGTTCACTTACAGGTACAACAGGATCGTTGGATAACTTCGCAAACAATATTCCATTGATTGTTCTAAGAACCAAGCTCAGGTGCTAAGAACCAACATCTGATTCTTCTAAGAACCAACCTCGGGTTCTTCAAGGAACCACACAGCTAATTATGTGAAGTTCTAAATGACATGTTACTACTTCACATGGTGTATCTGCAAAATATCTCAGTTGTACTGTCTGCCATGCAAAGCCTCATGCTGTATTGAAGCCACAGACTCGGTAAGTCTGGAACTTTCGAAATACACATTACTGCTCAGTACAAATGGATATAGTGGATGTTCAGTTCTCACCGATCACTGTAGCATATCTTTTCACATACCATGTTTCAAACGTAGGCTTGGCAATGAGAATCAAGTATCTTGCTCAAGGATACAGGAACCTCAGACACACGGTTTTAGTTTGAAGAAAAAAAAATCGGGCTTTGCACTTCACACCTAATGATATTTTTGAAAAGAGTTCGTCTTACTGTGATTTTTTTAGTTTGTTTTTCATGTTGTAGTTTTGATGCTGTACAAATGCAAAAGTCAGTGTTTTCCAAGCATGTAAAAGTGCAAAAATATGATCGTTTTTATACAAAGTCTGCCTCTTGTTGCATGGTAGATAATAATACATAATGTTTGTAGTTGTGATTGTTCCAGGGCTCTGTTTCAGAGAGAAAAAAATCTGCTAGACCACAGGGCTTGTCGCTTAACTCTGATGTGCGCCATAGTGCTGTTTTGTTAAGTAGGTCACCATGGTGTAAGAGTGCGTGTGTATTGTCATGGCACACCGCTGGGTTAAGAAATCCACTAAGACTGGACAAATGTTTCCAGGACCGATCGATACACACACAAAAAATATGAAGATGGAGGAGGACTGCTTTTTGGTTCTATTTGGTGCATCATTGAGCCAAACGAACATGTGCTGGAATTTTAAGAAATGAGTACAAAATTTGTACATCAATTGTTGTGGGCCTCTACAGTGCTCCGTGGGGTAAGTGCAGTTTGGAAAATAAAACGACTAGATCATCGGACTTGTTGGTCTTCGGGAAAAAACTAGCCCAGCACTTATTACATTACTAGGCTCGGTCCAGCGCAAATTTCGAGCCTTATGTTTCTGTGTACGTGTTTGAAATTGTAATAGATATTGGACATAAACACAGTGATGTTCTTGTGTGTATTGGCAGTAGATACCAGGCACTGTTGTAGGCATTATTTTCATCTATTTCAGGTACACTTCGGCACTCTACTGTGCACAAAGGAGGGTGGTACCAGTGACAAGTCTTGCACAGAAAAAACTGAGTTTCTGCAGCCAAGGGTATCAGCCTTTAAAAAGCCTGCAGTCTTGATGGGGTTTGTCTCAAGTGATAAATTCCCAGACTTCACTCATGCGTATTTAAATTAATTTTGTGTGGAAATAATGTTTGGTTTCGTTTAAAACAGGGTAATTGTTATTTTTAACCAATATAACAGCACGGGAGTATTACGTTGTAAAAAATATGGACTGTTTATGAGTGATGTAGTATAAAGCTACCTCCCGAGGTGATTCCTAGAGCATTCTGTTTTTCATGAGGTGCAGCTGAGGGGAAAATAGAATGCTATAGAGGAAATCCCACAACGGCGAGTTTAGCGCCGATCTGCGCACTTCCGCGTTTGAAAACGAGGATCTCAATGTCAGAGTAAACAACTTTATGCTGATCGTGCGCCTGCGCTGCCTTATATGGCCTGATTAATTCATGCATGAATGAACGCGCTGAAAAGCGTTGTTTTGTTTGCCATTGCCATTCTCGCTTTCAACCCGGAAGCGCGCAGAAGGGGGCTAATGTGAAATTCCTCTATTGGAATCGCCGAGGGAGGCTAGTTCTACTGTCATGAGTGAATACAGTCCATATTTGTTTTGTAACACCTCATTCATAGATTATGAATATTCATTGTATTAAAATTAACCTGCATTTATATTTGTTGACTACAAAAGTTCTGAGAAGCCCCATTTGTATGCATGTGCTGATGTGTGTGTAAAAAATATGGTGTATGCTTTTTGAATGAAAACAAATTCCTTGCGCTAAAATTGCTGTCGGTATTTACATGCTGTCGAGCACTACATGTTGCCTACATGCAAAAAGTTTCACTTTGGGGTTCGACGAACACCCTCCCCAGTCTCAGGTCGTGGAATGGGCCTGTCCTGCTACTTGGGATCAAATAACCGCGCACTCTCTGTACACTGTATGCAGTACACAGCCTTCACAGGATCCCCGCTTGTTATGGGTATAGTAGTTTGGTAGCCGTTGGCTAGCCTTTTCAAGAGTGGGCGCCGATGGTCAAAATAACGAACAGCATGTGACCCCGTTCTAAGCCAATCAAGAGACAGAATCTAAGAATGTGTGTTATGCAACAGTTACATTTCATGTTTATTTTCAAATTTTTCTTCCATTCATTATTTGTGTTTTCCATTCACATTCATTATTACATTCGTTTTAAATTTAGCTAACCACACAACATTTTTTGTTGGTGTAGTCCAATTGGGTATTCATAAATGCCTCAGCGAGTTTCACTATCCCTATTGGTCGAGAGCCTGTCACGTGGGTGTGTTTAGAAGGTTGTTTAAACACGGCGCGTCATAACCAGCTGTTCTCGGCAACAGGGAGAGCGTAGTACGTGCGCGTACAAGATGTACTGAACTTCATAATGTAAGACAACGCTAATGCACGCGTATAAAACGCTGCATCCCGTGTGTGTGTGCATACGTGCATGCGACAGACAGGCGCGGAGCGCCTTCACAAGGCCGATACGTACGCATGTGTTTTGTACTGAGCAAAGGGGTGAAAAAGCTTCGCATTTTTCATAAGAAGGCATTTATGAATGGGGATAAAAATGTGATGACCCGGTCTTTACCAGTCAATAATAACCTCGAAGGGTCGTGACCGCTGTTAATGGACCTCGCCTTCAGCTCGGTCCATTAACAGCGGTCACGCCCCTCCTCGGTTATTATTGACGTGGTCAAGACCGGGTCATCACACTTTTATCCCCTTATTTGTATCCAATTAGTGTTCCACATCATGCTATAACAGTATTAATTTTGTATTGTCTTATGTATTAGGCTGATGTCTTGTTATTGTACTCGTGAACAATTTCGGAGGGTCATTGTATTCGAGGAAATGGAATCTTCTTCAGTTGCTGACAACTTATAGACTTATCAATGATATTTGTGACACGGCCTGTTGAAGTGATTGGAAAAGTGCATTGGAATGTTCCGAGTTACAAGCAGAAATACGGACCTGTAGTAACACAATAGATGGCATTAAAGATTCTTAATATTTGTTTATTTTTTAGGAAATAACCCATAATCCCATTTTTAAAATATTGCTACTATCTACTAAACAAAAATTTAATACATGTATTTTTTTGTATTCGTCGGGGGGGGGGGGGGGGGGGGGGAATAAAACAATATTATCTCATTTTGATTTTGTTTATTTTATGTGTTACAGGGAATAAATTTCCATTAATTTTATTTTCTTCACTTTTCTTTTTAATGGACGTTAATAGGAAAATCTTACAAATGTCCTAATTTATTATATATGCCACTGTATGACTTTTTTTTTTTTTTGGTACGTCCGAGCAGTTTTGTTTTCATTAATTGATAATATGACATCAGAACAGGTATTTAATTACGCTCAACAACTTCTGTCTCCTACATATTTCAAAAAAATGCAGTTATTTTTGTTTTTGTATTGGTGTATTGTACCAGCCTTGTGTTTCCATCATGAATTCAATTTTTTTTTTTTAAATGTTTTGCTGCTTAATCATAATGTATTTTATCCTGAATTTTGGTGTCATGATTGCTTGTATGCTGAAATGTCTTGGCAGTGAAATTTTATCATAGATCTGTTCCGATTCCAGTAGTTTGTCTTAGTGAAAATTCTTAGCGAAAAAGAGAGATCGTTTAATAAATGTGTAATGGCCACACACTGCCGACCAGATTTCTGTTGCAGTGTCCACATTGTAACGCATCACCTAAGCGGTTCGGCGATCAGTTTTACTCAAAACGGCTGAAATTTAGTGGGACATATTGCCTTGGACTACAAAAAGTATTTATCCTAAAAGTTCTATGATTAGAAAGTGTATCGAGTACCGAAGTCTGACGTCGGTTGGCACGACAACTGGCTCCAAACAAATGTAGATTTCGACTGTTCCTTTGTTAACAGCCAGTCATGCAAACACATTGACACAAAATAACCAAAGTATTCTGGTTCCAAACATTGCATTGACGTCATCACTTCGGTACTCTGTAATATATACGATCATGAATTGACAATGATTCATTTGTAAATTGATGGAAACACTATCGGGGACGAAAGTTTGGTTCGGAAAAGTCGGACCGTTGGAAACTGAATTTTAATCGAGTGATTTTCGAGAAAGGCCACTTTTGCAAGGATAGTTGTGTACGTTATGTACTATTTTTCAACAATCTTTCCAACCATTGCAATTTTTAAGGAGGAACACTTTCTGCATTGATTTAGAATAAGCCCATGCCTTGTTTACATCAATTGGAACACCTGTTTACCTAACGCTGCATTCCCAGAAATAGAGAAATAAGTTGTGCATGTTGATCACACTTTTGGTGGTAAACAATCTTGACCCCAGTTTCATGGAATTGCTTATATTGCTTAGCAATTTCTCTTGGTAAGCCAACATCAGTCAGAATCTGCCACAGGCAATACATATCGCATAGCATTTTGGCTGGTGGCAAAAGCAAAACTTTTTCGTGTAAAGTAAATTTTTGTGCTAAGAAAATTGTTCGTGTTTAATATAGCTGCTCTGTGATCTTGGCTCCTTGATGCTGATATATTGACTCAAATCAGACTTTTTGTTTTTGACGACTTGGGCTTCAAGTGTGTTGCTAGTGGTGACAAAACAATTTCTTCATTGCGAATCAAGGTTTCTCTTCGTCTTATTAGCAATGCTCCAAGCTCTTTTTTGCTGCTTCTGGGTTTGAGGTCGTTCTATACCAAAATTGCTTGGGGTGAGGAGGGGGGGTATGAGGTATTGGGATGTAAAATGTTTTGAGTAATTCCTTTACAAGACAAATTTGAAGAGGTTTGTGGGGCAGGGCCAATTTGAAGTTTTTTTGGGGGGAGTGTACACCCTCTTTAGCCATTGAACCACGTGATTATCTGCAGTCAAAGGTCTTTTTCTGCAACCTGTTTATATTATAACAGAGGAATATGTTTATATGCAAATTCACATAACGCGAACCCTGCCATTGTATAAAATAAAAACAAAAGACATTGAGAACACTTGAGGCTTAGGATATTAATCTGAATATAAACCCCAAGAGTGAGGTGATTCAGTAAATAGACGGAGTGCTATACAAGAAAAGGTTTGGTTGTGGATAGTTGTGGTTTTTTTATGCATATTTGATGTTTATGTATGGACAAATTTCTTTTAGATATAGCTTAACGTGTTTGTATACTTTGAGATTTTAGTAAAGTTTATGCACACTCGTCGTGCAATAATCCATAAAAAATGATTCACTGCGTCGTTTTCTTTGTGTACCGGTTCAATTTGGAAATGGGTTATTGCAGTACAAGAAATAATTGTTAAAGTACTGTTTCCAGAAAAAAAAAATGTGTTTGGCAGTGCTATTAAATTAGGCCCAGGGAAACGGAGGCAAATGGGAGACGTGAGATGCTGGTGGCAATAGATATACTGGTCCTTTTTGCTAGTTCTGAGCATTCGCGCGAGTGGTATGTCCGCTATCACCACGCATCTCAAAAGTGTCCCATCGACCTATGCCAGGTAGCCACGCCCCTCAGTCATAACCCTAACTTGTGTAGATGGAATTTTTTTTGCCCGGGGGATGTTGTCAATTAGAAGGGAGATTTTTGGCCCTTTTTGCGCAAATTTTTGCTTGTCAGAGATCTTGCGCATTTTTTGTCAAATTATGGTCGTTTGATTGGACAGTACATGTATTTCACATGCACAGGTTCTGTTGCCTCAATGAAGTACCAGTACTGCATGCACGATGCATGCCATCAACTATTTTACTCTTGTAATATGAAAAATCATTTGATTTTTTTTTCTTTCAGTTTGGAGATGGTTGCATTCATGTGACTGCAAATACATCTATTCATGATACTGTTCTGCAGATCATATGGATTGATACCACACGGAAATCATTTCTGGCAATCTGATTCCACAGGAAGGTCTTTCCACAACAGGAAAAACAAGGATCAAATTAAAGGTTATGACAGAGCATTTCCTTTTGAAACATTTCACTGGATGTTGAACTGGGCTGACCTTTAGATGTCCGTATCCCACCAGGCTTATGTGGGCAGGATAGATGACCTTCCCAGGCTTTTAAGCAGACCCAGGTGAAACAAAGCAGGATAAAAAAAACATGACAGAAGTAGGACTTTGGAGGACAAAAATCAGGATAAAAGTAGGACTTTTCAGTAGCAGGATTTCAGTAGTTTTCGTTGCTACTCGATCGCCCATGTTCACAGCATCACAAGCCTCATTTGGCATGTTCTGTACTCACAACATTCAATGAGATCTCATTTTTTCGGAACTGTGCAACAAAAAGGTAGGAAAAGTATGAATACTTGAAAAGGCCCGATGTATACAAGGACTCATACAGCACAGGTGTAATAATACAATCAATATATTTATCAACATAAATCTTTTCGGAATACAGTTAGAACTATTGCTACATGTATGAATGATATACTTTTACAAAAAAACTCTTAATCCTCCCCGTTTTTGATATTAAAGGGGCAAGGCAAAATATAACAACTTTCATGTATACTTTATTTGAATAATGTATAAAAAATGATGTAAAGCGGATACCACAAATCTATTTACATTAGTTGGATTTGGTTTTAGTTTCTACATTTATTCACATACTAATTACACGATGGCACACGGTAAGAGTTGATAAGCCCAGGCTAGGGGGCAGTGTGCATGTTACCCACCTTCAAGTTTTTTGTGTTAAATGCCGCCTTCATGGGCCTCGAGTTATTTTGCATAGCCAAATGTGGGCGATTGTGTAGTGTAGGGCCCCCTCTTTAGTTTTGATCAAATTAGAGTCAAGGATATTTTTTCTCATTCCAAAATGACTTTTTCAACCTGAAGCAGACTTCTCTTAATTCTACTGAAATTTTTTTGTGGAATTTTGGGCAGTTTATTGCTGTAGAAAATGCAATTTTCTTACGCACTTTACGGCAGTTGCCATGTGAATCGGCGCGGTTTTGCATGTTTACTGTGCGTCGCGGTGATCGCCATCTTTATTTTCACGTTGCGTTTTTGTCGTCTTCATCGTCGCTTTACCAAAAAATTTCCCTCAAAAACTAAAACCCTGCCCTTTATCTACGGCATACCTGTTGGTTTGTAATGTCGCTAACTAGTTTGGCAGTTTCAATAACCTAAAAGTGGATTTTTGTTCTCTGTCAATTACGTAATATTGATGCATGGAACATGACAATATTTACCACAGATTTTGTCTCTTTTACCTTTGCATCCAGAAAGTAATCTTTCTAGAAAATTGTAACTTGGTTAACCTTGATCTTTTAACCCTAACCCTGCCAGACGCAGCACAGTGCATCTGTGGTGACAGCTTGACCTTGCTGCACTCTGCACACAAGTCAATGTGACAAAGTATGCAATCTGATGCGTCTGGCAGGGTTTCTAGCCAAAATACCCTGGAGGGTTTAGGGTTAAAGCCCATTTAACAAAAATGCAGTGGTGATAGGAATACAACTTTCTCGTTTAAGGCAGTTTTTTTTTAATGGCATTTTAATTGCATTTTAATTTGTATAAAAAAAAAATCGTTTTCTTTCTCTATGTACATGTATTTACAAACTCAAGGGAAGCATATTGTATTTACAAATTCAGAGGACAATATCCGTAATTCGCCACATATCCTGGGAATTTCACTTCGGATGTTGTTTTGCCTTCCTTGACTGTACAATTTAAAACTCGGAAATTCTTCGAAGGTAGCTGTGGTACACAGCGTGCTTTGAAAGAAGGCCCCATTGTCACCTTACAGTGGTTCCTGATTGGGAACCATTAGTGTCCTCATTAGTCCAATCGGGATAAAAACATAGGAAAGAGTTCCATATCTGGCCATCACTTAGACCTCGTGCACAAAGTCTATGGGCCATGACAGAAAAAGTCAAAGTATTTCCAAAGAATAAGTTGAAATTTTTTCCCTCCTAAATTCGTGCTTCTTCATCAGATTTACACTTTTGGGTAGTTTTGAAGTCATATTAAGGGAAAATAAGTGATGACCGGATATGGAACTCTTTCCAAAACATATATCCAGATCGGGATAAGTAGATAACGACCACAGGCACACAAATTGGGGGCGGGCGGGGAGGGGTTAAGTAGGGAGGGGCTGATTTTTGAGAACTGGATTTCTAAAAAAAAAAAAAAATTGGGGGGGATAAATTTTTATTAATTTCTGACTAATTTTGGACAGTTTAAAGAGAGTTTTAGAACATTTTGAAAATTTCCATAAAAAAGAGACGCAGTATCTAGTTGGTGCTGGGGGGGGGGGGGGGGGGGTGAATATTCATAAATGATGCAAGCATAGTGTCTGTGAATATGCCCTATTACCTGCTAATCATTTATTCAAAGATGAAATGTCCGTGCCCTGTCTGAATATTTCTATTCAGTGGATTTCCTCATATAAATGAATAATGGAGGAAAAACTGTATTTTAGAACGGAAAAATGCTTACTGCAATCTGCAACCTATTTGGACTTAACTTTAAGCGCTATGATGGTCCTATGCATTATTACTGTAAGAATAGGAGTCTCCCGCTCCTTCTGCAAAATTTGAAATTTATTACTTTTTCTTTTGGGGGGGGGGGGGGGGGGTGTGGGGGGGAATACTTCACTGGGAAGCTCATAACTTATCTAATGCTAAGAAATTAGCAATTCAATTTATAAATATATTTTTGGCGTGCCACGCCCCGTAAACACGGACAAAAAAGCATCACCTAATGTTTTATTTATGCATTCTTAATTTTATACAGGGTCTGGAAAGGTATTGAGACTAAATTGAATTCCCCGATGGTGTAGATTCATGTCGGTGAATACATCACGCCCCGCCCGCTCATGCAATGCCCCACACCCCCCCGATTACCAACACTTCCAAGTGCCGCACGTCACCGCATCATGACATCTATGGTGTTTGCGTCCTCTTCGAAGTCCAGCAATGCGGGCGTGTCCGTTGGCTTGATGATGTCCCCGTCGAAGGTGAACTTCAGCCTGTTGAGAGGTTGGCCGCAGAACGAGCTGTACTCCTTCAGCAGAGTCTGCAAGCGCTCCGTCTGTAATTGTATTAAGAGACAAATTGGCTGGGGTGAACGTCAAATTGGTGGCTCGCTGCTCGGGATGTGCATTTACAGGTAGTACGGGAATCGGGTTCCCGACCGAAAAAAAAAGCACGGATACCCGGGTACCCGTTAAAGGAAGCCAATCCCAAAAATTGAATGTCCGTATTGTTCGTAAAGGTCCGCACGTTATCGGTGCATCAATGCAGCAAGATGCAAGTGTGTGCAGTCAGCTCTATAGCATTTTTGCAAGCGTCATAAACATTAATAATGTGTTTTTGTTTTTTTTCATGTACGCTGGTTTTCATTTGGAAAATTACCCACAAATGACATTCAAAACTTTTAGTTTTCATTGTCTGAGAAATACGGGTACTCGATTTCATATTCTGGAACCGGTTCCTGACATTCGTGGTCTGGTGGTCGGTTACTCGGGTACCCGGTTCGGATGCACAGCCCTACTCGCTACTAGGACTTTTAAGGGTTCTCAGAAGTGAATTTGGTGTCAAAGGTCTTGGCAGTGGACTTCGGTGAGGTAGCTCTCTGCTCAATGTCGGTTTGATTTGCATATGAATCTATCGTGTTTGTCCAGCTTGTTTCCTCCAGTTAGGGTATCTGAGCTTGAAACTGGGCTTTCTGCCTGTTCCCATCAATATACTCTACAGAGCTGTAGTCGAGTCTCTGCAAGTCCGTTCACAAGTCCTTTTGCAAGTCCAGTCGGAAGTCCTTTCATAAAGCTGCTCACAAGTAACTGGATGAACAATGACAAAGGAATGCCTTTGTCACAGCTCATTTGAATAGCTTGTGATTGGAATTACGACTGGAGGGCTTGTGGTGGACTTGTGGTGGACTTGTGGTGGACTTGTGGTGGACTTGTGGTGGACTTGTGGTGGACTTGTGGTGGACTTGTGGTGGACTTGTGATGGACTTGTGGTGGACTTGTGATGGACTTGTGATGGACTTGTGATGGACTTGTGGTGGACTTGTGGTGGACTTGTGGTGGACTTGTGGTGGACTTGTGGTGGACTTGTGGTGGACTTGTGGTGGACTTGTGGTGGACTTGTGGTGGACTTGTGATGGACTTGTGATGGACTTGTGATGGACTTGTGATGGACTTGTGATGGACTTGTGATGGACTTGTGATGGACTTGTGATGGACTTGTGATGGACTTGTGATGGACTTGTGATGGACTTGTGATGGACTTGTGATGGACTTGTGATGGACTTGTGATGGACTTGTGATGGACTTGTGATGGACTTGTGATGGACTTGTGATGGACTTGTGATGGACTTGTGATGGACTTGTGATGGACTTGTGATGGACTTGTGATGGACTTGTGATGGACTTGTGATGGACTTGTGATGGACTTGTGATGGACTTGTGATGGACTTGTGATGGACTTGTGATGGACTTGTGATGGAACTTGTGATGGAACTTGTGATGGAACTTGTGATGGAACTTGTGATGGAACTTGTGATGGAACTTGTGATGGAACTTGTGATGGAACTTGTGATGGAACTTGTGATGGAACTTGTGATGGAACTTGTGATGGAACTTGTGATGGAACTTGTGATGGAACTTGTGATGGAACTTGTGATGGAACTTGTGATGGAACTTGTGATGGAACTTGTGATGGAACTTGTGATGGAACTTGTGATGGAACTTGTGATGGAACTTGTGATGGAACTTGTGATGGAACTTGTGATGGAACTTGTGATGGAACTTGTGATGGAACTTGTGATGGAACTTGTGATGGAACTTGTGATGGAACTTGTGATGGAACTTGTGATGGAACTTGTGATGGAACTTGTGATGGAACTTGTGATGGAACTTGTGATGGAACTTGTGATGGAACTTGTGATGGAACTTGTGATGGAACTTGTGATGGAACTTGTGATGGAACTTGTGATGGAACTTGTGATGGAACTTGTGATGGAACTTGTGATGGAACTTGTGATGGAACTTGTGATGGAACTTGTGATGGAACTTGTGATGGAACTTGTGATGGACTTGTGATGGACTTGTGATGGACTTGTGATGGACTTGTGATGGACTTGTGATGGACTTGTGATGGACTTGTGATGGACTTGTGATGGACTTGTGATGGACTTGTGATGGACTTGTGATGGACTTGTGATGGACTTGTGATGGACTTGTGATGGACTTGTGATGGACTTGTGATGGACTTGTGATGGACTTGTGATGGACTTGTGATGGACTTGTGATGGACTTGTGATGGACTTGTGATGGACTTGTGATGGACTTGTGATGGACTTGTGATGGACTTGTGATGGACTTGTGATGGACTTGTGATGGACTTGTGATGGACTTGTGATGGACTTGTGATGGACTTGTGATGGACTTGTGATGGACTTGTGATGGACTTGTGATGGACTTGTGATGGACTTGTGATGGACTTGTGATGGACTTGTGATGGACTTGTGATGGACTTGTGATGGACTTGTGATGGACTTGTGATGGACTTGTGATGGACTTGTGATGGACTTGTGATGGACTTGTGATGGACTTGTGATGGACTTGTGATGGACTTGTGATGGACTTGTGATGGACTTGTGATGGACTTGTGATGGACTTGTGATGGAACTTGTGATGGAACTTGTGATGGAACTTGTGATGGAACTTGTGATGGAACTTGTGATGGAACTTGTGATGGAACTTGTGATGAACTTGTGATGGAACTTGTGATGAACTTGTGATGGAACTTGTGATGGAACTTGTGATGGAACTTGTGATGGAACTTGTGATGGAACTTGTGATGGAACTTGTGATGGAACTTGTGATGGAACTTGTGATGGAACTTGTGATGGAACTTGTGATGGAACTTGTGATGGAACTTGTGATGGAACTTGTGATGGAACTTGTGATGGAACTTGTGATGGACTTGTGATGGAACTTGTGATGGACTTGTGATGGACTTGTGATGGACTTGTGATGGACTTGTGATGGACTTGTGATGGACTTGTGATGGACTTGTGATGGACTTGTGATGGACTTGTGATGGACTTGTGATGGACTTGTGATGGACTTGTGATGGACTTGTGATGGACTTGTGATGGACTTGTGATGGACTTGTGATGGACTTGTGATGGACTTGTGATGGACTTGTGATGGACTTGTGATGGACTTGTGATGGACTTGTGATGGACTTGTGATGGACTTGTGATGGACTTGTGATGGACTTGTGATGGACTTGTGATGGACTTGTGATGGACTTGTGATGGAACTTGTGATGGAACTTGTGATGGAACTTGTGATGGAACTTGTGATGGAACTTGTGATGGAACTTGTGATGGACTTGTGATGGACTTGTGATGGACTTGTGATGGACTTGTGATGGACTTGTGATGGACTTGTGATGGACTTGTGATGGACTTGTGATGGACTTGTGATGGACTTGTGATGGAACTTGTGATGGAACTTGTGATGGAACTTGTGATGGACTTGTGATGGACTTGTGATGGAACTTGTGATGGACTTGTGATGGACTTGTGATGGACTTGTGATGGACTTGACCTGATACTCTAGCTGTACCCAGAAGTAGAACAAAAAGCTATGCCAATAGCTTTCTCCCTCGTTCTGTATCTCTATGGAATTCTTTTGCCTGGTGCACGTTTCCCTTCACCTATCGATATTTTCAGCTTCAAGAGGAATCTCTGTCTTACCCTGAGTACTGTTCTTGTCATTGTTGCCTTTTTATCTTCCCCTTGAATAGTCACTTCAACCGTCTGCTCAGGAGTCGTCTCAGTTACAAGGCTTTCGGGTTCCACTATCAGGCAGTCTAGGTTGAAATGAGACCAAACAAATATTAAAGGTCAGTTTCTTTGTTCACTTTGAAAATGTATTCAAATTTACCAAGTCAGTTTCCTTTGTGGATTGTTTGAAGAATTATAAGTTCAAAAGTCGTATCCTCATTGAGTGATCCCCACAATGTCGCTTCCCAGGTTGTATCGTAAAATTGGGTGTGATCCCTGGCTTATACGGCATTCTGGGTTTATGACTTCTGACTAGCGCCCACCCGAACAAAGATACTGACAATTTGGGAGACCGCCAACACAGGGCAAGATAGATCAGTTGGTAGAGCGCCGGTACGGTAACCCGGAGGTCGCAGGTTCGAATCCTGCTCCTGCCAGTTTTTTTGTTTACTTTAAAAATATTAAAGGTAGTAGACAACATTCGCTTTTGCTGTCATTTTCAGAAATGAATGGATTTGGGAGTTAATGTTTTATAGCAAATACTGACCTGCTCTATTTTTGTGTGCATAGATGCTGGAAAAACAGAGGAAAAAAATGCTGTTCTTGTAGTCTGGTTCCCCGACCATACTTGACAATTTATAGACATCAGGGAATTATCACGTCGGGGAATTAGACTAGTTTTTTTTCAACGATGGTCGGGCCGACCATCACTAGAAATTTATACAAAAAATTCCACTTTTCTGTAAATGATAGCACATCAGGTGCTATGATTTCACACGATGCTTGAGACTGTTATTTACTTACAGACTTATAGTCAAGTATTTCATAATAATTCAGTAGTTTTTTTTGTTTTTGTTTATGTTTGCAAATGTGTATTACCTTTTAAACACTGGTGAGATTTGTGCAATATTTTAACTTGTCTTGATTTTTTTCCTTTATTGGTCATTTTTGAGATCTGGCAGGACAAAATGAGTCACACTACAGCTTTCTAAGGGGTCATCATTTTTTTACCAACCCACCCCAATTTTCGATCTTAAAATATTGATTTGCCATTCAATAAAAGATAATAATTACAGAGAATTTATAAGGCGCACAGTATCTGGCGAACCATTCAAAGGCGACGGTCACTTGTAAATCACTGTCTTTCAAATGAAAGATTGAAGAGATGAGTCTTAAGATCGCGTTTGAATGATGACAGATCAGTTGTATCTCTTAAACTCGTTTGGCAAGGAGTTCCAGAGACGCGGTGCACAGCTGGAAAAGGCCCGGTCCCCGTAGCTTGCCAGGCGAGTTATGGGAACAGAGAGTATCTGTGATGAAGAAGATCTGAGGCCTGGTCGCAGGTTGCGGAGTTGTAACATGTCTCGTATGTAAGATGGAGCTAATCTGTGAAGGGCTTTGAATGTAAGGAGCAGGATTTTGAATTGTATTCTGTATTTAACAGGAAGCCAATGAAGATTGTATAATATAGGTGTTATATGCTCAGATAATCAAATGTCCAGTCTAGTGACGGTGTGATGCAGCTGTGGGCCTCCCCCACTAGAACATATGTACTGATGACTTCTTGTGTTTCATTAGTTGAAGTCAACTTAACTGTTACTTTAATAAAAAAAAAGCAACCTCGTCCCTATGGTGCTCTGAGCGTTACAGATACACAATACATGTACATGCATACCGGCGTCTCTGTATGGGCCCAGTGTTGAAAAAAACAATCGAATCAGAACGCGGGAGTGGAATCAGCAAGTCAAAAGAGCTTTTTTTTTTCTTTATTTTCTTTTTCTTCTTTTTTATTGAAAAGTGAATTTCAATTTTCAATAATTTTCCTTGACCCAACCAACCACATTTACAACAACAAACAAACAAACAAAACAAAAAATCGAAATTAAAAAAAATTTAAATCTTGAATTGCCCCCAAGTTACATGCAGAAAGAACTTTCACTGAAAAGTCAATTTTGCGATTTCAACATTTTACATTTGAAAAGCCCTGTTCACTGTTTACAGCACATATGCAATGATCATTTTATCGGCAAATTACCATTTGTAAGTTTAACTTTCTTTGCGGTGTATATTATGAATCTTTTTGATTTATAAATTTCAACTTTTATACAACATCGGAGTTTCCTTCTCCCACTCATGAAAAGTCATGGAAAAATGAACGGGAGCATTAAAGTTAGGTCGTGTCCGAATTACTTGGCTACGGCTTGAAATTACACACAAGTCTATGTGATGTGGCTGCAGCCACTACCATAGACATGTGTGTAATTTCAAGCCGCAGCCAAGTAATTCGGACACAGCCTTACATGCCAAAACGCATTATGGATAATGCATTCTGTACACATGGAAGTATTTGCATTGCTTTTCATGCAGTTTCTTTCCCGCGCAATATGCATGACGCATTATGCACAAAGCAATACGGACACATGGATTTTCAGCGTTACCAATGATATCTGCGATGTGCAGGTTGATGGATCGTGGCGTGTCCAACTCGCCGATGTCTTGCCCCTTCCTTGTCAACTTAACGCAGTCCCTCCTGACACCCTCCTGACTGGCGATCCCGTCGATGACTTGACTGAAACAATCCGACTGAAAGTAAATAAATGCGAAAGGCTTGATTGGGTCACCAGAGAAAATAAAAGAAGTCTTTGTAACAGTAAAGGGCCTATTTATACCAGAGATGTATTCGAGTCCATCACAAGTCCCTACAAGTCCCTACAAGTCCCTACAAGTCCCTGCAAGTCCATCACAAGTCCCTGCAAGTCCATCACATGCCCTCCAGTCCCAATCCCAATCACAAGCTATTCAAATGAGCTTTGACAAAGGCATTCCTTTGTCATTGTTCATCCAGTTACATGTACTTGTGACCGGCTTTATGAAAGGACTTCTGACTGGGCTTGTGAAAGGACTTGCAGGGACTCGACTACAACTCTGATTTATACAGGGATTACGTCCCAACTTTGAAGGCACTCGTTGCTCTGAAATCCACAAAACCTATTCCCAAGGTCCGAGTGTACAAATTCTACCATAATGTGTAATATTTACGGCGAAATGTTGGAAAAACCGAAGCATTGACATCTGACATTCAGACTGGCGTCGCACATAGTGCAGCATATGTACGCGGCCAAAGCACTACAAAGGACACCACTCTCCGAGTTTCCAAACCAAACTGTCGTCCCTAAGAGGATTTTCGTCAATGATTTTCAGACAAACGGCGTATTTTTAAGGGATGGTTGTGCACATTATTTTCTACTGCACTTTTTAATGATCTTTCCAACTGTAGCAATTTGTGGACGAACGCTTTTTCTAGCCCAATTGGGCGCTTCTAAGGTAATGTGTCCCTTCAAGGTACTACCTGGAAAACGGCAACATTGGGGTCACAACTTGAGGATATAACGTTTTTCACATATAAAAAAAAAAAAAAAATTCCACAAGGGAAACCGTCTATAGATGCTACATAATGGCTTTATAAATTTTGATCTGTGGCCCGGCCCTTGATGTCAGATTTGTGTAACTCATAGTCGTAGCTATGATTGGCCGATACATCAAGGGGTAGGGCTTAATGGAATGGTCTACAACTCGTACAAATACCACAGCCAAAATCGTACTACAGGGGCGAGACTGGTCAAAAATGAAAATTCAACAAAATCCACACAAAAAATCCACGGAAAATCCACGAGAATCCCATATCAACATATAGTTTGTATTTGCCTGAAGGCATCCCCTTAAAATATCCGTTTTTATTGGTCTATATCCACTTTTACGGGTAAAAACACCTTTAGGACAACACCTCAGAAATTCCAGATTGCAAAAGAGATTCTTTAACCCTTACAGTCCCAAATCCTCCAATTTTAATATGATTTTGCATGCAGCCCAAGGGGTAAGGGTTAAAAATTCCGACAAAAATTCCTGAAATCAGGAAAAATCATGACAAATCTCACTTCCGGTACTAACTCATGGAGTAGAATCCTTGAGGAAAATTTCACATCTTCCTATGATTCTTTTTCAACACATCTGATTTCCATTACTTATAAGTCTGCTTTCCTTGACTTTTACACAACAGGATTTTTCCAACGCTTTTTTCTTCAAGACTCCAAGAAAAAAGAGAAAGAGGAAAAAAAAAAAAAAAAATAGACGACTTACCATCTTAAGGGGGAACCTGTGGATGGCAGACCTGGATCGAACTTTGATGGTAATGGAGTTTCTGATGCGGGCGGGGAGTGGAGCATCTACATCGATGACAGCCAGAGATCCGCCAGGGGTCCTGGCTAGTGGGGAGAAGCCATCGTCTGACTGGGAGGAGATGTCACTCTGGAGGCAGCGGACATTGGTCAGGGCAACATTGATGCTCCTAGTTACAAGGAACGACGATTCAAATTTAATTCGCTAAAAAAGGTCACTGCAAAACGGCCCCGGGAAATTTGTCTCCTCGGGCCAAATTCTGCCCGGTAAACCTGACCTGGGTCCATTTTCTTGAGACGATAAAGCCAGCGCGAACAGTCGACGTCAGTAACGTGGATTTAGTAGTTAACACAAACTACATGGCGTGTTTGGAAATTGTTGTATTCAGCAGGGTCGCAGCTTAAATATACCTGTTGGATTTTGTCATATTAGGTGAAAGCAGACTTCTGGTCAAATTTCAGTTGAGATTTTGTTTGATTTGGCAGGGCTCACGCAAACAAATACCTGTTGCATTTTGTTGGATTTGGCAGGGCTCACGCAAACAAATACCTGTTGTATTTTGTTGGATTTGGCAGGGCTCACGCAAACAAATACCTGTTGTATTTTGTTGGATTTGGCAGGGCTCACGCAAACAAATACCTGTTGCATTTTGTTGGATTTGGCAGGGCTCACGCAAACAAATACCTGTTGCATTTTGTTGGATTTGGCAGGGCTCACGCAAACAAATACCTGTTGGATTTTGTTGGATTCCGCAGGGTAGCTGCTAAATGCCAATGCTGGTGTGTAGGTCGTACACTGCAGAATCCAATGAAATTTTGTTGGATTTTGTCGCTTAAGTTTTGTTGGAAATGTTTGGATTTAGCAGTGCCATATAACAAACACTGACAGGGGTTAGGGTTTTTAAAAAATGGTAATGAAACTCCCTCAAAATGGCAAAAGAAAGGTTGAATATAATGGTAAATTGGACATACATGTGCATGTTACAAATTTTTTTAAAATATATTCCTTTTGGGGCCTTTAAAATTTTTACCTGAGAACCTTGTTGGTTTCTGTGTCATGTGACCAGAGGGTCTGGGGGCATTGGTCCGGGGGCGGTGGAGGGGAACAGGGAGAATCCACAGACATGATGGGCGTGCTCTTCTTAGGGGTCCTAAGACAAGAGAAATGACATTAAAACGTGTGATTTGATCAATCCAAACGTATCAAAGAGTCAGTGTCCCACAGCTGCAGTGCTAAAAGTATACGCCAGTCAGTATCAGTAAAAAACCAGTCAAGACAAGTCCAGTGGTTTGGATCAATTTCTCAACTGCTGGGTTTGACAAAAGCAGAGTTTGTGGATCTGTGTCGGACCAGTACAGGCCAATAACAAAGGTCAGATTCGTCATCGGGGCATACAGAAATAACCCAGTGCGTTTGACTAACTTGTGAACTGACTTGAGACGGACTTGTGGTGTGGGCTTGTGATTAGCTTGATTACAGCTCTGGATTTTGCCATGTAATTTTCACAAACAAAAACCATAAAAAAACAGTAAATTGCATTTATTAGTAAATTGAATTTATTGGTAAATTGTGAACAAAAAATTCACTTCAATTGAATATTTTTTACTGATGTGACATTCCATTACCCAGAGCAAACAAGATCCTCGTCGTCCGAGTCCAAGTATATCGGTCGGCTGGGCTTCTTGGTTTTGGCGTTTCTCTTTCTGACCTGCCGTTTCTTCTTATGTGTTGGTCGAATGTTGTGGTCCTCATCGTCCAAGTCTACGGGAAGATATAAAAACTGTAGGTCGAAGGCTGGACTGTTCATTGTACGTTGGCTCATTTCTAAATTCTTAACCCTAACCCTCCTCAATCCTCCAAAATCCTCATGGTGGTTTTAGAGGATTTTGGAGGATTGAGGATGAATGGTGATTGAAGCACCGGAGGATTTTGGAGGATTGAGGATGAATGGTGATTGAAGCACCGGAGGATTTTGGCGGATTGAGGATGAATGGTGATTGAAGCACAGGAGGATTTTGGAGGATTGAGGAGGAATGGTGATTGAAGTAAAGGATTTTTGAGGATTGAGGATGAATGGTGATTGAGGCACAGGAGGATTTTGGAGGATTGAGGATGGTTCCTAGCAATAGGGGCCTAGGGGGATAAGGTTGAATAATGGTCCAAGTTATTTAAACCCCCTAATGGTTCACCAGGACTACCCTGCTAAATCCAACAGAGTCCAACGGTGACTCATATGAGTTTCCTGCTCAGTCCAACATGCCAAGTTGCTGGGTAACTAAAAATAAAAAATGACTTGCCTGCAAAATCCAACAGAATCCAACTGTGGCATATTTTTCTGTTGCCTGCTGAATCCAACAGGATTGTAACACTATCTTCCTGTTGGATTCAGCAGGGTTTTATAGGGCTATAATAAACAGTATTTCTGCCCTGCCCAATCCCAATGTTGCATTGAGCACTGCATGCTCAGTGCTTTCTAACAGCCTGTGAGAAAAGAACTTCTCAGACATGTCAGAAGTACAAAGCCGTGACATCCTGCCCATACAACATTTGCAAAACATCAACAAACTAAACTACTGAATTATTATGAAATACCTAATACTTGTCTGTAAAGTGAATAATAGTCTCAAGCATCCTGTGAAATCATGGCGCCCGGTGTGCTGTCCACTTTCAAGTAAAGTGGAATTTTTGTATCAATTTCCAGGGTTGATCGGCCGACCAGTGTTTTACAACATGCTCATTGAACTTGATGATCAAACATGATGATGTATATATCAAGTGCCAGCTTAACTTGACATTTACGACTGGTTGGTACAAACATGCAGTCGTCAGTTACATGTATCATATAAACTTCCGTTTTACAGCCTACAGGTTAAATAAATATTAATATACATCTCTGAAGTGAATTCCACAACCAAACATCAAAATGATGTTGTTTTCAATATAAAGGGAGGTTCCAGTATTAGGGCCGTGCCGGATACCCGGATACCCGTGACCCGACCGCTGATTACGGGTATCCGGTTCCATTTTATCGATTCTATTACCCGAAACTGTCTTTGTAAATTTTCGACACAACGTTCAGAAAGGCAAGCGCCCTTTTCTATTGATTACTTGCCGATAAATTGGTGGAACAAATCTGAGTAAAACATCGTTTGAGTTCATTTGCCGACAATTTCCAAGCGTCAAGATTGCGGATGTCGGTTTTAACTTTGATTTGACATGCCTTTTGAGTCCATGTATTTTTACCGACAATTCCCGAAAGCTAACTTGCGGTTGACATTGTAGCAATTGTTTTGTTACAGTTGTCCTTTGAGTAAAGATTTCCGACAAGATGGTAAGCTTGCGGTTTTGTCCCCTGTTCAAGTTTTAATTCACTAGTTATCTCAGCTGGGTCTTATGAGGTACAAACATGATAGGAGTGCTTTCGCCTTTTGTTATGATTGTATAATCCTCTATACATGTACATGGAAAGCGGGCAGTGTAATGTGCCGCTCCCGGCACAATATTACGTAATTGACAGAGAACAAAAATCCACTTTTAGGTTATTGAAACTGCCAAACTAGTTAGCGACATTACAAACCAACAGGTATGCCGTAGATAAAGGGCAGGGTTTTAATAGCTTTTGAGGGAAATTTTGGGGTAAAGCGGCGATGAGGATGACAAAACGCAACGCGAAAATAAAGATGGCGATCACCGCGACGCACAGTAAACACGCAAAACCGCATTGATTCGCATGGCAACTGCCGTAAAGCGCGTAAGAAAATTGCATTTTCTACCGCAATAAACTGTTCAAAATTACAAAAAATGATGTCAATAGAATTAAGAGGAGTCTGCTTTAGGTTGAAAAGGTCATTTTGGAATGAGACAAAATACCCTTGACTCTAATTTCATCAAAACTAAAGAGGGGCCCTACACTACACAATCGCCATTTTGGGGGGGTAAAGTACACTTTATATACTACAAAACACTAAGCAATTTCTCATATGCCAGTTGAGTAAGACCACTGCATTCTACAGTTTAGCGTTAGGTGAGGTTAGGACTGACGGGTACAAATTTACAAAAAGTCAGACCCGACTCCCACCAACCCCCCCCCCCCCCCCCCAATAACAAAAATTCTTGATCTATCCATGAATTAGCCTCCATGTGTACAATTGATCTTGTGTTTTAATCACTGAAGGAGGCTCATACCTGAATCAGGGAGACTCTCATTAACCAGAGGTATGGCTATACTGTCAGCAGCCGTGGAATAGATGCTACACGGCTTGATTTCATCAATGGGACAGTTGAAATACCTCCTCTTGGTTACTGCCCGTTTCAACTTGGGTGTGTTCTCCTCCTGAGTAGAAAATGATGTAAGATTAACTCTCCTATGGTTTGACCTTTCAAAACCATTCAAAATCTGCTTACTGGCAAGATGGCGAAAACAATATTATGAACCTTTTAAAACACTCCAGAATTATTTTGCTACTGCACTACCACACCATTCAATACCCTTTGAAAGGTATTGAAACCTAGAAAAATTGGGCTGGGGTATACCCCTATGATAAAGGTATGGGAAGTCTATCAGAAAATGGCCAGACCCTCCAAAACCTTTCGAAAGGAAATGAAAGGTGGAGCTATTGCTCAACCAAATATCAGTACAGTTGCTGTGCAAAAATGGTTAGACCTTTCAAAACCTTTTGAAATGTTTTGAAAGATAGAGTTACTCCCCAGTACATTTGCCAGTATAATTTCCCCCTTGATATACATGTACCTCACACGAGTTTGTTCAGAGAGTTGTTTCACCTTTCGAAACCTTTCATAGGTCCCTCTTATCAGACAGTTTTCTCACCTTTCAAAACCATTCAGTCCAGCAAACTTGAAAGGTTTTGAAAGGTCTGACAATTCTATGGCAACTGCACGGTACATAGGAGGGTTAGAAAAGACTCAGCAAGCATAAGTCTACAAAATGGACGGAGAGGCAACCCTAGAAAAGCATCTTGATAGGCTGCAACGGTCGTGAAGTTGGATTGTGCATTAAGAGTGACGAAAGGAACTAGGGCCGTGCCGGGTACCCGGATACCCGTGACCCGACCGCTGATTACGGGTATCTGGTTCCATTTTATCGATTCTATTACCCGAAACTGTCTTTGTAAATTTTCGACACAACGTTCAGAAAGGCAAGCGCCCTTTTATATTGATTACTTGCCGATATGTTGTACAAACAAATCTGAGTAAAACATCGTTTGAGTTCATTTGCCGACAATTTCCAAGCGTCAAGATTGCGGATGTCGGTGTTAACGGGGAATCAGGTTGGTGTAGTGGTACTTTCCTCGCCTTCCACCACTGTGACCCTGGTTCGAATCCCGGCTGGGGCCAACATGTGGATTGGGTTTTCAGTCCCTACCTGATTCCGTGGGTTTTCTCCAGAATTATTCTCTGGGGTTTTCCTCCCACGTCTAAAACTGTAACTTACTTCCTCCTCATCTTCGATCATGGGACCCCACTGGAAATAAGTCGAAAGACTTTCGTGGGCTATCCCGGCTGAATGCCGAATAATAAAGAAAGAAAAGAAGAACTCTGATTTGACACTTGGCTAGCTAGAGAGATGCCTTTTTACCAAAAATTCCTGAAAGCTAACTAACTTGCGGTTGACATTGTATCAATTGTTTTGTTACAGTTGTCCTTTGAGTAAGGTTTCCGACAAGATAGAAGCTTTGATGGGAAGCTTGCGGTTTTGTCCCCTGTTCAAGTTTTAATTCACTAGTTCAGCTGTATAAGTGATGCGCACAGTGTGTAGGCTAGGCCGTTCGCTGACTGATGGCTGATCAATGAACTTCATGATGCAAAACATCGGTGAACATCGCTGACTAACTTTGACAAATGACTCAACCTCAGGTTTACTACATGTATATTCTATTTCACACTTACAAACTTACAATTATATTCACTGAGTCTCTTAGGGAATAAAGAAAGAATTGTTGCAAAGTAGGCCCGTGCAATTTTTACTTGCCAAGCACAGGGGAAGTGTGAGCATGCCAACGCAGCGCTCGCGATAGCAGCTTGGCAGTAGAGTTGGCGGGGAGCGATGGAAAATACTTTACTTCCGGGTTTTTGTGAGGATTCTAAAAATAATCACGGGTACCCGGGTATCCGCCCCTTACGGAAATCGGGTACCCGGTTCCATTACTACCCGTAAACGCACACCCCTAAAAGGAACCAATGTAAAAGGTACACTGGAATCCGACCGCGGAATCCCTTGCCTGTACCATTGATTTTCTGATGCATGGCCAGGGATCGTCTCTGGAGAATTCCTCATGATATGCGAGGTCGAGTGCGGGTCACGACTTAAAGACCAACTAAAACGCCAATTTTTTTTTGACTTTTTGGACTTATCTGATAGTTTATGCCTTCCCAAAACTAATGTAACAAGTTTCATGATTCTGAAAAAACAAAAAAAATGTTTTTGAGCCTTTTCCTTCTGAGCCACTTTGACTCGATTCAGAAAAGGCCGAGGTCAACTGCGTGCCGTATCGCGCGAGTGATGACGTATACGTGTAGAAACATATGACGTCACTGTATTATACGACAATGTTTTACGTAGAGTCTGTACGTATTTTTTTGTCTAAGGCTAGTATTACTTGCTGTGCTTTTTGCACATGATTCAGGTGTAACACTACGGTAAACATATTTTAAAGTGTTGACATCTTTGTGAAACACATTTAGAATTGGGGTTGTAGGCTTGTTCTTGCTGAAAAGCTAGTTAGAGTCATACTTTCCTTTGTTGCAGTCGGCTTTTATTGGGACCTGCGCGGTGAGTTGTGTGCAGCTGATGCTATACTCTAGTCTGGCGACTTTGCTTATGCAGCCCTCATAAGGACCCGCACCTTCTCAGAACTATACACACAATTTCTGTTATAAGGTACCAGACTCAATCGCATGCAGCGCATGCGGTACCGTGCGTGAATGCACGTTGAGTCAAGCGAGCGTGGACAGGGAGATGGCCGGGGCTCTGGCTGCTCGAGCCGGCAACCGCAGAAAACGTCGTCGTGGTCTGGCATGGGGCGCGTGAGTCCGGGACAGGATTGGAATGCTCGGTGCCTTTAGAGTTGGAATGGCTCCAGCCTTCAAACGGAATTGTGCCTTCAAACCCAGCTGAGTTTTCATACTAACACTATCATTAATACAGTCTTTGGCGAAATGTTCTGCACATATTTTAAAACATTTTGACAGCCTAAAATCAGATATTGTATTGTCTACAAAGCGGACCCACTGTCGCCTTTGAACTCCATTCAGCCCTGGTAATCGCAGGAAGGTTAGGTCAGGGTTTTTGTCGCTGTTTCTCGTGCAACCCCAAACTTCACACGATCGAGGCATAATGATTATCTCAGAACCATGCTCATACTGAAATAATACCAAAATTAGACAAAATAGACGGGAAAACGGAGGAGTTATGTCGACCAAAACTCTTCCAGCAGCATCAACTCCACGTACGTACATGCATAGTGTTTGGCTGTAGCATCAACCGACTCTACACGTTTACGTCATAATGAGCTTTCGCAAAACAGGATAAATGGTTCAGAATAACAACCCTTTTTTCTAAATAAAAAGAATCCCTCTCGTCTGCAAACTAATCTCCATCAGTTAAAAGAGTATTAAAACTGTCGGAAAAGTCCAAAAAGTCAACAACAAAAATTGCCGTTTTAGTTGCTCTTTAAACACAAATGCATGCAACTGTACAATACGTAGGCATACATGTACGTGTTCGCCACATGACTTTGAACGTTACCACGATAACAGCATGCGATTCGGGTGCCCCTCGAATCAGAAAAAGAAAATGCTTATCTGCAATTAAATCAGGATTTAAGTGGTTTTTCTTAATCTTACTTTTTTTGAAATTTTAAAAAAAAAATTGAAACGTGGTGTCGAACCCATGGGGCAGTGCTACAGCTATTGAGCAAGGCCGCTTACGAGCTAGAAGTGTTAACCATTCGACCATTTGCCAACTCGACAGATAAGGCAGTTTATTGTTACATGTATATGGAGTTGGCCTACTTGCATACATGTGCAAGAGGGCGCTATACAATTGTTGGCGCACCACTGAGCGTACCAAGAAATGACTGCGCATGCCAGAGGATTTCAAGGCTGAATAAATGGCAAAATAAACATAAAAAAACCAAAAACAACCGCAGTGGCTATTTTGACGGCAGCCGTAACGCGACATTCAAATGCTATTGTTACGGCATGGTAAAAACACAATGCGAACGTAGGCCTATATCAGATTTACAACTGCCCATCCTGAAAGAGCGCTTTGGTAGCTCGATTGGTACGGCGTTGGTTTTTATCCATGCCGCGCTGTCCGATTTTTCTTTTTTTTGAAAAGATTTATTAACCCTAACAGTCCTGAATCCTCCAATTTTAATATGATTTTCCACACACCCTAATTTAGGTTTTTAATCAAACGGTTATTTTTATTTAAGTAGATTTAATTTTCTTCCCTTTGATTTCAGTGGTTTTGGAGAATTTGCTTTTTAAAAGGGAAATAAATCCGAGAACCATTTGGTAGATAGCTTGAAAATTCCAGCTCTAGGCTCATGACATGTGAGATTCGCCATTTAGAGCTGGAAGGACTTCCATAGGGTTCGCAAGGGTCGGTTTTGATATTGCCGATATCTTCCGTTTCCCTGAATATATCAACCAAACACTCACCTTGCCGGCAGAGTAGTAATTCATGCAGCTTGTCATCCCCTCAAAATAAGAATATGCTCAAGTTAAACCCGAAAAAAATGAATTTTTCGTGCAACTTTGGTGCTAGCCCCACCAGTGTGGCTGGCGGATTTGACATCGGGCTGATCCTTAGCCACACGTCCTACCCATATGTTTGTGTGGTGAGAACTTCAACAATTCGTGCGGTGGGGTAGCGCTATCTGGACCGCGGTTTTAACGGTCTGGCTGTGTTCTCTACCTTCTTAACTATTCCAAACTGCTAGCGGCTTGTCATCTTACTCACCATTTTCCGAAATATTGGACATTAAACTTGGACTCCATAGTCTTGCGTGCTAACGATTTCAACTGGTATCAGCCATTTTAAAATGACGTCACTGGGTTCGAAACGGCTTGCCGACGGCTGTTTGATGAGAGCACAGCTAGCTTATCACGATTTCAGTGGAACATCTCGCGCAAATTTCGTGATAAGCTAGCTGTGCTCTCATCAAACAGCCGTCGGCAAGCCGTTTCGAACCCAGTGACGTCATTTTAAAATGGCTGATACCAGTTGAAATCGTTAGCACGCAAGACTATGGAGTCCAAGTTTAATGTCCAATATTTCGGAAAATGGTGAGTAAGATGACAAGCCGCTAGCAGTTTGGAATAGTTAAGAAGGTAGAGAACACAGCCAGACCGTTAAAACCGCGGTCCAGATAGCGCTACCCCACCGCACGAATTGTTGAAGTTCTCACCACACAAACATATGGGTAGGACGTGTGGCTAAGGATCAGCCCGATGTCAAATCCGCCAGCCACACTGGTGGGGCTACTTTGGTGCATGCACAAACCAGCTGTGTACAAAGTAATGGAGCGGATTTTTGAACATGAACGATGTTTTCCGATCGATTATCGGCCAGCAGCACTGCGCGCGCCTCGGGGCTCGATATCCAACGGCTGTTTGCTGAAATACGAGACGTTTAATACCTTTACGTCGGGGAACTAGGCAGTTCCGTAACGACGGCTGCCGTAACAATAGCCACTGCACGCCCCCCCCCCCTGGATCCGCCCCTGCTCTATTACACCATGGAGAAATAATTACACACAACACCCAATTTCCAAACTTCATCAACTTGGGGTAGTCAACATGATCATGTTCATCAACAAAAATAATGATCAATCAATCAGCTGTCAATAAATGATGCTACAAAATCTGACATCACTATATCACGTCTGAATCTGAGGACAGGATTCAAACATGTCAAACCTTTTCTATGAATGCCTAGATCCCACTAAAGTTTTAAAGATGATTAAATCTTGCAAATTATGTGCAGAAAATCACGATTATATCACCTCTTCCTCAAGTTCCTGTCCGTCACACTTGACTTGCGCGTTCAAAGATTCCGCCATGTTTGACAGACGTTTGAGAAACTTCAGTAGTCTGGTGCCGCGATCTGCACGAATGTTTCCAGACCTATTATTTTGTGTTGTATTTTGCAAGGTCACGTGGGTGGTGTCATAGGCTGAGCAAAACCGAGCAAGATGTCGGACGGTGAGTTCGTGGGTGTGAGTTTAAACTATAAACAGATTGTAAACATCTCAAACATCTCGTTTCCCGTTTGTGTTACAGCTTTAACAAATTAATGCGACAATTTTGCGTGTAATCATTATATTTCAGACGATTTTTGTAGGGCGATTTGTGTGGATTTGCCTATTTTTTAGGACATGTTTGTTATTGAACACTACTCACTATCCCAGCCTAACGTTAGTCGCTGCCCCTCAATTATTGACAATGGGTAAAATAGGGCAATAGAGGGCGCTCTATCTAACAAGTTGTTATTTCATTTTTAAAGTGAACAAAGAAACTGGCAGGATAGAGCAGGATTTGAACCTGCGACCTCCGGGTTACCGTACCGGCGCTCTACCAACTGAGCTATCTTGCCCTACTTCCAAAAATGTAAGGCTCCGTTAGCCCCACAACGCTAAGCTTTTTTGGACCCCGTAACTCAATGGGATTTGCAATACGTAACAATGTTCTAGAATTCCACTTTCCCAAACGTTAATCTCCCCAGAAAGTTATCCAATCCCTCCTACAGATCTTTGAGACTTTTGCGGCACATTTGCAGAACATTGAAACGGACAATTTATTGAGAAATCTGAGTTTTTACTCACCATACGTTCTGGGGAGCCTTACATTTTTGGAAGTAATCTTCAGGCATGAGAATTTCCCGCCGTTCCGCGGTTTCCCGCTTTTTGGAGGCCAAAATATGTCCTCTCCGAGTTCAATGTGAATCTGGTTTAAAATTTCGGGGGTAGAGGTGGTCTACTCCTAGAACTATGAGGTTCCGACATGAACCTCATAGGAAGACGCCGATTTTTCCCATAGGCTAGTACAGCAAGAATAAGAACGTCATTCCCATGCAACACGTTTCTACATTTTTCGCCGTGAATTACTTCATGGCTGCCCCCAAAAATAATAATATGCCGCATTTACATCCTCACCTTGCTTGCGCCAAGTCAATTTTCGCCTGAAACGGGTCCAATTTGCGGGAAAAAATGACAAAAATCTGCAGTCGTTCCGAAGCGATCACACACGCACACCATTGAGGAAGCCGCACACACGAAGCTCCTGTTTTGCGGGGGGGCCGTGGGTCGGTCAAGTCATGATTATTCATCGAAAATTTGAAGCGCGGTACGGCAGGCAACTGCCGCGTGTCCGTTATATACCGTCTGCATGCATTGCCTGTCGTCGCAGATGGTATATAACGGACACGCGGCAGTTGCCTGAACTTTGATGGTTCATAACTCGAAAACGGAGACCCCTATGTACATGTGAACTGCATCCTGGGATACGGCTATTAAAAATAAAGATTTTTCCCGAAAATTGGACAGAGCTTCGCCGTGTGCGGGGGCTTTTGAGAAAAGCACCCGCGGAAACTAACTCTAAACCTATTTAGCTGTTCCATCATATTTATTTTTTGACATCAATTTTTGAAGTCGGATGCCTCCGATATTTCACGATAATTTTACTATAACTTTTTTTTCTTTCACGTACACAAACGCCAAAGCGGTAACACGATGGCCGCTCAATCAACAACAGCATTTCCTAACACTCATTATAGGGGATCATTGATTGGACAATTTTTATGACGTTATGGAATACTTGATACCTAACGCGATCGTTGATTCGTTTAGTAAACTTCATCGCGCGCTCTGCGTACGTCGTGTAAATAGGATCGGACAAACGGGTTTATAAAACAGCTGGGAGCGTCTAAAAACAGAGCTACGAAGCCGACTTTAAATTAAAAGTGCCGATCTCGGGGCATTTCAGCAATTATATTCAACAATTTCCCTAAAAAAAAAAATCACCCTAGACCACCTCTACTCCTAGAACTATGAGGTTCCGACATGAACCTCATAGGAAGACGCCGATTTTTCCCATAGGCTAGTACAGCAAGAATAAGAACGTCATTCCCATGCAACACGTTTCTACATTTTTCGCCGTGAATTACTTCATGGCTGCCCCCAAAAATAATAATATGCCGCATTTACA
The DNA here is from genome assembly GCA_037893225.1 of Hippasteria phrygiana. NCBI lineage: Eukaryota > Metazoa > Echinodermata > Asteroidea > Valvatida > Goniasteridae > Hippasteria > Hippasteria phrygiana. Next base: position 170,847 of record JAZGUH010000895.1, read on the forward strand.
TCCTCACCTTGCTTGCGCCAAGTCAATTTTCGCCTGAAACGGGTCCAATTTGCGGGAAAAAATGACAAAAATCTGCAGTCGTTCCGAAGCGATCACACACGCACACCATTGAGGAAGCCGCACACACGAAGCTCCTGTTTTGCGGGGGGGCCGTGGGTCGGTCAAGTCATGATTATTCATCGAAAATTTGAAGCGCGGTACGGCAGGCAACTGCCGCGTGTCCGTTATATACCGTCTGCATGCATTGCCTGTCGTCGCAGATGGTATATAACGGACACGCGGCAGTTGCCTGAACTTTGATGGTTCATAACTCGAAAACGGAGACCCCTATGTACATGTGAACTGCATCCTGGGATACGGCTATTAAAAATAAAGATTTTTCCCGAAAATTGGACAGAGCTTCGCCGTGTGCGGGGGCTTTTGAGAAAAGCACCCGCGGAAACTAACTCTAAACCTATTTAGCTGTTCCATCATATTTATTTTTTGACATCAATTTTTGAAGTCGGATGCCTCCGATATTTCACGATAATTTTACTATAACTTTTTTTTCTTTCACGTACACAAACGCCAAAGCGGTAACACGATGGCCGCTCAATCAACAACAGCATTTCCTAACACTCATTATAGGGGATCATTGATTGGACAATTTTTATGACGTTATGGAATACTTGATACCTAACGCGATCGTTGATTCGTTTAGTAAACTTCATCGCGCGCTCTGCGTACGTCGTGTAAATAGGATCGGACAAACGGGTTTATAAAACAGCTGGGAGCGTCTAAAAACAGAGCTACGAAGCCGACTTTAAATTAAAAGTGCCGATCTCGGGGCATTTCAGCAATTATATTCAACAATTTCCCTAAAAAAAAAAATCACCCTAGACCACCTCTACTCCTAGAACTATGAGGTTCCGACATGAACCTCATAGGAAGACGCCGATTTTTCCCATAGGCTAGTACAGCAAGAATAAGAACGTCATTCCCATGCAACACGTTTCTACATTTTTCGCCGTGAATTACTTCATGGCTGCCCCCAAAAATAATAATATGCCGCATTTACATCCTCACCTTGCTTGCGCCAAGTCAATTTTTGCCTGAAACGGGTCCAATTTGCGGGAAAAAAATGACAGGCAATGCATGCAGACGGTATATAACGGACACGCGGCAGTTGCCTGCCGTACCGCGCTTCAAATTTTCGATGAATAATCATGACTTGACCGACCCACGGCCCCCCCGCAAAACAGGAGCTTCGTGTGTGCGGCTTCCTGGATGGTGTGCGTGTGTGATCGCTTCGGAACGACTGCAGATTTTTGTCATTTTTTCCCCGCAAATTGGACCCGTTTCAGGCGAAAATTGACTTGGCGCAAGCAAGGTGAGGATGTAAATGCGGCATATTATTATTTTTGGGGGCAGCCATGAAGTAATTCACGGCGAAAAATGTAGAAACGTGTTGCTGAAATGCCCCGAGATCGGCACTTTTAATTTAAAGTCGGCTTCGTAGCTCTGTTTTTAGACGCTCCCAGCTGTTTTATAAACCCGTTTGTCCGATCCTATTTACACGACGTACGCAGAGCGCGCGATGAAGTTTACTAAACGAATCAACGATCGCGTTAGGTATCAAGTATTCCATAACGTCATAAAAATTGTCCAATCAATGATCCCCTATAATGAGTGTTAGGAAATGCTGTTGTTGATTGAGCGGCCATCGTGTTAACGCTTTGGCGTTTGTGTACGTGAAAGAAAAAAAGTTATAGTAAAATTATCGTGAAATATCGGAGGCATCCGACTTCAAAAATTGATGTCAAAAAATAAATATGATGGAACAGCTAAATAGGTTTAGAGCTAGTTTCCGCGGGTGCTTTTCTCAAAAGCCCCCGCACACGGCGAAGCTCTGTCCAATTTTCGGGAAAAATCTTTATTTATAATAGCCGTATCCCAGGATGCAGTTCACATGTACATAGGGGTCTCCGTTTTCGAGTTATGAACCATCAAAGTTCAGAATAGTTTTTGCAAATCACAGTACCTAAATTGTCAAAATTTTCTAAAGGGGGCGCTGACCCCTTCAACCCCCGGCCCCCTGAAACCCCCGGCATGCCTCGCCTTTGGCTCGGGCCAAGCCTACGGAATGATTGGGTCATTAATAGTGAATCGCTATTTTCCAGTTTTTTCTAACACAACCCATTCTCATGCCTGAATCTTGCCCTATGTTGGCGGTCTCCCAAATTGACAGTATCTTTGTTCGGGTGGGCGCTTGTTTAAGTTGTTATTTCTACTACTAACGAGGACTAAAATTGATTGACAGTAAAAACATACACATGTATGATTAACCCTGTTGAGCACATATGCCATCTAAAGAATGCAGGGCAACTTTCAGTGTAATGTGATGCACCCCCCCCCCCCCCCCCCTCCCCCCAGACAATACCACTTGGACCTTGGTTGAGACATCACAATGGTAAAAATGCATTGTGGGAAGGAAAAAGGCACAAGCATTGGATGATTGCTCCCGTTACCTTCCCACAATCCCCAATTAACCTTTTTGACATTCTCAAAGCATCATGGGAACAGCATCACGCCATCAGCCCTTACTGGCATTTTAAAAGAGCAAGCACAATAGAACGGACGTGATTGGTCGCATTGGTCACATGTTGGTTGTCATGGTTGCAAAAATCCTCTTCTGATTGGCTAATAATGTGACATTATTAGCTGTTCTAATTCTAGAGAGTTGCATTCATCAGTAACTGGTACCCTGAGAGGGATTCCCCAATTATTTCCTTTATTTTGTATTGCCATTTAAAATTGATTTTTCTGGTTCTTATTTTCCTTATGTTCCATGCTAATGTCTGCTACATGTACACGTAGGATCTGAAAAAATATCCCCAGTATCACCACCCTCCCACTAAATTTTTCCGATCTATTGATCAAATGGGTCTCGAAAAGACATCCCGGTATAAGAGGAAATGAACCATTGTGCAAGTTTCAAATAACACAAGTCAACGGATTTGAAGCGTCACTGAATGGGATGACACCATCATTCTTAACATTCCAACACGCATCACAACAACAAAACATTATAACAATAACCACCACAACATCAAGAACAGCTACGTACATGGGCCTACACTGAAGTTCGCCAAAGGTTGCGTCTGAAAGGTTTCCGTGCATGCACACAGGGGCCGCCTTCGCATGCGACGTCGTTCATTTGACAAGGAATCGTTTCACACACGGTTTGACGTGCATTCCTTGTGAAATCTTCTGCTAGCGGAAGATATTGATACCTGTTTATGTTATTAGTTACCAAAAAATGTGAAAAAATGTTTTGTGCGTTTGGTTGTTTGTGCAGTGGAGGTAGAGAAACTGCAGCGCCACCTAGACCTGCTGCGCCAGGAGTACGTCAAGCTGCAGAATCGCCTCGTTGAGCTGGAGCAGAAGTACAATGTTGCCACGGCAACGGTGGAGGCAGGAGGGGCATCCAACGAGGACAACTTTGTCTCCAAGTTGCTGGGGACCATCGCCGACCTTTTTGACAAGGAGCTATACAGGTAGAACAAACATGCAGATGTCCTATTCATTACTTAGACGTAATCTCAACACTTCACATCTCACATCTTTAGTGAGCTTCTCAAATTGTTAGAATGTGTTGTATTTTTGGTGACAGCCCGATTGTCCGAAGGTTTGATAGTCCAAAGGTTCTTTAGTCCGAAGGGTTATTAGTCTGAAGGGTTATTAGTCCGAAGGGTTATTAGTCCGAAGGGTTATTAGTCCGAAGGGTTATTAGTCCGAAGGTTCGTTAGTCCGAAGGGCCCATTAGTCCGAAGGGCCCATTAGTCTGAAAAGAGAATAAGGTTAAATAATCCGAAGGTTCGATAGTCCGAATAGACGATAGGGTGCGATAGTCCGAATCGACAATAAGGTTCGATAGTACGAATGGACGATCAGGCTCGATATTCCGAATAGACGATAGGGTTCGATAGTTCGAATTGACAATAAGGTTCGATAGTTCGAATTGACAATAAGCTTATTGCCGATTCGGACTATCGGACCTTATTTGCCGATTCGGACTATCCAACCTTAATGTCAATTTGGACTATCGGGCCTTATTGTCAATTCGGACTATCGAACCTTTGCGTGCTTTCGGAATAATGAACCTTCGGACTATTGAACCTTATTTTCGTTTCGGACCAATGGACCTTCGGACTATCGCATCAAATGTTCGGATTAACGAACCTTATTTCATTTTCGGACTAACGAACCCCCTCTTATGGTGAATTTGTACGTTCGGAATATCGAACCTTCGGATCAATAAACCTTCTGACAATCGAACCTTCGGACTATCGGGCGGACACCATTTTTTTTCATGGTAAATGTTCCACCGGCTTGTCCAACTTGGTTTCTGCAGTTAGGATGTTTGAGTGTGAAACTCGGCTTTCCGCTAGTTCCCACCAATATACCCTAGTTGTACCTATATGTAGCACAAAAAGCTATGCCAATAGCTTTTTCCCTCGTTCTGTATCTCTATGGAATTCTTTGCCTGGTGCATTTTTTCCTTCATTGTACGATCTTTCCTGCTTCAAGAGGAATATTAATTCTTACTTCTGGTATAATTCTTTTTTCTTTTTGTAGCTCTGTAGCTTGAGTAACTTTTAGCCTTAAACTTGCATTAACCCTAACCCCTAGGGCTGACGATATTGATTTTTTTCGTAGTCGATTTTTTACCTCGCGATATCGCCGATATGGCGATAAAAATCGTCAACAAATTTCAGCATGATTGAAATGTCGCAAAAGTTCGTTCTCAACTACATCGCCGGACGTGTTTGTCGCCAGTCATTGTTTGAGGCCGTTCTTAGCCATCAATATTGAGAAACAGCGTAGTCTAAGCTTTTCTGCCGATATCTGGATCAAAGCCTTTTCTTTGTTACCGCCACCAGCCAGAGCCATTACCCTATACACTCCAGACTATTGTTACCTAACATATCCCCCTAGATTTCTTAAAAGAATTCCTGAGATTCCGGGAACACAATGACCGACACAAGGGGGGGGGGGGGGGGGGTTTCCTTGCCCACATATCGTGCTTCAAATGGCCAGAGCTGGGCTGGCTATATTTGCATGTGAATAAAACTAAATATTACAATGAAGTGCGGAGTACGCCGATTGTATACTTTATATATTTAGAACGTTTTAATAGATTTTGCATCTTATCGCAGATTTACTGACAGCTTGTCCATTATTATAAACTTAGACTTTAAACAAAACTAAATGTTTTCTCCCCTATTTATATTTTTTCTGCGAGTTGTTGAATCACATTAAATTTTTTAATTGAATTAGCATTTTAAAAGAATGATCCTAAACCGAAAAAAAATGTTTTTAACCACAAGATTTTGTTAGATGAGAAAATAAAAGTAGGCCACTGTACGTTATTAATCGGTATGTTCGATGTGACCAGAGAATTTCCCTTGTTCCCCTTTATAAGACAGACGATTTTAAATATTTTTAATGAAACATTCAGGATGACTTTGAAATGCTGGTAGTCGAGCACCACATGGCTGGATTTGTGCAATATATCACCCAGTGCCCGCTGGATAAATGTACTCTCCAGATGCCACGTGTGGTTGGCATGGAATATTTTTTATGTTTTATTTTCGCAGGCTTTGCAGTCCAGGGCGCCCTACACAAAGAAACTCTGGAGCTGAACCCATTACATGTATATACATTTTGTTACATGGTATTACAATGTATAAATAATTGTATACCTCGCAAAAGTTTAGCTGTCAATCACTTTATAAGGTTTCAGGTCTAGAGGTGCAGGATATTTTATTTCAGATGTACTTTTCTTTCAGGGCGAATGAATACTGACATTGTAATGAGTACTGATTTTGTTAAACATGCATGTAGCATCCTTGCTCGACGTTAAATACGGCAATCGATGGATTTATTTAATCAGCTATGTGTCCCCTTTGTGTTATATTTGTTTTGCTTGCTCTAATATTTCTGGTGATTTTCACGGCAAGGTTGCGTTCAGCCCGCCCATACCGCTAGACTACTGACGGGTACCAGCGAATTGTGTAGATACCAACAGTCAATCCGCGTGAACCATTTGATTTATTTAGAGCTTATCAGCAGGAGGCACGAACCACGTGCGAGCAGCAAAGAAGCATTAAAGCATTTCTCAATGAATGGTTGAAATGGTACGCCCACTAATTTGCATAGATTTAAATATGGCTCAGTCTACACAAAACCACATTTTGAGAAGTTTTAGGGTTAACTTTATGCAAATTACACTGGGGGTAACACAAAGGGTAACACCTGTAGTTAAGTTTTGAAAACAACTTCTTTGCAATACAATCGGCATAAGTTGGTCTAATTGCGGTGAAAATTTTCATTTTCTAGCTGCCTACCATGAATAGAAATTACATTGATAGGCACATTATTTACACTAAAAATAATAAGTTTGAAAGTATGATGTCACTTCGACTTGAACCTCGCTTACAAGGAAATTAATTTTAGGTAATTTGATGGTTAAAAGAAAGTATCACCGAGAAGGGAAAATAGGGGTTCCGAAAAATATCGCCAATTTGAAAAACGATATCGGCGATATCTCGATTTTTCGATTTAAGAAAACGTGTAGCCGATTTCGATTTTTGGGCGGCGAATATCGCATCATCGCGATTTTATCGTCGTATCGCCCAGCACTACTAACCCCTAGGCATTTTTACCAGGAAGTGTCCTCAATCTCTCAAAATCCAACACTGTGCAGTATACCTACGGTACATTCTTTGGACTTGGACAAATTAGGGCATCATAGCTCCATGTAAAGTAACGGTTCCAAGGCGCTACTGTCCTGATCCCATCAAATTCCTCCATTTGTCAAAGAGGGTTTTGGAGGATTTAGGAAGGTTAGGGTTAATTTCCGAGATTTTATTTTTGGGATTGGCTTTCTTTAATGGGTACCTGTGCTTTTTTCAATCTGGTACCCGATTCCTGTACTACCCGTAAATGCACCCCCTGTTATAGTGTAATTTCATTCCAGTCAAAAAATTTGCATGGAAGCCCAGCATTTGGATATTTTGTGGTCTGTCTGCAGTGATTTGGTGGTCCATCTAGATGGCAGGGAAGTGAAGGCTCATCGTTTCGTTCTGGCTGCCCGCAGCACCCAGTGGGGTGTGCCCAACCTGTCGGAGGTCACCGCCCTAGACTTTACCGGTAAGTGGGTCAAAGGAGAATTAGAGTAGGGTAAGGTAACCCGATACCGGTTTTCTTGAAAGATTGACAAATATCAAAGTAGGAAAAATGCTATGTAAATGATACTGGAAAAATGATCAATGCATTAGAGACTAGTGTGTCTGTTGTGAAGCAGAACACTGGCTTTTCCTAGCATTTTTTTCTGTAACAATGTTATCATAGGGTCTGTGTAGTTTCATGTCACGTGACACACGATAACGTATTGTTGGATTTTGTTGGATTTAGTAGGGTTAGGGCTAAGCAACACAATGAAATTGCGACCTGAGGTGGACCTAGGGGAGACTCAATGTACTCGCTGTTGCCTCGTGCCCCAGGTATACCCTACGATATCGGCATGGCTCTCCTGAAGTGGGTGTACACGGACAAGCTGGACATGAATCCAGAGGATGGCTACGTGCTGGGACTCATGAAAGCCGCCAGCAAGTTCAAGCTGGCCGTCATGCGGGACCGGTGAGTAATACTGCAGCCGACAATCTTGTCCGCTTTGCAGGCTGCCCGTTGACGGTGTTTATTGGGTGTAGTATTAAAGGCTGATGATTTTCTTGTAAAACTGGAGACCGGTTGGAGTCGAGGCAATTGCTCTTCGGATATGAAATACAGTTTATATGGGAAATGTGTAGACGTATCAAGTATGACGTTGTGCCGATTTTGTATTCCTGTCCCACAATATGGCGGCTTATTGTTGTTGCTATAGTGACATTGGTATTTGATACAGTCTATTCACACATATCTGCATACTGCTGTAGAATGGACTTAAGTCTCTCAGGAATTTTTGAAATAAAGGTGACTATCTGCACTATGCACGTCTACAAAATGACTGTTCTGTTTGGCACTTTTGTACACTTTTCTGTCTTACGCTTACCCGAGGTGCATTTATCTCATACAAACAATGAACATTACAATTATGTGCACATTGAAATGGAAAACTGGCTACACGCACGGATCACCGGTCAACATCACTCACTCCTACACTAATTTCAGGGGTGTGATTTCTCCGGGTTTTTTCCTCCTGATTTCAGGTTTTTGACGAGACGTCTTCCGGATTTCCGGGAAAATTTGTTTGGTCCTTAAATTGTTTTTATCATTCTAAAATGACCTCTGCAACCTGAAACAGTCTTCTTCATTCTAATGACCACAGTATTTTTCTAGTGAACCGTATCTTTTGGTAGAAAATGCGGTTTTCTTATGCAATTTCAGCGACGCCATACAAGTATGTGTCTCCGAATATTTCATGAATTTTTTTGTTTTTCTCAAATTTCACCACTGTAATTTTTGATGCAGATATTGTTGACTTGTTGTGGTTAGATGCCTCATGCTCAGTAATTCCTGACCTGTTCTGAATATTCTTTGTACCGAAACAGATGTGAGAAAGCTTTGATGTCATCGGTCAATGTCAGAAACTGCATCCGCTACTACCAGACTGCTGAGGAGATCGGTGCAACGTCGCTCAAGGCTCACTGCTCAGAGCTCATCTCAAGCCACTGGGTGAGTCATCGTCCCTCATTGTTTTTCACAAAAGAGTTTCCACAATGCAGAAAGCCACACGACTTAATCTCTGATCATTCAGTGACTGTGTGTTGTATACCTGCTTGTGCAGGGGTCGAATTTCAGGTAAAAATCTACTAGGCAGCTGGCCAGCTGTAGCACAAACACTTTAATAGACCTAGGCCCAATTTCATAGCGTTGCTTAACAGTAAGCAGAAAAGTTGGGCTAACTATAGCAGGAAAATTTGCTTAAGCATTAGCGTATTTCATGGCCAAGTCGTGCTAACGCTTGCGCGTACATGGAGATTGATATTGTTGCGTCACTAATTTAAGCAAATCCTGCTTCTGAAGCTAGCGGGCTCTTCGCTGTGCTTACTGCTTTAATACAATCTCTATGAAATGGGCGCGGGTTCCGTTAGCAGAAAATCGTGTGCTAAGCAGTGTTATGAAATTGGGCCCAGAAGGTATTTCACAAGACCAATAGTAAAAATAAGAACACACAGTGTTTTGAATGAGTGTGCCGTTTTGATTTTGTTTCCCCCTTTGCCGACCTTGTTGGGGGAGGGGTTAGAAATGCTGTTTTAATTGAAACTCCCTGCCTCAAAACTAAAAATGGCCATTCCAGTAATTATGGGGCTTTTTCAGTTTACCAGATTTAGAAGGAAAAAAAGAACTTTAATAATAGCATTTCACGCAGTGTATGGTATGAAAAAAAACAACACTAGACCACCGGACTAGTTGAGTCAAGAGTACACCAGACCAACGCTCAAATCACTGGAATCGGTCCAGCGGTCCAGTGGATATTTCGATCCCTGTTGTGCAGTGGTTTTTTTCACCCAATCACCCAAGACAAGGCTAAAAGCCACTCTAGGTAACATGTAGGCTGGTAGGGTTGGCGACATTTTGAATTGCAAACCCCACCATGGTTTTTTTCTGGGCCCAGATCTAAAGAGTGGACAATTCTTCAACAGATTCAGAGAAATTATCCCAATTTTCAGACCTATAGGCCCAGGCGGGGAAACTTCCTAGGTCAGTGAGACCAGCAGGGCTGTAGTCGAGTCCATCACAAGTCCATCACAAGTCCATCACAAGTCCCTGCAAGTCCCTGCAAGTCCCTGCAAGTCCATGCAAGTCCATGCAAGTCCATGCAAGTCCATCACAAACCCCTCCAGTCCTAATTCCAATCACAAGCTAGTCAAATGAGCTTTGACAAAGGCATTCCTTTATCATTGTTCATCCAGTTACTTGTGACTGGCTTTATGAAAGGACTTGTGACTGGACTTGTGACTGGACTTGTGAAAGGACTTGTGAAAGGACTTGTGAAAGGACTTGTGAAAGGACTTGCAGGGACTCGACTACAACACTGGAGACCAGCTTACCTCCCTCCCTTGCGTAAGGTTGGGGGAGAGGAGTTGGCAATGTCTTGTTGTTTTTAAGTCCAACTGGTTACCAAGTCCCGCTTTTTGTCAGTTTTCTTCGTTCACTCTATGAATTGATTCAATAACCTCCTTGGTTTCCTCTCTGCTTTGTTTGTTTGAGTCGTATCCTCATTGAGTGATCCGCACACACTGCCACTTCCCAGATTGGGGCATGATCCCTGGCTGTACGGTAGGGCTGTCCCGAATATACCGAATATGCGATATTCGATCGTCAAGCGAATATTCGAATACCATTTTGCCAGTTGGAATATTCGAAAAGATATATATGCACATACAGATACGACTCTGATGCTATTTTAATGGAAAATGCCGCATTTTTGTCAATCGCAACTTTTAGTGGACGGAGGTTTATTGTTCCTGTCTGTAAAACCCTTGATACAACAGGGGCATGCAAACAAATGCTGTTTGAACGGTCCATAATATCAATCGCCATACGTAAAACACAGGCGTGCTTTTACTTGCAATGTTTTTTTTACCGGTGCGGCATGCACTGAAGAATTTGATCGGCGAGTATCGAATATTCAAATATTCGGTCAAACCCAGTTTTGAATATTCGAATACTAAATTATTCGTAAATGAACAGCCCTACTGTACGGCATTATGGGTTACCTCATCAAAACGTCATCCGTCTTCCATGCAGTGTATCCCAGTAGTTATTATCATAATGACACCGTAGTTCAATTTGTTTGAAAAAGTATCCAGTGAATAGATTAAACGAGTGAATTCATGTTACATTTGACTTCAGAACGACTTTACCAGCAATGACTTTGTCAACATGACGGCGCCGTTGCTGTACAAGATGTTCAAAGCCAAAACGCCGTTCCCGCTGCATCACGCCATCAGGAACCGCCGAGAGGACATTGTCTTCCTCTACCTCATGGAGTTTGATGCCTTGGTATGTATGTCTAGAACCCATGCTCTGCAAGCTCTACTTAAAACGTTGTTGTAACTTATTCGTATAAGTTCTTTCTCTTTGGCAGTATTTGACTGCACCTGTAAAAGTTGAAGCTGAAAAGATAACTCAAATCTTTTTAAGAGAACACTAAAAATTCAAACAAAACTGACCGTACCGATGGAATGTTTCAAAATTTAGTTTGTTTAACGGTTCACAGAAAAGAAATAAGGAAAATGGTGTAAATGGTGCTGAAACAATGATGAATGCTCAACCCCTGGCGTACGGAAGACGCCATATGGCGTCAAAAAAGAAAAGTGCCACCAGGCCGGATGATGCCATTTCGCGCTGTTTGTGCAGTTTCAATCCATTGTTGAATTATTGTGTATATGTTACGCTTGACTGCGCAAACACATTGTAGCGGTTCGCTTGGCTGCCAGATCCGCCGCGACACCCCGACGTCTCCCGTAAAAAAAACGTACTTAAGGGGTTAAGAAATAAAGATTTTGTTTACTTCACTTTCGTATGTTTTACGAAATGTATTGAGTCTAATGACAGTAAAGCTCATGGGGCGTGTCCCCCCGCACACAAAGAAATATCTCTTTTTGGTTGTGACATCATGGGCAGTAAAAACACTGCCTGCCACGCCCCCCCCCCCTTTTTTTAAAATTGAAATCCCCAATACAAGCTGAAATCCACTCTCGGTAAAGGGTTACGATCAGAGGTGGTAGCGTTGGCGACATTTTGAATTGCCAACCCTACCACCCTTACAGTTTTCCAGATCTGAATAGAGGATAATTCTTCAACACATTCCAGAGAAATATTCAGACCGGGGTAACTTCCACTGCCGCTGAGACCAACTGAACCCTTCCCTGCACAGATTTTTTTTGGGACCTAGAGTTTTGTGCTTGGCACTGGACATTAGCTGTGGGTGCGGCAAGCAGTGCTTCTTACTGTTGATGATGTGTAGACCAGAAAGAGATATTTGTTTGCGGGTAGGAGCATGCCCCTGTGATTTCTACTATCTTGAGCCTTGATAAATTACACAAATGTATGCGAACTTGCTCGAGGCCATTGATTTGTTTCTTGAAAATCCGGGAAGTTCGGTCGCAAGATAGCTCAGTTGGTAGAGCGCCGGTACGGTAATCCCGGAAGTCGCAGGTTCGAATCCCGCTCCCCTCCAGTTTTCTTTGTTCACTTTGAAAATGTATTCAAATTTACCTGGTCAGTTTCCCTTGTGGATTGTTTGACGAAATAGATTTGGAACAGTTAGCAACATTCTACACCATACGACTTTTAAAAAGTAAAAGAGAAATTGACGGCGAGTTCTCTAAAAATTTCCTGCAGCTTCCGGACAAACTGGACGAGATAGACGAGCGTGGTGACCTTCCTCTTGACCTTGCCCTGTCCACCGAGCAAGAAGCCATAGCCAATGAGCTGGTCAAGCATAAAGTGGACATTGACCGGGCGGACTCCATGGGCCGCTGTCTCCTTCATAAAGCGGTCAAGAGAGGTATGTGTATACAGCAGCCGATTTCCTGAATCGGCACGAAACTCTGTAACTCCACGTCAGCCACATTTTACTGTATACAAATTGAACTTCTTTTATGGCGAGACGATGGAATTTGCGTCGGGGATTCAATTAGATTTTTTTTGCCCATTCCCAATGTAGTGTATGAAGCGCTGTATGTTCGGTGCTTTCTGCCTGTGGGGTAAACAAAAATAACAGGCTTACTCGGGTTGGACTCGAACCAACGATCTCCACTCTTAAAACGTCTGCACTTGTGAATTGGCTGAACTTTTCCAGCTCGTCCCACTGAGCATGTGGCTCGGAGCAGCTACAAGAGACCTGCTCGTTAGCTGGGGTACTATTGCCCGGCACAAAACCAACCATCAGTATCACATGATGGACAGTCGAATGCTCTTTTTGTAGCTCCAACTTGCAACGTGTAAGGCACTGAAAAGCATCACACGCCAGTAGGGTTTGTCTAATTCTCCGCTGCTTGCCGTTGTTTCCCCCCAGGGGATAAGTTTTCGGCCTTCTTCCTGATCCAGTCGGGGGCCAAGGTCAACGCCGCCACCCATCAGGATAAGGAGACGGCCCTTCACATGGCAGCATCCTTTAGCCCGCTAGCATCTCCGCCGGAGCTGATCTCGGGGATGGTGGAGGTTGCTAGCAAGCTACTGCAACACGGGGCTCACCCCGATCAGCAGGACTCGCGGGGAAAGTAAGACCTAAATTCAAGTCCCGATTCTTGTTGGGAAGTCATTCCCTTCCACCTGGCACTTCTTCCACCCCATACTGCATAGCTGCCTAACTATTACGAATTTTTCGTAATTATTGCGAATTTAACTATGAATTACAAAAATACGAATTGTCTATTAATAATTTCAAATTTTCCGCATTAGAAAATAGAACAAAAAACCTGTTTATGTCACGATTCTCTTTCGGCATTAAAAAGTCGAACGAATTTTTCGTATTCAAGTTTAGGTAAATAGGAATCGATACCGGACCATTTAAATATACTGCACTATAGCCATCAACGACTCTGGAAAAATATATGCCAACATTGGTTTGTCCAGTATCGATACTGTGTGTCAGGGTACCAGTATCAAATGTAGAAGTATGGAAAAAGGCGTGGGAGCCAGTGACAAAAATCACAAAATGCACGTGAGGTACAGGCTGCGATATTTTATTACTAATTGGAATTTTCAAATGTTGGCAGCTATGCCATAGACCTTTTTCACGTGTCGTCATGGATCGCGTAGGGTTGTGATGCCTTTAATATCAGGCATGCAACTTTACCTCGGATCAGCTGATTTTCTAATTTTTCACTTCACACTTATGCCATTGAAAATTGAAAAACACTGTACAAAGTCTTGTAACGATTGGAATGTCCTGGTTTTTCTATTTTGTTATTCCAAATTGCATGCCTGGCTTATTCAAGTAATGTGAATGCGAAGAGCTCTATCTGAATGTACGTTTCTTTTTGTTTTGCAGAGAGTTATATTTTATCTGTTTCAATTTTTATTTTGGTTTGTAGCTCTGCACTTCACCGAGCTGTGGCCAGTCGTAACAAGGAGATATTCGATCTCCTTTTATCCCAGAAATCGTAAGTGATATGCAGTATTTTTAATGTCTGTTCGCACTTGATTTAATTGCCTTGGAAAAACTGACCTGGCCAGTAGAATTAACCACTAGAATCGGTAAAGATTGCCCGAGAGGAAAGTTTCCCTGGCTGGTCCGCACTTGGCTGTTGAATTTCACACAAAAAAATCTTGTGTAAAAATGACGTACACTGCAGTTTGTACCCTTTCGGTTCTACATAATGTATTTGTTTAACCCTAACATCACCGAATACTACAAAATACTACTGGTAGTAAAATGTAGTATGCAGTACTCTCACCTACTTGTGTGCAATGCCTGTAGTCATTTTTAGTATTTGGTACTTCACCCCAAATAGTGTACGTAGTAGTAATATGTAGTACTACGGTTGCTGGGTTTAGAGGAAAAATGTTAATCATCTAAGGTGGAAACACAGTATGAACTACTGGTTTTCAGAGATGATAAATTTGTTCGACTACATCCTATTAGTAAATGGTAGTAGCCAGTAACTTGTATTACCTGTATTACCACTATTACATACATGTACAAGTAGTATTTTGTAGTTGCCAGTATCTGGACTGCTATCATTACACACCCATTCATCAGTCACAGAGAGACTCAGTGCTACAAAATACTAAGTCGTATTTTGTAGTACTCGGTTCTTTATACTAAAGTAATGCCTAGGACGTTAGAGTTAATGTGTATAAATCTGTGCACTTCTGAACTTAGTTAAAACACACCACTTTCCTATGGAGACACAATAACAATAATGAAGATTATTCCCGAAACCTCAGCTGTCTTGGGAGTATACATCCCTGGCTGCATGTAAAACACATGCGCTAATCTGACACTGAGTGCCCTCACATGTTTTTGTTTACTCCTGGGCGGAGAGAAGCAACTTATGACAAAGTGTCCTGCTCATGGACACAAGCACCATGATGACCCCAGGGTGACTCAAATCCACAATCTGTAGTATCGCCAAGATCTTGAGTCCAGCACACTAGACCGTAAGACCACAGCAGGCATTGCTCTTTCCTTGGTTCCTGTACTTTAGCATTCCCCCATAGACTTTGTGCACAAATTTCCTTGTGGAGACATACAGTGGTGTGCAAAATTATTCGAACACTTGGCGTATTTTAGGTACTTTAGTTGTTTGTGATGAAATGGCAATCAATATACCAATGTACATTCAAATAATACCCTCTGGAATGAACTTCAGAAGACTTGGAACAGCATTAGTGTAGAAACTCTCAGGAAATATATAGACACTATGCCCGAAAGATGTGCCGCAGTGATTGCTGCCAAGGGTGGACACACCAAATATTAGAAAAAAGTTTGATTAAAAAAAAGATGGTAGGACTGGCAGATACTAATGTGAGCTACATGTATGCTCACAACAATTACCTTTTCTATTTTAATACTGGTGAAAAATGTAAACCAGGCATTGTAAGGCATTAAATAATCAATTACTTCAGATATGTCAAGTGTTCGAATAATTTTGCGCACCACTGTAATTTTTCTCTTGGTGATCCTTTTCATCCTTTTTTCCTCTATTGTTTCTCCATCTCCACCAAAAAAACGTGAGATGCAAATTCTGCAGAGTTTTTCCCACCTTTTTTTTTTTGTGTGTTTCTTTCCTGCTTTCTGTCGTAGTTTGAATCTTGACCTCCAGAATGCGGACGGTGACAGTAGTCTGTGGCTCGCCTTGGACCCGACGTTGAGCGGGATGGGTTATGGGGAGGACAGCTTCGCTGCCAAGCTCATCCGGAGAGGGTGTAGCGCCGACTCGGTCAACCTACACTCGGGTATAAACACACAGTCGTGTTTTCCTATACTACTGAGGACAATGCTTTGTGTTTCCTATTGTTCCTTTGATATAACCCAACCCTATAGACTAAGCACGTATTTTGACGTCCGAGGACTGATTTTAACAAAAGACCGACTCCCGAGGACAAGAAAGGTTTCTTCGTATTTTCTTTCTCCTCTTGTCCTCGAACGTATATACAGTCCATGTACACAACTATACACTTGGCTTGAATGTGGTATTAACTGCTCATACGGAAATCAAAATAGGAACAATTGCTATCAATTGTTCTGATGTTTGTTGTTCGTGAAGATTTGTATGTATTTGTTGTGTTTCGGTATTTTAATCAAGAGTAAGGACAAATATGTGACTGGCTCTGCAAAAAGGGGTATTTTGTCACAAAATTTAAAAATTAATTATATAGTTGAATTTGTTACATCCTAAGCTTTCATTTGGTGTACGTTTGACCCCTGTGGCATTTTGTGTTCTCGAGATATCTTGACATTTGTATACTCCTATTTTCCAATTTAACAGAAGTGCGTTTAGAGATGTAGGCCTTTAAACACAAAAAGTGCAAAGAAATAAGATAGAAGTAATTTTTATCAATTTTATTTTTCATTTCATCTCTATTCATCAATATTAATGTTTTCTGAAAATAAATTATGAAAATATAGATATAACAGAAGCCAACGAACCAGAAACAAAAAAAATCACTTATGTGAAGATGTTTTCGCCCTCTTCACATAGAACAGCCCTGTGTGTGTGTTCACATAGTGCGACATAATATCCTTTTTGTAGAGCGGGTCACATATATCCTTTCCTGGCCACGACATTGCCAGCAGAATAGAACTCTGCGTGTCGTGTCCCTGCACAAACATAGTTTGGGGGGAAATCGTAATACAGCATTTGCAACAAAGAGGCCATTTTCAAACTTCGTGGCCAATAATTGTGTTTTGTTCCTTGTAGGGTATTTTAGGAATAATTCATCTCAGCAGTGTTTGAATGGCATTTAAAAAAAAAAATCAAGCTATTGTTAATCTAAGAGAGAACATTTCAAAGAACTTAAATTGGCACGTCCACCAAACGTAGACAAATGCCGAGTTGTTCCGGACTAGTGCACAGTGACTTACTGGATGTCTGACTTTAGACTGCGAAAAATAGCCTCTTCGGAGCAAGCTTGTACGTGGTGCACCGTATTGTGAATTGCCCAAACTGAACTCCAATTTTAATTAAGGAATTCAAACACATATAAAATCCTTGTATGAATAAAACTGTAAACTGCTAACTAACTAGATTGACCTGAAATCTACAAATCAACAAAGTTAGCTGGCTGAATGTTTCAAACTTGAGCAAGTTCTTTCTCAAAGGGAAACGCATAAAATCCTACCGATCTGATATGAATTGCGCCCTTTAAAGGCAGTGTACATGATTGGTCATTGTTGCAATTTTCAGAAATGGGCGGATTTGGGGATTAGTATGTTATAGGAAATATCATTCCACTGACCTGTTTAAAGCTTTGCGTTGTTGGATGGCGAAAAAAACGAGAGAAAAACGGCGCTCGTTTTCAACCGTCGGGCGGATGATAGCCTTTAGTCAAGGCGCGCGTGGTTATCTGACGCGCCCCGGATATGCCATGGCACCATCATGTCCGGGCGCGCCACTTGTCCGGGTAGCCACGCGCGCCTTGACTAACGGCTACAGGGCAGTTTTCCAACGTTTTCCAGCTGGAAAACTATATATATTTCCACTTTTCTTGACAATGACAGCGCGCCTGGTGCCATCATTTCACAGGATGATTGAGACTACTATTAACTTACAGTCTAGTAAGGTATTTCGTAATAATTCAGTAAAAAAAGGATTACCAATCGTGTACACTACTTTTAATGTCACTGTAGGAGACAGTCTTCTCCATCGAGCCTGCAGGATGGGCCTTCCCAATGAAGATGCAGCCTTGTTTCTTGCCACCAGCGGAGCATCTACAAATCTTGCCAATTTTAAGGTAAAATGCATTGCCATATCGACGACACTCTTAAAGACCTACTATAACCAAAGTTTTATTCTCTAAAAAGGATTAGTATCTGGATTATGAATTACAAGAAACCAAATTTGTGCTAAATATTGTCATTTTCTATCCATCATTATTAATTAACGGACGAGAGTAAGAATTAAATATTCAAATTTCGCGCTTACTCCAAGTTCTCCCCCTGCTGCCGTCGGCGGCGCGCTGTTAGCCTTGACGTCATCGCGTGTAGTCATCCATACTAAACTCAGATTTGGAATTGAAATAGTAGGCTCACATGATGGGATACTGAGACGAAGTTAATTCAACATGTATTCTGTGTAAATACTGTGTACTCATGTATGAACTTGTGCAACGATCGGACTACACACCATGACGTCACGTGCAATAAATGCATAACGCATGACATGCAAATGGGGACGTGACGTACGCTTTTTCAGACGATAGGATTTTCAAAAGTAGGCCAATTTGCATTTTTTTTCAAATTAGAAAGGAAAATACAACATTGTTTGTGTATTGCTCTCTATATTGACATATCAGTAGACAGACAATAATTTCACATTTTTTCAAAGCATTCTACTAGGTCTTTATTAGTCATTAACCCGATTCAGCTATTGAGTAAATCCACAGTAAATAACGCTTAATGTTATGAACAATTTTTTGTTCAAATTTTACATAATTTGTAACGCGACTTTCATTTGTATAAAATACTACCAATATTCGACTGAATTAATTTGAAGCTCGTCGGTAGAGGGGTTCGGCAAAACTACTTTAGGAAAATCGGGGGAAAATTTGTCAAGAGTGTGGCATATTTGTCAACGTCATAATATACAGGCATGCAACTTTTCCTCGGATCAGCTGATTTCCTCGTTTTTCACTTCACACTTATGCCATTGAAAATTTAAAAAGCACTGTACAAATCTTGTAAAGATTGCAATTTCCTCGTTTTTGTGTGTTAATTCCATGTTGCATGCCTGAATATATCGCAAATATTCCTAAATACAGGGGGAAACGCCACTACACAGTGCCGCCATGAACGGCCTGGCCAGGCTGGTCGCCCTCCTCCTGCAGAAGGGGGCCAACCCCAATGCCCAGACCAAAGAGGATGTCCTGGGCAAGCTTGACCAGCTGAGCGTAGAGTACGACGGACCGTCCAGCCTCCTACATGCCTCCAAGCAGACTCCGCTGCACATGGCTATAGCCAACCAGCACTCAGAGGTGGTCAGTGTCTTCCTGGAGCACAGAAGTACGTGTTTTTTTATTTATTTATCAGGGATACCAGACTTCCGGCAAATTCCGGCTTTTTCATATTTTTGGAAAATTTGTGGGCCGGAACGACAATATATGTACAAATTACCGTAAGACCACAGCGCTTTCTATCCTACCTTCATGCCGCAATACACATGTACAACGATTCGATTTACACGGGGCACTGTATAAGCAGTGTCCTTTGAAATATACGTATGCAGCGAACACTAGACTTACATACTATGTACATGTAACATTCATAATAAAAGGATCTAATAAAAGGATCAAAATTGAAAATTTGTCCTGCCCCGCAGCCAGCGCCATGCAGAGCCAAGACGGCATCTTGATCATCCCGGACTTCAACATGAAGGACAGCAACGACCAGACGGTGCTGGGGCTGGCCCTGTGGACGGGCCTGCACAACTTTGCCGCCCAGCTGCTGCACGGCGGGGCCAACATCAACTGCATGACGCTGGACGGGCTGAGTCTGCTGCACATGGCCATCGCTAAGCAGGACACGCAGAGCGCCCTGTTCCTACTGGAGCACCAGGCCGACATCAACATCAGGTGAGCAAAATGGCGTGTCCTCTTCGTAAGGGAATGTTTCATATTGTCCACATGTGGTTATGATTGCGCATTCTGTACCTCAAACCTGAACTGTGAAGGATTAAAGGTCGATGGGAAGCATTTTTGGTAAGGAGTTCCAAAGATAGGCAGTACGAGGGGAAAAAAGTTGAGTATCTCACAGCACCAGCCTTTGGAACAACGGTGAAAGGATGCGATGGGACAGCCAGGTGAGTAGAATGTCTGAAAGTTTGGACGGGGGGAACTAATGATGAAAGGCCACTGGGACACCTTCCTATCGATAAAGGAGGCTCCATGCGAAATGTAATGCTAACATGGTTCCTGGATTTTAACCACGTTACTAACCATTTTGTTGCAGAAGGGGACTATAATGCTATGATCCTAATAAAGATTTATATGGCGAGGAAGATTCTTCTCCAACAGGTATACGTCAGAAACCGGCCATAGTGCATTGTATTACACGTGGTAGAAGCCATGGTGGTCTTCTACCAGAAGATTGACAAATCCTGTTGAATTTTCAGTACAAAACCAGCAGTTTGTTTCAAACCTCAAATTTCTGCTGTGTGAAATTCAAATATTGGTGATATATTTTAATTAAATACATTTTGATGGGGGGGGGGGGGGGGGGTGGGGGTGAGTGAGGTGGAAGTTGCCCCGCCTGGGTCTACAGGTCTGAAAATTGGGATAACGTATCTGGAATCTGTTGAAGAATTATCCTTGATTTAGATCTGGGCCCAGGAAAACTGTAAGGGTGGTTTATTTATTTTAATTCTCTCAAATTAAAGCAAGGACTCCTTGAATGCACATATTGCACTGTAGGCTCGATGGCCTGAAGAAACCTGTAAGGAGACGACAGAGAACTGTTCAGTTTTAGAAGTGGGAGGAGAAAGATATTCTGGGGAAATCCACGGAATCAGGCAGGGACTAGGAAAAAAACCAATCCACATGTCGGCCCCGGCGGGATTTGTGATTCCAACCTGGGTCACAGCGATGGAAGTCGAGGAAAGTACCACTGGGCCAACCTGGTAGGGTTGGCAATTCAAAATGTTGCCATTCCTACCACCTACCTCTGATCTTAATCCTCTATCTAGAGTGGCTTATAACCTTGTATTGGGTTATTTCAATAAAAAACATAATAATAATAAAAAATATTTATAAAAAAACAAAAAACACCCAGAAGTTGGACATTTGAAGCAGACCTTAAAGAAGATTTGAGAGTTAATTTTTTTGTAACTTCAGGTCCCGGGATGGTGAGACCCCCTTACAGCTTGCCATCAAGCGCCATCTTCCCGTGGTCGTAGACGCCCTGTGCGTCCGCGGTGCCAACATGAACACCCCTGACGAGAAGGGCAATCCGCCCCTGTGGGTTGCACTGGAAAGTGGGCAGGAGGACGTCGCCTCCACACTGGTAAGCAGTTGAAAAAAATGCAACCTCATCCCAATGGGTCGCGCGTGCATTCCTACACACTAAACCCTGGCTGGGACTCTTTGACGGTACATATTGAATGGCTGAGAATCGAAATGAATATGTATGAACCCCTGTTATGTAAAACGTCTAGCCAGTTCAATGGTGACGTCACATGAAAAGAGAATATTTTCACGTGAAGGCAGAGTGCCATTGAAAACTTTGCATATATTTAATGTGTTTAACATATTTACATGTGTATTGTGACTATTTCAGAAATTCTTTGGTTGTGTATGTTGTAGGTTCGTCACGGCTGTGACACCACTGCGTGGGGTCCGGGGTTCGAAGGGTGCCAACAGACGCTGTTACATAAAGCCATTGATGAGAATAACGAGGCTGTGGCTTGCTTCCTGATCAGAAGGTGAGATGCTTTTCTGTATCTGTGTGAAAATGTCACCTGTCACTGTGTCACCTGTCACTGTGTCACTGGGTGACCGTCACCTTTCACCGGGTGACCGTCACCTGTCACCGGTCACCTGTCACCGGGTGACCGTCACCTGTCACCGGGTGACTGTCACCGGGTGACTGTCACCGGGTGACTGTCACCGGGTGACTGTCACCGGGTGACTGTCACCGGGTGACTGTCACCGGGTGACTGTCACCGGGTGACTGTCACCGGGTGACTGTCACCGGGTGACTGTCACCGGGTGACTGTCACCGGGTGACTGTCACCGGGTGACCGTCACCGGGTGACCGTCACCTGTCACTGAGTGTTTTTCAAAGGTACAGGTCTGTATTTATCAACGAGAGTGCTAACTCGCTGTATAGAGTGAAACCTGCTGGGAAAATCCTTGTTTATGCACATACCGATGGAAAGCCTGACAATTTGAACGTTTGTAATATGTCTGTTTGCATTAAAGACTCAACATTGTTGATCTCACAACTGGCCAAAGCTGAACAAGATCAACGATCTAACTACAACTTTATAAACTACGTATGCAAATAAAGCAAGATTTCATGAACTAAAAGTTTCCTTGAGGAAAGTTGCTGTAGGGGACAATCCTTATTTGAAGGAGGCAGTTGCATTAAACATTTACATGTTTCTTCCTTTTACGTGTAGCTGTAAGTTACAAGGAAAGTTACCTTGGGGGACAATCCTCATTTGAAGTTTTTGGACTCATCGTCCCTGAAAAAGGCGGAAGAGTCCAGAATTTGCAAGAGTCTACAATCCCTCGTGTGCACTGGTTGAATTCCATTTAAATTCTCAATATTCTGCTTTTCTACCCAGCCTCCATATTTTCATCGACATTAAAAAATCTACCCATTTCTCCCTTTCACCGTCCAACCTCTGCAGTTTGTGCGATGTGAATAGTCCGCGCCGACCAGGACCCCACGGTGAGGGGGGTGTGGAGGCTAAGGACAGCCAAGGCCCTCTCCACAGGGCCTGTGAGTGGGGACAAGAGATGGTTGTACAATGCCTTGTAGAACAACAGGCTGACGTCAACGCAAAGGTCAGTGGGACGTGGTTGGTGGGGTAGATGGATAGATTCTGGTTTATTTGAACACTCGCATCCCTGGGGCTGCAGGGTTAGCCAGGTTTTGGGTCTGCGGGTCAAGGTGGTCCTATTTTTTGTACACTTTCAAAGGCGGAGGTTTTGAGGAGGGTGGGTGGTGGGGCGTGTGAAGGGGCGTGTGAAGGGGCGTGTGAAGGGGCGTGTGAAGGGGAAGTAAATACCAATTGTGAAGTGTCGGAAACTTCAATTTGTAAAAAAAAAAAGTTTGTGAGGGAGAGGAATTGCCCTCCTCCACCGACCTGCTGCTCGATACGTCACCGAACAGCATTATCAATTTATTCATCTTTAATACAAGTAAGTAGGTTAAGAACAAGAATATTTAAATTTAATTTGTAAAAAAAAGTGTAAAATATGATATCACAAATACTCAAAATAGGACAAGCAAGCAAACTAGCAGTGGAAAGACTAATGGATAGATTTGTGAAATAGACATAAACAAACCCAATGGTAACAAAACCAACAGTCAAACATCCTCAGACATTGATAAAGACATGTCAAATTAATATCTGTCAAAAAAAAAGACAAAACTTACAGTGGAGTTGAGGGAAGGGTCATAGAAAGGGAGTTGGAGGGAGGTTGGCCATTGGGAGGTGGGATAAGGGATATGACAAATAGGAGGAGGGGCGAGGTTTGTCTAAAACTTCTGGAAATCCTGCCAACAAATTACCAAAATTAGGAGAATCATCCAGTTTCAATCTGCCAGCTGATTATGGCAAGCTGGACGGTAGAGTGGTCGAGTCATCTTCACTTTTATAAGCAGGATGTTGCTGGTTTGATTCTGTTGGAGTACGCCTGTGAAATTTGGTCCTTTCAGTGTGAACAAGATAGTGGGAATGGTGAGAAACTTTTGAAAATTTCCTAGAATTGATGCCAAGTCTAATATACAATTCTGTAAAAATTGAATGAATGCATGTCACATTGGATGCCTGTTCCTGGGTTGAGAGCTAGTGTCTGTATTAAAAAATCAAGGTAAACAAAGAAACTGTGTAAATTAGAAAAGAGATTTCTCTCTTTTTGCCCTATCCCGACGTAATGTATGAAGCACTGTATGCTCAGTGCTTTCTGAGAGCCTGTGTGAAAAAATTCACATGCTTACTCAGGCGGGATTCGAACCCACGACTTCCTGCTTACTAGTGCAGACGTCTTAACCACTCGACAGCCAGGCTTGCCGGAGTCGGCTGGCCGATTCAAATCTAATGCAGCAGCGGGTACCGCGTAATCAATGTGAAGATGGGAATTTTTTTTTTTCTTGTTCTAATTTACATTATCCCCGACGCAAAAAAAAAAAAATAACTTCTGACTAGCACTCCCCGAACCGCCAACACAGGGCAAGATAGCTCAGTTGGTAGAGCACCGGTACAATATTCCAGAGGTCGCTGGTTCAAATCCCGCGCCTACCAGTTTTCTTTGTTCACTTCGAAAATTCATTCAAAATTACCTATTCCGTTTTCTCTTGTGATTTGTTTGGCGTGAAACAAAAATCTTTAATAAAATATGGAATGTCTGTCACATTTAGGATGCGGAGGGCAGGACGCCGTTACACATTGCCATTACCAGCCAGCACCCAGCCATCATAAGCCTGCTCATGTCCCATCCACTGTTGGATCTGACGCTGAGAGATCGCGGCGGACTGACGCCCTTCGCTGCGGCGATGACGTTCAAGAACAACAAGGCAGCCCAGGCTATACTGGACAGGGAACCGCGGGCAGCAGAACAGGTAGGAGAGAGCTCGGGCAAGAGTTAACCCTTGATTAGATCCAACCATGATCTGGGCCGGTGCTTGTAACTTATCTTTATTAGAGTACAGAAGCGCATTGTTAATTTGGTTGGAGAAGAGTTGGGCTCATCCTTACAATCACTCTCTCACCGGAGATCTGTTGCTACTCTAATAGTCTGTTCTACAGATATTTTCGTGGTAAATGTTCCACCGGCTTGTCCAGCTTGGTTCCTCCAGTTAGGGTGTTTGAACGTGAAACTCAGCTTTCCGCCTGTTCCCACCGATATGCTTTAGCTCTACCTAGATGTAGAACGAAAAGCTATCGTAATAGCTTTTTCCCTCGTTCTGTATCTCCATGGAATTGTTTTGCCTGGTGCATGTTTCCCCTTCATCTTACAATCTTTCCTGCTTCAAGAGGAATATTTATTTCCTTCCTCTTGTATCTTTGATCCTTTTTTTCTATTGTAGCTCTGTACCTCGAGTGGCTTTTAGCCTTGTTCATGGCGAACTTGTAAAAAAAGAACTAAATAAACAATAAGAGCCCAATTATTCCCTCAGGATTTTCATCAGAAATTGGAAAGACTTATTTTCAATAGTATGGTTTGCATTTTGGGGGCGTCGGGCGGGCAGTGCGTCCGTTGGGCCGTCCGTCCTTCCGTCAGGGCATGTGGGTGGTTGGGACACGATAACTTGAGAAGGACTTGACATATCAACTTCCTATTTGGTAGGTAGGTTGGTCTTGGGGTCTTCTAGAACCCTATTGGTTTTGGACCCCATAGGTCGGAGGTCAAGGTCATTATGCTTAAAACAATAGAAATGGTTGGGACACGATAACTTGCATTACTCTGAAAAAAAGAAGTCTTGTTTCTGTTGCAGATACAGTATTGAGCAGATCCATAACCTCTGATGCTAGCCATTTGCACTTTCCTTTGATGCATGTTTGTCATATTAACACATTTTTCTTTAAAAAAAATCAGTCTTTAGTTAAAAAGAGTAATTCAACTTGACGGGGCATTTGTGTTTGTCAACACACCATTCTTGTTTATTTTTAGTTTGTTTGTTTGATGTTGCATTGTAGTTAACAAAATGACACGTTTTCAATGGTTTTTTTTCTGTCCAGCTTGACAACAGGGGACGTAACTTCTTACACATTGCCATCCAGAAGTCGGACATCGAGAGTGTGTTATTCCTGATCAGCGTCCACGCCAACGTCAACTCCAGCGTACAGGATTCCTCCAAACTCACACCCTTGCACCTGGCTGTCCAGTCCAGCTCCGAAATCATAGTCAGAAACCTGGTAAGGGGCAGTCCGGTTCCCTGACTCGATAATTCCCTGGCGAATCTTGATGAATTACATGTCAGGTAGCCACCACGGTTAAAAATGTCAGTCGAGTGACATCATCAGTGGCGACATTACAAAAATAATACTCTTGCCAAGGCCTGTCAACAAAATACAGTCGAACACCTTTATAACAAGGTCCTTGGGACTTTACAATTTACCTTGTTATAACAGGTACCTTGTATTATCAGTAATGGAAAACTAAGACTCGGGACCTATTTTTGTCCTTGTTATAAGCAGGATGTTGTATTAACAGTGCTCTTATTATCAGGGTTCGACTGTACTCCCATGGTGTGGCTATGAAATGTTGCCAAGAAGAGCTTCGATTGGGCTAAACATTTTAATAGCGCTAACAGCACAGGTAGTACCGGTATACAACATTTGCTTTTGGTGTAATTTTCAGAAATGAATGGATTTGGGGGTTAGTATTTTATAGCAAATACTGTAACACTGACCTGATTAAAATTGTGTGTGTGTACAGATGGAGAGATATTCCGTACCCTGTGGAGACATGAACACAATGCGAACAAAGGGACTGAATAGGTCTCCACTGGGCAATTGTATGGGTTAGGTTGTCTCCACAAGGAATTTTGTGTACAAAGTCAATGGGGGTTTGCTTAAGTACAGGGACAAAGGGGAGAACAATGCCATGTCTCCACAGGAATGCAAAAATGCGGATATGCGTTCGAAAACAACTTTTTAAAAAATGCTGTTCTTGTAGTCTGGTTCCCTGACCCTACTTCAGACAAAACGGAGCAATATGTGGACTAACTAAAGTTGGTCTATTGGGGGCAGTGTTTGAAAAAAAGTCGATGGTCAGCCGACCACTGCTGGAAATTGATACAAAAATTTAATTTTTCTTGAAAACGATAGCACACCAGGTGCCATGATTTCACTGGATTCTTGAGACGATTGTTTACTTACTGTCAAGTAAGGTATTTCACAATCGATTTTGTTTTTATCTTAGCAGATGTTATATGTTACCTTTAAATACCATGACAAGCATCAAGGAAAACATCTAAATCTTAAGAAAACTTTTTGGACATTCCTTCCGCTTCCAAAAGTGTCTAAAATTTTCCAATCTCATTTTTGCAAATTCCTCCTGGTGGCGAATGGCGTCAGTTGGCCGTGGGAAAATGGTGGTTACCTGACTAACGAATCAGCAGAGTAGTTAGAGGTGTCACATCTGGAAACCAGACTAGATAAGGGAGAGCTATTTAGCGCCATTGTGGTCTGGTGCCCAGAGACCATGACTTGAGATTGTAATCCTTGCATGTGGTTGTCCAGGCCGCCTCAGAGATCACAGTCAGAAATCATGGTACATGCCGCTCACACAGAGTTGTATTCGAGTCCCTGCAAGTCCTTTCACAAGTCCTTTCGCAAGCCCAGTCAGAAGTCCTTTCATAAAGCCGGTCACAAGTAACTGGATGAACAATGACAAAGGAATGCCTTTGTCAAAGCTCATTTGAATAGCTTGTGATTGGGATTAGGACTGGAGGGCTTGTGATGGACTTGCAGGGACTTGTGATGGACTTGTGATGGACTTGTGATGGACTCAACTACATCTCTGCACTCACACAGACAACATGAACAAGTGTCCGTGTTTTTGCATCCCTGTGGAGACATGGCATTATTGTGGAGACAACCTAACCCATAGAATTGCACTGTGGAGACCTATTCAGTCCCTTTGTCTCTATTGTTTTCATGTCTCCACAGGGTACGGTATATCTCTCCATTCCGTAATGCGTGTAACCCTTTTTGTGCACATCTAGCGTAAACTTATTAGCAAGTCTTGTGTAGCATTCATGTTGTACTTGTGATTGGAATACATTCCTTGCAATGGAGAGTCATTTGATGTTATTGATGTCTAGTTCCCAGAGACCTTTACTTTATAGAGTTGTATAATGGAGTAATTCCTTTTTTTTTTTTTAACTCTAACATCCTAGGCATTCATTTGAGTAAAGTGCAATATACTACAACGTACTACATCATTTCTAATATACCAGCGTAGTAAGAGTACTGCATACTACAGTGTACTACCACTACATTATTTTTTTTGGGGGGGAACTTTAGGTGAGGTTAGGGTTAATGGGTGATGCAGATAGCGAGTATTTTTCAAAATTACATCAGAAAGGAAATTTGAAGTTGATTTCTCTAGACCACAAACCACATTAATAGTTTTGAGCTCAACACACATCCGAAGTTAATAAACACTAAAAGCGTAGACAGATTTGCGTGTCATGTACATAATATTCGTTTGCTCCAATCAGCTGTTAGCCGGTGCCGCGGTACAGGATACCGATGCTCGCAAGCAGACGGCATTGCATAACGCTGCCGGAGTGGACCAACCCTCGATCATCAGTGTGCTGATAGAGAATGGTATCCTGGTGGATGCGTTGGACGATAACACTAATAACGGTGAGTCCGAGCTTAGACCATCGACCACAGAATTTGGAACATTGTCTGCCCCTTCAAAAAATCCGTTGGCATGACGAATAAATAAGTTTTTTCAAAGTGAACAGAGAAACTGGCAGGAGCGGGATTCGAACCTGCGACCTCCGGGTTACCGTACCGGCGCTCTACCAACTGAGCTATCTTGCCTTATGTTGGCGGTCTCCCAAATTGTCAGTATATTTGTTCGGGTGGGCGCTAGTCAGAAGTCATAAACCCAGAATGCCGTATAGCCAGGGATCACACCCAATTTTACGATACGACCTGGGAAGCGACATTGTGGGGATCACTCAATGAGGATACGACTTTTTAACTTATAATTCGTCAAACAATCCACAAGGGAAACTGACTAGGTAAATTTGAATACATTTTCCTAGTGAACAAAGAAACACCACCCGAACACCCGAACAAAGATACTGACAATTTGGGAGACCGCCAACATAGGGCAAGATAGCTCAGTTGGTAGAGCGCCGGTACGGTAACCCGGAGGTCGCAGGTTCGAATCCCACTCCTACCAGTTTCTTTGTTCACTTTGAAAATAAATAAGTTTTTAATCGGAATTTGCAGGGTATTGTGGGGATTGTGCCGTGCACAGATTTCATATCTGCCAATTCTTTTTTACTACGTTAAATCTCACCTGTCTCAATCCTCCAAAATCAACCAGGCAGTTTTGGGGGATTCTGGAAGATTGCGGCTGCATGCATTTTGAAACGCTGGTTGGTTTTGTTTGACATGTACCCGTTGATGTATTTTATTTTAAAGAATGAGTCACTATTACAATTTATTGTCGGGCGCTTTGAGTAAATCCTGAAGATGTAGGGAAGTCTTTTTCTTTTTGAGTGGAGTTCGGAACATGTACAAGTGCTAACCTTCAAATCGCTAGCAGTGTTATGACTTAAGATCAGTTGGCTTCATTGAAAAAGTAAAGGCTTTTAATTTTTCGGTAATTATTATCTTTAGGACACCTCAATTTTTTTACGAGTTCTGTTCAAAACTGACTTTTGCAGATGACTTTACAGTACCAAAGTGACTTTTGCAGGCTAAAGCAGTCTTTTTTTCTTCAGATTAACTCATGTTTGTTGTAATTTTGAAAAATGTGACTTTCCTACCTTTTTTTGCAGTCAGAGACGTTGCCGTTTTACCCCATGATTTTCCTCATAAATCAAAACCCTTGCCCTCTTTCCACAAAATTAAGCTTGCTCATATTCAAACATGATATCTTAGCGAACTATTTAGATGATTCCAAGCACATAGTGACTTTTCCTGCCTGTATCATCGCAAAATATTGAGGTAAGTTCCGAAACATAAACTGTCCTCCTTTGTTCTCTTATATGGAACCCCTAAAGGTAAGGATTACCAATTTTTCAGATCTAGGGTCCAAGACAGGCAAAATATCTAGACTCAACAGTCTGAGACCGACACCAAGACCACAGGGTGTCGAGACCGAGGCCAGCAAAATGGGGTCTTGAGACTGAAAGTGTCAATTGTTTCAATTATTGTTGTCATTGTTCTAATCTCATTTTTCTTGTCTGATTGCAGCCTTACACATTGCAGTCCAGCATGGGCACCTTGCCAGCTGTAGGTCATTACTGACAGAATCACAGATTAATGCCGAGTGCTACAATGCCAAGTGAGTTGCACCATGTCGCACCAGCCTAGCCTGAAAAACTTCATTTCCCTTCCCTCCAAACCCTTCCGCCCCCCCCCCCCCCCCAAAAAAATAATAAAATAAAATAAAATATAGAAACAATTAAAAATCCAAATTAATTCTAAGTATCATGTAATTCTAACCCTTTCCTTACCACATTGTTTATTGGCTTATTTTCCCGCCAGTACCCCATTCTTTGTTCAGTCAAGCATGAAACCACTTACGCAGAAAAAGCAGCTGACCGCTTGTTGAATGGTTGCATTTTCAACCAAAGATTTCACCCTCAAGAATTGATTGAAAAAGGAAAATGGTGTGTGTAAAGTTTGTTCCATGAATATTTCTCTTTCATATGGTGTAAAAATGAGTCATAACTGCTAAAATAGCAAAGTTACTGCTGTTTTCTCTTCTGGCCCACTTTATCAAACAGGAAAAGTGTTCGTCACATAAACCAATGGCACTCCATACACTTAACTCTACAGGGAAACTTCGGATACAGTTTTCTCAAAATATTGCAATAGTGACACATGAATTTGATAGCACCATTAAAAAGATCCAAACAAGCTCATTCTATTGGTATATAGATCATGTATGGACAGCAAAAAACACAAGCACTACAGTTTGTTGAAACATGGTGAATATATTTGTTGTTTGGATACTCTGGTGTGTGGTTTCCTTGTCGAGTAAACTCGACATTGGTAAGCAACAGGGGTGCTGTGGCTTGTCGAGTAAACACAAACAATAGGCACCACACTGAATAGAGTGGTCCTATTCAACACACTTGGAGCCCCCCTTTTTGTGTTAGTGAAAGCTCCATCTATTCATTACACTCAACAATATAGTTGAAACATGAATGGATTGAGTATACACAGGAATGTGAATATAGACGACAACCGGCCAGGTGTTTTTGTGTTTTTTTCAAACCACTGCTCTGGCCGTCATCTGTATTCAAGAGGTTGATGTATATAAATGTCATCGTATTATTATATACCCACGAGCAGGGTCTGTCGTAGTCTTGGTTCCAAGACATCCTTAGAGGTGCGACGTATAGCGCGCACGGACGGCCGACAACGCCCTCCAGCTACACACACACACGCCAAGGCCAAATCGCAAAGAACGTCTTGGCTATTTCGCAAGTTCTGCTCGCGTTCGCGAGCAGAACTGTGCGGCATTTGCATGTGCGTGTGACGTAGCTGCATTATCGCATGTAAATCGCAAACACTCACTAGTCTAGTTTCTGTACGTACATATGTGCATGCACACGTACGTACAAGGTACGGCCAGTAAGTTATTACTAAAACATGAGTTTCCTCCAGTGCGCAAGCGCGATTATTCGTTTGACCCGCCGGTTAAATTATGCATAAGCAGGTCGCGCGTGCTTCCATGCAAAATATCCAAGACGTTCTTTGCGATTTGGCCTTGACGTGTGTGTGTAGCTAGAGGGCGCTGTCGGCCGGCCGTGCGCGCTATACGTCGCACCGCTAAGGACGTCTTGGAACCAAGACTAGGTCTGTCGTGGCTGACTCCGGTGAGCCCCGAGTATGACGTCAGAGCTAATCGAACAGCACGGGGCTAACCCGAGTCGACCTGGGTGAGCTACTCGAACGCAACCGAAGTATGTGCTTTGGCTCATAAATATGTATGAGTTTACATATGACCTTCCTGCAGCACCCCCTTCTTTACTCTGAGCGTTCATCTTGCTTTATGATCTCCCTCAGAGGCAAGACACCGATGCACATCTTAGGGAACTGCGGACGGGACAATGCGGCGGCCATCTTTGAACTGTTCAAGGAGTGCATGCCCAACTACCCTGTAGACAAACAGGACGCTGACGGAAATACCGGTATGAGATGTTAATTAACCCCTGATCCTCCTAGACACTTTGGAAATCCAACAGGAAAATGTTGGGGGGTTTGCAAGAAAGTTGAAATATAATGTATTAAACAGCTTGAGGATGTTTATACTGCACTCATTGTCGTATCCTTATTGAGTGAGCCCCACAATGTCGTTTTTACAGGTTGTATCGTATAGTTTGGCGTGATCCCTTTCTATACGGCATTATTTATGACTTCTGACTATCGCCTCCCTGAACAAAGGCACTGACAATTTGGGAGACCACCAAGTTGTGTTTTATGCTACTGTAACCCTGTTTGTTTTCTCTGCAGTACTGTTGCTAGCATACCAGAACGGAAACGGCGCACTGTGCCGGGCCATCGTCCGTAGCGGAGCCAGTCTGGGTATCCTCAATAAAAACGGCACGTCCATCTTCAATGCCCAAGTGGCCACCAAACAACTCCTCTTCAGACTACTGGGTAAGATTATCGCATCAGACCCCCCCCCCCCCCCCCCCCGCTTTTATTGTTGTCCCACCCCTCCTCTCCCAGGCAGTCATTGCAATGTTGTCAGGGTATATAGGAATTTGGTAGTCAGACCTGCTACAGTAGCCTTGATATCTGCATAATGTGGCTAGCCTGTGATGGTCCAACCCTAAACATATACATTACACGTACCCAAGCTACACAATACTACCTGTCCAGAGTGGCCGCCTGTCCATAGCGGCCGCCTGTCCAGAGCGGCCGCCTGTCCATAGCGGCCACCTATCCAGAGCGGCCGCCTGTCCACTGCGGCCGCCTGTCCACTGCGGCCGCCTGTCCAGAGCGACCGCCTGTCCAGAGCGGCCGCCTGTCCAGAGCGGCCGCCTGTCCAGAGCGGCCGGCTGTCCAGAGCGGCCGGCTGTCCAGAGCGGCCGGCTGTCCAGAGCGGCCGCCTGTCCAGAGCGGCCGCCTGTCCAGAGCGGCCGCCTGTCCAGAGCGGCCGCCTGTCCAGAGCGGCCGCCTGTCCAGAGCGGCCGCCTGTCCAGAGCGGCCGCCTGTCCAGAGCGGCCGCCTGTCCAGAGCGGCCGCCTGTCCAGAGCGGCCGCCTGTCCAGAGCGGCCGCCTGTCCAGAGCGGCCGCCTGTCCAGAGCGGCCGCCTGTCCACAGCGGCCGCCTGTCCACAGCGGCCGCCTGTCCACAGCGGCCGCCTGTCCACTGCGTTTTGTTACCACCCCTCCCGGTTTTTATTAAGGGAATATTTATATGCTGGGCCGATTTTAAACAAGTACGTTTAACCACCTCGAATGAAACAATTCGAGCCACTAAATATATTATGATAAAAAGATTAACAAGCACTTTTTCCCGTAGGCTCTCAGAAAGCCTTGAGTATACACTGCATCATACACTACGTCAGGAAAGGGCAGACATTTCTCTTCTAATTAACAAGCTTTGTTTGTAAACATCGTTGGTCTTGCCAGATATGCTGTCGTCTGAGCCTGCGTGGTCCGAGAGTGAGATGTGTCAGGACTGCCAAGTCAAGTTTACGATTAAGACCAGGAAGCACCATTGGTAAGGCTTACACTTGATAAAGTCTAAGTGCACAGTTTTTAGTTGAAGGTAGTGTACACGATTGGTTATCCTCCAATTTTTTGTTTTACTGAATTATTAAGAAATACCTTACTAGACACTAAGTTAATAGTAGTCTCAATCATCCTGTGAAATGATGGCACCAGGTGTGCTGTCGTTGTCAAGAAAAGTGGAAATATATATCGTTTTGCAACGATTTCCAGCTGGAAATCATTGGGAAAACTGCCCTGTAGCCTTTAGTCAAGGCGCGCGTGGCTATCCGGACAAATGGCACGCCCCGGACATGCAGGCATTCGGGGTGCGTCACATAGCCACGCGCGCCTTGACTAAAGGCTATCATCCTCCCGACGGTTAAAAAAGGAGCGCCGTTTTTCTCTTGTTTTTTTCGCCATCCAACAACGCAAAAGTTTGAACAGGTCAGTGGAACGATATTTCCTATAAAATACTAAACCCCCAAATTCGCCCATTTCTGAAAATTGCAACAATGACCAATCATGTACACTAGCTTTTAAGCACAAAAGACTTGCTTACCAAAAGCGGGTTACCAGCCAAATGCGGTGTGATGTACATTGCTCATGACTGGCTCTAAGCTGTTGTTGTTTCTTTTTCTGCTTAGCGCATAAATTTACTAAACAATATTTTCTGTTTTGCATCTCCGTGAAATTGGGTGCTGGGTCAAATTTCATAGCACACAGTTTTTGGCTCAGCAGAGACGGGTTACTGGCCAAAATTCCTGTAAGTCGGAGGATATCTAAAAATCCTCCCTTATTACAATGCAAATCTTTTGAAACTTGATGGCTTGAAAAAGCCAGTTCGGTATTTCAACTGCGCATGTGCACAATGAAAGTTTATCCTGAATGACCTGCGTGTGAACGCAAAAGGTGGTCGCACAACACGCACGTGTTAAATTCAATCAGAATGGGCGTTTGTGGATTTCGTGGATTTTTCATTTTTTTGGCCAATTTCACCCCCTGGTTGATGTGAAAAGAAAACGTTGATCTATAATTTGTTTATTCTTCTGTTTCCCTGCCCCTTTTACCAGCCGTCACTGTGGGCGGATCCTGTGCAATAAGTGTTCCTCTAAGATGGTGCCAATCATCAAGTATGACCAGACCAAGCCGGTCCGTGTCTGCAATGTCTGCTTCGATGTCCTGTCCCTCGGAGGCCAGTCCTAGGTAGAGTGCATCCTCCTCTTCCTAGATGCCTGCAGGAGTAAGGGTTGCTGTGTGCTGCTAACAGCTATGGGCAAGTTCAGGCAAAAATGTGCAGACCCTTTTTACAAACATGACCAGAGGCAATAGTGCCGTCACATTGGACTGCCTCATCAGCTGATCGTAGTATTATGTAACAGACAAATTTCACATTAGCCCCATCTGCACACGGAGCTACTGAGCACACAAATTTGCTGAGCATGAAAACTCTTTCTTGAAGTGGATCACCAACCAGAATCCCATGTGTTGTATATTGCTTGTGACTGGTATTCAGCTGTTGTTTGCTTATCATGAAAATCACATGCACTTTTGGCTGGTAACCTTTTTTGTGCTAAGCAAATTTTTGTGCTAAGCACATTTTTGTGCTAAGCAAATTGTTGTGCTTAGCAGCTCCGTGAAATTGGCCCCCGGTTTAAAGTGAGGCTCTCAGTGCTAAACAGACACAGTGCTCTTTAACAAAATTCACACATGCTTGAGTGAACCAAGGCATCGCGGCCCATGGGCAGTATGGTCAAGCAGTACCTGTTCATCACAACAGAGTCATTCTTAGGGACCATGGATTAATGTCAATTTGCGTGCGTGCGCACGCAATTGCACGCAAAGGCACGGGCCTCCTGCGTTCCATTGCATTCCATTGCGTGCCGATGAGTGCTGATGCGTGCCGATGCGTGCCGATGCGTGCCGATGCGTTCCAGTGAGCACAGGCAATACTCAAACGTATCTTTACTTGCGCTATTTATCAATCTGGGATTAACGATAACAAAGGAACACAGGCCGGCCGGCCAAGACGGACGGATTACCAGACGGAGAGGGTGTCATAAAAGGACCAGGGTTTCAAAAAGGGTTAGTGTGCCACAATAGTGGACTGATGACTCATCTTTTGGAAGCTTTGGTCAGAATACACTTAACTAAACTGCCGATTCAAATGCTTTCCTAACGTAATGACGATTCTAGCGGGGCTTAGATTTGTAAAGTATTGTAGTCTATGTGGATTTCTTATTTATTTCAAGTTTCCGTGATTTTCATTGAAAAATTGGACATGACACTACAAATGTGGAAATCTGGTGAAAGACGGCATCATTTATTTCCTCAAATTCGATCTTTTCTGAGAGAAAAATACGTTTTGAAGAAATTACGCGTAGATGTACACCATTATTCAAGTTAACCACGCATAAAAACAGCAGTGCTTCGTCATCACTGGATATATATCTTTGGAAATTCAAAACACAGCCCATTAGGCCTATTGTACGAAAAATCGAACGGAAAACAGTTTCAGATTTTCAAGGAGCAGCTATAGGAATACATTCAGAAGATTGTTTGCGTCGGGGGATAGGCCTACTATCATTCATGTTATCATTTATTGAGATGTTTTCGCTGCGTGATTGATGTAAACGTTGCACCCGAACTATACTTTTTACGGGCAAGGCAATATAGGGCAGCAAATTTAAGAGTCTAGACCTGATTGGAAGTTAATGTTGTTCTTTTCTGATAAATTTGCACATAACCCATCGTCCGCGATGTATACAACGCTTTTTCAGATAATATTTCTTTAGGAATAAATAGCATGGACGTCAGTTCAAATTTGGCGATTGCGTGACTTAGTCTTGTTCCCACAGGATTTCTTTATTGTGAGATCATTACAAATAAATCTAGCACGGCGCACTTACGAATTACGACATGAGAGCGAAATTCAAGATGGCGGCGCCCATTGATCCAACTTTTACATGATAACGACATGTGGACCTATAGAGTACCGAAGTGATGTCGTCAATACTTTTGTCATTTTGTGTCAATGTGTTTTTTCATGACTGGCTGTTAACGAAGGAACAGTCGAAATCTCCATTTGTTTGGAGCCAGTTGTCGTGCCAACTAACGTCAGACTTCGGTACTCTATACACGTACATTTTGTACATGTTCACCTTTCCATCCATTTTGTCGAGTGAAGATTTCAACCTTCAATTTTTTCTTGCATTATTTCTTAATTTCTTTCCTTTATTGAGAAAATACACAAAAAACGATTTTTTGATTTCAAGTTCGTTAAAAATATAGTTCTAACGTGGAATTGCGAAATGGGGACGAAATTCAAGATGACGGCGCCAACTGAAACAACTTTTACATGATAAAGGTATAGGGACCAACATGTACATTCGATTTGAAGAGTCCAGATTTCAACCTTCAATTTAAATAATCTTGCAGTATTTCATAATTTCTTTGCTTTATTGAGAAAATACACAAAAACGATTTCTTGATTGTGAGATAATTTAAAAAGCTCTAACATGGTGCTTACGAATTATGAAACTGTGGAGAAATTCAAGATGGCGGAGCCAACTGAAACAACTTTTACATTATGAAGATATCAGGACTTACATGTACATGTTCACCTTTCCATTCATTGGGTTTGAAGAGTCAAGAATTGGGTTTGAAGAGTCAAGAATTTTCATGGAGGACCTTTTCAAATTCTCGTATCTTTTGTCTCAGATTTGTGGTTTGGAGTTTTTTTTTTAGGGAAACAAGTCCGAGAAACTGTATCGCAAATTCTACAGAAAACCCTTAAATTAATAGTTATGAGAAATCGCGTAAGCCCCAACTTGCAGAAAGAAAGATTAATTCTACCAGTTGCACACTAATCCGGATTAGCGGATTATCCGGGATATAAAAGGTGCTGCCAGAGACGATCTCTATTGTACACTCGGGCTGGTTGCAAATGAGTCCGTTTGCATGCCACTGAAGGCCACTGCGTGCAAGTCCGTGCCGATGAGTGCCGATGCGTGCAAATGCGTGCCAAAATCTCCCTCGTTTTATCTTGCACGCAAAGGCACGCAAGGGCACACAAAGGCACGCGTGCGCACGCAAATTGGCATTAATCCATGGTGCCTTAGACAATGTGATGTTGAACCAGGGTTCCCACGGGTCATGGAAAAGTCATGGGAAAATTGGGAAAAATTAAAAAGTCATGGAAAAGTCATGGAAATCAAGACCATGCAAGGGTTATTTTTGATGGGCTGCTTTTGATGTGATAACAGAATAATGATAAATTTACAGGCTATATCCTTGTCAGTCTACAGTAGGGCTGTAAGGGGAGGAGGCCATTATTAATTAAAACTTATTTTCAAAAGCTAAGAATGGTTAGCCCAACATCAGCGGTTCATCAGTATCATTAATACCAAACAACTTTTCTCTGCAAAATGGCGTTAATCGTCATGGAAATTGTCATATTTTAGTCCTGGAAAGTCCTGGAAAAGTCATGGAATTTGGTTTTCAGATTTCTGTGGGAACCCTGTTGAACTGTTTCAAAGAATAATGATTCTGAAATTATTATGGTTTTTTTTTTGGTTGACTCGATCGGGGACTTTGTGAAATTCAATGGATTTTTCTGTGTATAAACTACACGAATGAATGTAACGCAAGTTGTTTACGCAACACTGGGAGCCTCGCATTCAAAACTGGAAATGCCCGGATCGGTGCTATTTTTGTCAATTCGGGATCCTTCTATAGTGTACAGCATTTTATGGAATTAAAAAAAATAATATTACCAAATCATTTACTATCGTCCAACACCAAGTTTCATACCGTCGTGGTGTTGGGTCACATCGGAGCCCTGCGACATGTCGCAGTTGGGGCGCATCGTACGAACCATTTCACAAAACTCATCATAATTATTATCTTATTTGTTTTGCATGTTAAAATTACTGTGTTTATGCGTGTGCTCTCCAACTGATAAACAGTCGGCTGGTAAACAGCAAAGGGTCATTGGATTTCTTCTCAAAAGTTTTAAATTGTAAATGAAAATGGTGGTCGGTGATACGTGATTCGATTAGGGAACACAGGCTGGTGACAAACAGTTGTCCGAGTGATTGGAAAATGGAACTGTATTGTTAATGATTTTCTAGTGAGGGACGGAAAAGAGGGTATAACAAAGGGAACAATACTGTCCTCACGTTTTTTCTTTTGTCTGGAAGGTGTCCTCACGAGTAAACGTGTGCTTAGTCTATGGGGATGGGTTAGTGTGTAGGAACATTAGAAAGTCCTGATGACAGGACAGTATTTGTCTGCATTAAAACCTGCTTCTAATCTGGTTTTGGACTTGTCATGCTGTGAAACTGGCTTTCAGAAGGCACTCAATTTGACCCGAAGACATGTCTCAATTTGACGTGTTCGCACCATTGTCAAGGTACTTACAGTGTGTTCAGCACATTGTAATTTTACGAACTGGTTGGTATCATGCATCGCAAATTGTGACGTGTTTAGGCATTGCAACTCCAGTTACGACGACGTGCAGCACTTTGTAGTTACAGGGTATAATAATAACAATAATATACAAATGTCTCAAAGTGCTTCACAATTATTACCCCTGGTCATCAGGCCTTGAGATCAGTTCTATGCAGCAGTTTGAGATCAGCGCAACCTGTTCTCCACCCTCACAGGTACCCATTTATACTCCTGGGTGGAAAAAGGCAATAGTAATAGTACCCACACAGGTACCCATTTATACTCCTGGGTGGAGATAGAGAGGCAATAGTATAGTACCCTCACAGGTACCCATTTATACTCCTGGGTGGAGAGAGTTAATAGTAATAGTACCCTCACATGTACCCATTTAAACTCCTGGGTGGAGAGAGGCAATAGTAATAGTACCCTCACAGGTACCCATCTATACTCCTGGGTGGAGAGGCAATAGTAATAGTACCCACACAGGTACCCATTTATACTCCTGCGTGGAGATAGAGAGGCAATAGTAATAGTACCCTCACAGGTACCCATTTATACTCCTGGGTGGAGAGAGTTAATAGTAATAGTACCCTCACAGGTACCCATTTATACTCCTGCGTGGAGAGAGGCAAATTGTTGTAAAGTGTCTTGCCCAAGAGCACAAGCACCCTAATACCTTCGCACGCGAGTCAGACACGGTAACCATCGGATCATGGCGCCCCATGGTATGGTCACGCTTGTCATACAGCAATGTCCTGCTAAACTGAGACCCAGTTAAAAGGGGGACCAATGACACGAGATTGCACTGTACGTAGTTGCACATTTGCATGTTTGAATAAAGTGCGCCAGTGTCATAGTGCACAGTTTAATTAATTGCCCAAATTGGCACTTTTTACTGCCGTTAGAAA
The DNA here is from genome assembly GCA_037893225.1 of Hippasteria phrygiana. NCBI lineage: Eukaryota > Metazoa > Echinodermata > Asteroidea > Valvatida > Goniasteridae > Hippasteria > Hippasteria phrygiana. The sequence goes on from JAZGUH010000895.1 coordinate 210,519, forward strand.
AGGATGCTGCTTTGTCAAGTTATTTATTTAAAAAATGTAAAAACAAGTTGTGCAAACTTGATGATAATTGTTTGTTTTCAAGTGTACATTTCTTGATGTAAAGGAATGTTTTCCCGTGTCAATTCATAACCTAGACTCATGAAAAAAAAACACGCAATTTTATTAAAAAGCCACACTTTTTGAAACGGAACTTGTGTGAGAAAGATGGAAACTATGATATACATGTATAGAAGGTTAAGTTTGTTTTTTCCTGGGACATGCACCTCTGGAAAGAACTGAATATGTTCCTCATGTTGCTGTTTCTGTTCTCCATTCCGCTATTTTGCTGTAAAAACATGTACAGAAAGGGAGACATTGGGATTTTCACAAACGGTTTTACAAAGCAGGTTCCCAAATGGTACAGTACCAACTTGTATTAGTCCAAATGTGTATGCTTGTCAGTAGAGTTGAAGCACATGGTTTTCCCACTGAAGGAGTCTCCATAGAGACTGTAAGCTTCAAGGAAAGAGCTTGCTTACTTCAGAGGCAGAATCTGCTTGAAATAATGATGCAACGATAGACATCTCCATGCACGTGTAGGCGTTAGCACGATTTGGCAGTGAAATATCGCTTAGGCTAGCAATATTTGTCTGGTGTAGTTAGTAACCCAATGAAAGTGGGCTGTGTGTGGCAGAACAAGAGAACAATTATTACTGCCCATTGTGATATGGTTCAATATCGTCCTCTGACATGCAAGACACTAGTTCATTGGAACTTGGAACGATATCTCGTAGGATATATGCAACTCCAGACAAGTTCGGCATGGATGATTAAATAAAGAAATGTTTGGTACGCTCGGCGTCAGCTTTGAGCAAGTTCAGGCAAGAACTCGAGTTAATTTAAACTGTAACTCCTGTGGCACTTTTACTAGGAAGTGTCCTGAACCTGTCAAAATCCAACATTTGTTTGTACTAAGACAAATTGGGGCATCATAGTAAAGTAATTGTGCAAAGGCTTTACAGTCCTGAACCCATCAAGATACAACACGACATGGGTGTTTATGATTTTTGCAGATTTGGGACGGTTAGGGTGGAGTGGTTAATCTGTGGTCGGGCCAGGCCGTTGAAAAGCCTGGCCAAGCCCCTGGAACGCCCGGGCCTTCGGGCTTCTATAATCCCCTGGTTGTACACAATAAACTGCCATTAATTCTAGAGTCCAGCGGGCTCCCATTCTTCACCCAGACTTGACTGACAGCCGAGACATCTTTTGATCCTGCCGTGAATGGGTACAGATTAGTGTGGGAGGGGCTACAACCAGGCCTGGCCTGGCAGAGGCTGGGCTTTATTGATTAGTTGATGCTCTATTGTTAGGTGATTTGTGGCTCACAATAGCAAGAGTAAAAGCCCGAAGGCCCGGGCATGGCTGGGCTTTTCAAAGGCCTGGCCCGACCACAGATTAACCACTCCTCCCTTAGGGTTTATGACAAATGATGGACTATCCTTGCCTGAAGTCTGTCTCGTCAACCATGTGTATAGTTGGGCATCTAAAACCAGCCAATAAGGCTTTTGGCCATGCCGGTAACCAGTAGCAGAATAGTTTAACTGTATTTGTTTGTGCTTGGATGTCATTGTGCCGGTGCCCGGTACATGCACGTCATGCACCAATCACTGTTTCACCTACGTTTCTTGATTGAACTTACTCTTCGCCGGTACCTTGCTGGGTAGTGGTTTTTAAACATGAAACCTTTTGTATTCAGTGATACTACTTTGTACAAAAAAAACAAATATTGTGTTCAAACGGACAAGAATACATGACCTGAATTCAACAACGTAATTCCTTGTACAATTTAGATATAGATCCTCCAAACAATACACCGTTGATTCTATAAAATCAGAACTACATTCAAAATGTTTTCTAAAACTGATATGTCTTTTTTTGTAACTGTCAGTTCTTGTTTTTTATTTATATAGATATGTATGAAAATATATACATTTTACTTGAAGTATTTGTAAACAGTTAAAACATTTGGTCATATTTAATGGTGGTTAAAAAGAAGAAAGGGGGGAGGGTCCTTAAATGTGCTGTTAAATATTGAAAAAATAAGCATCTATTTTCTAAACAAGAAAGCGATTTTCTTCTAGGCGTGTATATGCTCTTAATTATTGTGATGTCATTTGGATCCGGAAGTGCAATGCGAACAAATTTGAGTAGTGGCTTCCATGCATGTCCATACAATCTACATTTCCCGGAGCATTTCAACACACAATTTTGCTAGGCACGAACAAATTTTGCTTTAATAGTAAAAACAGGTCACCAGCCAAAGTACCGTGTGATGCATATTGCTTTGTGGCTGGTTCACTGCAGGTGTGCGCTTAGCATGAAAATTTGCTTAGAAATATTTTTGGCATAGCAGGTCTATATAAAAATTGGGACCTGTATGATGGCGTTCTTGAAATCGTGCAAGTTTAGTCTGTTTTTATAAGGTGTAATAGGCCAACTGCATGCACTTTGAATATATTTGATGATTGCCATGTGTTGCCGAGTCAGTCTGGAAAATGAAACTCGACTCAACTTTATTCATGGCAATGTTATTCTGTAAAATTAGTTCAGTATTGTGCAGATGTAGGCAATATTTCAAGTACATGAACATGTATTAAATATTTGTTATAATGTGAATGCATGTTTTACTTTGTCAGTTTTGTTTTGTTAATAAACCATGCATGTCTATTGAGGGCGCTGTTTAGCTTAGCAATAAGGGACATATTGGTACAAAATGATAAATAAAAACAATTGAAGATTGTTACAAGTTAAAAGAATTGTAGATATATTTTATTTTTGTCAGTAGAGGGCCGGGATGTGCACAGAGCAGATAAAGCCTGATTGAGAGCATGAAACCTTTGGCTTTGAACTTCTAGAAGGCAAGTCGATATTAGTTTTTCCAGTGATCAAATCAATCTGATTTGAAAAACATATTTTTCATAGATCTTGAATGTGTTGGTACCCGTCTCATGTTCTTAACCAGTGTAGCCCTTATGCAGAACGGCCATCATAGAGATAAATGATTGTTACAGAATTTGAATGATAAAGAACCCTCGGAGATGGCCCACCATGTTTTAAGGTCTAAATCCCACAGAGTAATTAGGTTTGCTTCACAAAAAGAACTTTTTATTTTGAACGCGATAGTCGCTAAATGTCGGTCTTTCAGCTCATTCGTAACATGCCTATTTTGTGATATAAAGCAAATTGAAATGGCTTTGTAAATCGAGCGTATAAATGAACTTATACAAAGACTAGTGGTGAATGCTGTAGATATAACATTAAACCCCAAGATCTGTGAACCAGGAAATTCCACACTGAAATTGACTTGAAATGAGAGATATGGTCGAGTATAGAGGCTGTGAGGTTTTAACCAGTTCGCGTCGGAGGATGTGTTCTCACGATCTGGCTGTTTTTATACACGGGCACGGCTGACGGGTTAAAACGTCAAGCTTGCCTCGACTCCTAATCTCAACATGCTAATCCCTCATTTGTTGTGTTGAACTTGAACTTGGCCGTTGTGCATGGCCTGTTCTACAATTTACACTCCGGTGGGCGCACCCGGAGTATTGAAATATCAGGTTTCGGCAAGAAATACTGTTGAAATGACTCTTGCAAATCAGTATTTGTGGCGTTTGGCTGTGTATCATGAAGTTGGCTGCTATATTTTGCCTTTTTTGAAAATCGAAATTTGCGGCAAAAATAATTCCGGCACAAAGTGGTTAAGTGAGTGCAGGTAGATTTGCTATTTCTAATATTTGATTCTTTGAAGCTTTGCATGGTAGAGTAGGAAGAAGGATTGCGGATACGCCATGGAAAGCCTCTTTTCTGAGAAAGTGTTGGTTCTGAAAAAAGCGGTGGCGAGTGAAATATCTCGATATTTCCAAAGTTTCTTCTGAATTCAGTCGAACAGAGCATACTTTTCAAAATAAGATTGGCTCTTTTCAGAGCCCACATTTTCTCACAAAAGACATTTCCCACCTGCCAACCATGAACTCAGTGTAGCAACTGTAAACCCCACCATTTACTGACCGAGTTGTAGTCAAGTCCCTGCAAGTCCTTTCATAAAGCCGGTCACAAGTAACTGCTTGAACAATGACAAAGGAATAGCTTGTGATTGGGATTAGGACTGGAGAGCTTGTGATGCTGGACTTGCAGGAACCTGTGATGGACTCGACATCATCTCTGTTTCCCGATCTGGCCGGGGTTGAGATTGGTTGAAAAAGAAGAAAAAATCCACAAAATCTGCAATGCAGGCATGCAACTTGGAATTAACCCAAAAAACGAGGAAATTCCAATCTTTACAAGTCTTTGTACAGTGTTTTTCAATTTTCAATGGCATGAGTGTGAAGTGAAAATGAGGAAATATTGCATGCATGGCAGTGTTTGGGCATCGCCAAGGACCTCAGAGCAACATAGGGTCTATAGTTTTTATTTGCCTAAAGGCACCCCTAAAAAATACCCGTTTCTATTGGTCTATGTCCACTTTTACAAGTTAAAACACCTTTAGGGTATAAACACCTTGCATCCAGCCAGATTTCAATAGAGATTCTTTAAAAATTCTGAAATCTTGACAAATCTCACCCCTGACTGATAGAGAAGATATCGAAAACAAACACTTTACTGTCTTGTATCATTCTACTCAGATACCTTGCAACCAGATTCTGGTTTTCGGTGTTTATATTCAGTCCAGAGATATGATTATGGTTTCCAATCGGCATGTTTATATCAAAATGTGATTTCATTTTCAACTCCACATGTTCTATACAGAATAAAAGGTACGTTGCCTCTGAGAGTTTTAATTTAACACGCAACTTGAGGTCTACAGTTTATTTGTTGTTCATGGTTTTGGTGTAGCAGAGAAAGAATCAAATTCCAAACTGCTTAGAATTGTGTGATCTTTAATCCACTTTTATACTCAAACTCTAGTCCATCAAAATGAGGAATGTCCTAATGTCAAAAGTCAGTTTGTGTACATCACCAGAAAATGATTCAATGCCAGTAAATGGGTGGAAAATACCAAATTTTGAAACTTTTGTCAGATTTGCAAAGCGATCCTTTTCTTGCCTGCCACCTTTGTGACCCGGGTTCGAATCCCACCAGCCTCGGGGCCAAAGTGTGGATTCTGTAAGGGTCCATCCAGGGTTTTCGTCCCGCCTTTAACATTACTAAGAAGTAATTTGTATTTTTAAAAATCGAACCCAAGAAATTGGTAATTGTTTCAGCCGAAACAAAAACAGTATTTTCAGTATTGTCACTGTCATTTATATCTTGGATCAACCACATTTGAGAAGAGAAAGGATACTCGGACCAGATCAAGCTCCGTTCTGACTACAATATTTGTCTTTTCTTGTTTTGAACAATAACATTCTACGTTAAAAAATTCTTAACACAAATTTTGTTCAGTTGCTCAAAAATTGCAAAACAGCCTCCGAACATCAAAATATTCCCCTAATATTTTGTACATAAATAAATCATTGTGTACATAAACCGAATTCCCCCCCCCCCCCCAAAAAAAAAAGGCCAAGAAATAAAGGCAATGTCGCATTTTTGAAAAGTCTGAATTTTACACCAAAAAAGCCACTTGAAACATTTCAAAATAAAAATAGAAATTGGCAAAATTTCATTCTGATGGTTTGTACATACAGGTATATGACCCTGCATCTAAGGTATGTATTTCATATAAATTCATTATATGGGATAAATATACATGTATATAATTTGATACAATTACATAAATACGCTTTGGACCCAATTTCACGGCCCTGCTAAGCACAAAAAAAAAAAACAGTGCTAAGCTGTTAAACTGTTAACAGCCGAGAACCAGTGATGCGTAACAATACATCGCCTTTCGCCTGGTAACCCAGCTCTGCTAAGCAATTTATATATTTTTTTGTGCTTAGCAATTTTGTATGCTTTAGCAAGTCACGAAATTAATCCATTTTCCGCCAATTTCACGGGGCTGCCGAGTGAAACAAAATATTGCTTATCGTGAAAATTCTTCCTTGCCGACCAAATTTCCAAGACATTTTTGTGCTTATAAGCAAATTTGTGTACTTGGCACCTCCTTGAAATTGACCCCTGGTCACACACTAATTAACATAAATGTTTAATAATAAATCCATTCACAGTCACTCTGGCTTGCTGGCTTGACACTTCCTAGCAAAAGTCAAGCAAGGGCACACCAGGACTCTCTCCATGGGGGGGGGGGGGGGGGGGACGCTCACAGTTTTTTTCTTATTAACACTATTTTCTGCATTTGCAAAATATAAAGAGGGGGGGGGCAGACAATTTTTTATGGGGAACCACCCCCCCCCCTCCCTTAGCTACGCCACTGCATGCTAGTATAGCCTCTTTGATGAAACAATGGAAATTAAGAATGCCCACATTAACGGCCATACATATCGACATAAGATGTGACATTATTAAAACAAAATTACTGAGCTATATAACAAAAGCTACTATCGATATAATACACTTCTTAAAAACCATTTAACATTTTTTTCTTTTCATATTGGCTGTATCATAATAGTACACATATACCTTTTTTAGATACATGTACAATTAAGGGATTTCACTTTTTGGCACAGTCGTGTATATTGGTTAAAGTGTGAAAAAAGGTGAAACTGTTCGTCGAGAAATCCAGGAAATTGTGACCCAGCGCAACAAAACCACTTCATCATAAGCCATGAAATTAGGCCCTCGAAGGGAAAACGATGAAAAAAAAAGTGTTACTGCGTCAAAATTACACTTCCCAATACTTCCAAGGACAATGCTTTGTGTTTCCTATTGTTCCTTTAATATAACCCAACCCCATAGACTAAGCACGTACTTCTACGTGCGAGGACCGATTTCAACAAAAGACTTGACTTGCGAGGATTGAAAGGTTCCTTTGTATTTCCTTTTTTCCTCTTGTCCTCGGAAGTATATACAGAACCTGTACACTATGGCAAACCTAACTGCCTCTAACCCTCATACACACTTTACTATATGGTCATATATTACATAGACAGAAGAGTGCATATGGATGCCAGAGGCAGTTAGGCTATGTTTTAATGGGTACCAAAATCAACATCGGGGGGGGGGGGGGGGGGGGTAATTACAATTGAAAACTGACGTCCTGATGAAATGGGAAATTTTCCTAAAATTAGATTTTAGCTCAAAAATCAAGAGATTACTCACGTTGCAATTATAAATACTTAACCTGCGCTACGCGTCAGAAAATTCCAATCTATTTCTAGCTAACAGCATACCAGCTGCGACCATCAGTTTTATTGCCTAAAACAACCACCTCTGTATGACTGGAAGAAACTGCTCTAATTAACAAACAGGCTGCTGTCAGAATAATTGGCTAATAAAATGATCCGAGAAGGTATATGATTCGTGCATGACACAGCCCCTACAGGCCCTTGTCTGGCCAAATCTTGAACAGTGACCCGTGAAGAAAATGTACCTAAAGCCGACTATGTCCATGTTTTTTGGGGATAGCACCCTAAACAATTAATTTTCAAATTGAATTGCTGCTTTGTTGGCACTAGATATGCTACGACCTTTCTAATATTAGACAATCCATACAAACATCTACCACAGCTTAAGTAACAGAGGTAATAGGTTTCACGTTTTGAACTAAGACCGGGATGTTCCTAGTAACATGTATCAATCTTCGCAAAGCAAAAAGAACGCACCGTGTAGTAAGAGCTTTTCTGTTCAAAAATACATTTTTTTTTTCCTACAATCAGTTAGTAGGGGAAATCCATTACATTGCAACTTCAACGTTTTGTCATTTGCCGTTTCCTGTTTTTAAATATTGTATCTGCCTTTCATGGATCTGTGTAACAGGGCTGTAGTCGAGTCCATCACAAGTCCATGACGAGTCCATGACGAGTCCATGACGAGTCCATCACAAGCACTCCAGTCCTAATTCCAATCACAAGCTATTCAAATGAGCTTTGACAAAGGCATTCCTTTGTCATTGTTCATCCAGTTACTTGTGACCGGCTTTATGAAAGGGCTTTATGAAAGGACTTCTGACTGGACTTGCAAAAGGACTTGCGAAAGGACTTGCAGGGACTCGAATACAACTCTGCTGTGTATAAAAGTTCAGTCTTTCCTGATTAATTAGAGTGGACAAGTTTCTTCATAACACGTGACCTCAATTAAAATGTCAAGGTACATCATTTGACACACAAGGGCTGCCTGAGCACTGCTCACGAAAGATCTAGACAAGTTTAAAGACTAAGGTCAACTTTTCGATTCAAAAATGTTCAAATACATATTTCTTTTCTATGGGATGGGGTCAGAGGGGAGAAACGGAGTGGGAAAGGGCCAGGGAGGGGCAGAGGGGAGACTGGGCAACATGGAGTTAAGCTAAGCGTTGGCACAAGACTAAAATATCTTTATCATTACATATAGTGTATTAGAGCATAATTTCACAATGCTGCTAAGCACACAATTTCTGCTACTGGAGCCTCCGTTGATTTCATGGAGACAGTGAAGCGGAACAAAAAGCTAGCTAACTGCAGAAGTATTTTTTTTTCTGCTAAAACTGGGCCCAGGGCACTGCATACAAGGAAAAGAAATTACCAAGGAAACAGTGCTACGTACACAAACATTCTACAACATGAAATGGTCTGGGAGTTGTTGTATCTTGAAATGAAAATTATTGCCAAATTGTCCAGTCTGGAGTGTTTGTTAGAAATTGTCTGACATGTCTAAGAATATCCTAGCACTGGACTCAACTGCATGGGGCCTCCTTAGGGCAAAATATTGCTTTTTAATAGCACATTTCCTTAGCAGTTATATACTGCATGCAATTTTGGCTGGTAACCCGTTTTTGCCAAAACAGAACTTTTCTGCACTTGCCACCGAGACGAATTTGGCACTGATCGCTTTCGTGAAATTGTTCCCTGGGATAAGGATAGGTGGGGTTTGGCTTGAGTCAAGAAGGTATATAGCAACACATTATTATAAGGGAGCATTTCATACATGTATTGTCCAGGTGTGGTATTGGATTGCGGTACCGCATTTCGAACCTCAAACTTTGCTGATGAATAGGAAGCCAAAACTTGAGCTTGGAGCTCATTAAAGCCCAGACGGCTTGTCAAACATTCATAGTTTGCAGCCGTCAGACCATGCACCAAAACCCTATCAGTGGAGGTCTTGCTGCAATCAATGGTTATTAACCAGTTCACGCCGGGATTATTTCGACATTCACCGGACCCAGGCACGGGATTATTTTTCACGAACCTCAATGCCAGCCGGGTTCAGGCGGAATCAGGCCGTAATCTGCGGGTAGCACACCCTGATATTGCCGGCCCTCACTCGCTGCGAGCGGGTCGCCGACGGATATTACCGGCCTCGATCGAGTGCGTGTTTATCAGCCATCCGTTCTGAATACCGCAAAACTGTTGCGTGTATACACGTCACGACCCAATTAATAAGAGCTTTGGCTTGGAACACTTCAATTCCTCACTGTCCACCGAGATGGATTAGCCTGGGAGCCAGGAGATTAGTCATGCTGTAATTCTTGCAGCCGGAGGACAGCACACTCCTCATGAATATTGCAGTCACAAAACTGCCTGTGTGCACTGACCTGTACAGAATGAGCTCATTATATCAGTCAGCTGGGTATTAAAGCTGGTACCGCAAAAAGAACAGAGGTAGCCTTATTGATACTACTTTCAGACAATTTGAAATGATCCCTAAGTTGGCAGAGACACAAGTACAACTCTAAAGAAGGATGAGAGCACCAGGATATATTACTTGCAGGAAGGAATGTAAGTTATAAAACATGTACAACACATTATGACCTTTACAACGATAAGGCATTCAACAATTTCAACTATTTACATAAAAAATTGCTGTCTGCTGAAACCTCATATCACATGCCCGCTGATATCAGCAAGAAGATGGACGAAAGAAAGCCATCAATAATAATTGCTATAAAGTTTTTACAATTCTTTTTTTCTTTTTTTTATCATGCAACACTGTTTTTATGCTGATTTATGCATACCGAAGTTATTTTTATCTTAAGAAACTTGATATATATATAAAACAAAAATTGCATACACGTACCGCTACATTACCTATAATTATGAATACTTATTCAATGGTTTGGGGATGGGTAGTTTCACAAATTATTGCAAATTGTTTTGGAGGTGAAAATGACCCAAGATTATGTGCCATTTGAAAATAAATGCACACACTGCCCTGTAATCGCCATCATTTCATTTCTTTGGTTTAACCTATTTTCAAGGTCCAAAACTTTTACCACAATGTGATTTTACAGAGGACAAAAACTGAAGCATTCACATCTATAACCCGCCAGCCATTTGTTGACCTATGTAAAAACATTTACAGCAGTACAATATAGGCAACAAATTGCTCAGCGTGTATAATGCTGTGTATAATAGAGGAATTTCACATTAGCCCCTTCTGCGCACTTCCGGGTTGAAAGCGAGAATGTCAGTGGCAAACAAAACAACGCTTCTCAGCACATTCATTCATGCATGAATTAATCAGGCCATAAAAGGGCAGCGCAGGCGCACGATTAGCATAAAGTTGTTTACTGTGACATTGAGATCCTCGTTTTCAAACGCGGAAGTGCGCAGATCGGCGCTAAACTCGTCGTTGTGGGATTCCTCTATGCCGTGTATAATGCAGCCTTTACACAACCAAAGCGCTTGCACACAAAGGGCACCATTTGTATTGTTACGGTCGCCAATGAGCACAGCCGACTGCACGGACTGGGAGCTTGACTGTGGAGCAAGCTCGGCACAGCACCCGTCTAGTCCTGAAATTCCTGACGTAGGGAACATACATGTATGACTAAGTACAACGCCTTCCAGGTGCCAATGGTCTGACTTTTCCAAACCAAAAGTATTTTCATCAATCAAAACGGCACATTTTCAAGGGATTATACCCTACTTTTTAGTAGCAATTTTAGGACGAATGCTTTTTCTAGGCTAATCGGGCGCCTCCGAGGCAATACGTGCCAGTTCGGTATCTCGAAGGTCGAAGGTTATTCGGGATAAAATTGCCGACGAAATGTCACACTATGTTACGCGGACGCCCATTCTGATTGAATTTAACACGTGCGCATTGTGCGGCCACCTTGCGCGTTCATACGCGCGCGTTAGGTCACGGGTCATTCGGGATAAATATGTCATTGTGCACATGCGCAGTTTAAATACCGAACTGGCTTATTAGCCACAGAACAGTAGCATTTATCGAGCTTACAAACATTTTGTGCCCGTTTATTAGTTTTGGGTACACTAATAAACGTGCACTATGTTTGTCAAGTTCCAAGTACTCTGGTAATTCAACATAGCTCCAAGGGTTGAACTGATTATATAATGCTGTTTGATCATGCCCTATATTCCAATCATTTAAAGAGAGTGTTGATTGCTGAGAGAAATCTGTGTTATTTTGTAGTTTCATTGTCGATTAAGATACAAGAAAACAGGCAACTATTTTTACCATTGTGAAGATGGAATTTTACAGGGGTGATGTCAATTTGAAGTGAGATTTAGGCTCTTTTCCCCCGACGTATAAGTGTATGAAGCACTTTTGTGTTCAGTGCTTTCGATTCAAATCGGCCGGTCAGCACGTCTGCACTAATAAGCAGACTAGGAGGTCGTGGGTTCGAGTCCTGCCTGAGTAAGCCTGTGAATTTTTCCCCCACAGGCTCTCGGAAAGCACCGAGCAGACAGTACATCATACACTGTCGGGAAACGGCAAAAATCTCAGCGCTATTTTTGCCATGAAATAATAAAGAAATTACTTTTGAGAGCTGTTTTTATAAAGTCCGGTCTAGCCCGCTGGTGTCAATCATCGTCATAAGACGGAATCTCCTTTTGTGCGTAGTTTTAGACACAAAAGGGGGTCCCGGCTTATGTCAGATTTGTTTGCTGCCCGCAGCGACAACTTTTAGAAAATGGCACCAACGGGCTAGACGGGACTTGATTAAAAAAAAAAAAGAAACGGTTTTAAAAAGTAATTCTTAAAATTATTTTATGGCAGAAATAATTACCTGTTCTATTGTAATACACTTTAACCCTCCTACTATTTAAAAGGTCAAAATCAGTCAAAATTTCCTTCCACCTCCTCTGCTATACTTTAACACAGACCTGATCAGATTACATGTGGTTTTGTACTAGGGCAGGATGACCCATACAACAACATGGCTCAGAATGTATGTTTGTTAAACTACTCTTGTGACGTCACTCTATTCAGAAAAGTGTCGATTCTTTTTCAAGAATGTACACTAGGGGGGTGCATTTACGGGTAGTAAAAGAACCGGGTACCCGATTGAAAAAAATACGGGTAACCGGGTACCCGTTAAAGAAACCCAATCCAAAACTTCCAATCCTGGAAGTTGTAATAATGTCTTTCTCTGAGATTGAAAAGTCTGATTTCAGACAGAAGTCTGAAAAATCTCATGCCTGTCTATAGTAAACATGATCACTACTCCGCCATTACATGTACATGTTCCGGCACGTGCATGTGCCGGCATATCACAAAAGACAGAAGCTTTATACAGTTGTATTTATAGTGGCATGAGGCATGCTATTACACATGTATGTCTCGTCAAGGCTCTTTATCCATACCCAGACTACAAAAACCACAACCGGTAAATTCCCTTTATTGTCAATATTCGTGAGCGTCATAAACATGAAATCTGTGCTGGTTTCCCATGTAGGCCTAGTCGTGTTTCAATTTGGAAAATTCCCGACAAATAACATTCGAAACCTTTCCTTTTTCATTTTCTGGGAAGTTACTATGCTATAATGTAAAGTTGTACGGGTACTCGATTCCATTATCTGGAACCGGTTCCTGACATGAACGGTCGGGCACTCGGTTCTGATGCACACCCCTAATGTACAGTTAACTTACATGTAATTCATTTAATTCATCTCATACCTCAAAGCATTAGTAAGAATGGACACTTTTAGTTCCCTTGAAATCTTGACAATGGGTGAAAGGGAAGTAGTTTAAGTCGGAGAAACGACTCAAAAAGGTGGACATTCTTTGATTGGAACGGGCTCGGACGCTTCGCATCCTCGCCCATTCCAATCAAAGAATGTCCACTTTTTCGTCGTTTCTCCTTAACTTAATCCACAAAATGACAGATGTCTCTCAGCAATCAACATGGTCTTTAACAACTTCAACAATTTTACAACGAAATTTACAAAGTTTTGATCCACATGTGCATAAAGGGTACACATCATCCTCTAATTTTACAAAAAGAAACTGCTTCTAGACTATGTACAAATCAACCATTACTAAAACGGAAAAACAAAATACATTGCACAGTTTTCCTATTGTAATCCTCAAAAAAAAAATCATGCAACATGCAAAACGATTCATCCAACACAAAAACAGCTTTAACGCATATATTTCAAAATCTGAAACTGTCGAGACGCCACCCTCGTGTATGCTTATGTGAAACAGTGATCATAAACAGATGCCTGTGCACTTTAAGGCAAGGGTCAGTTTCACTAAATTCCTATTAGTTGAGAGCCTGTCACATGGGTGTATTTAAACCTTTGTTTATGAGGGGGTACAATAACTACAATAGTATTGAATATATAAAAGACTTCTCAAACATGCACATGGGAAAAGGTTACTCTCAGCCAAGGTAGAGAGAACGTTTATTTTAATACGCCATATAATATGCAGTGATTCGCAACAGCCAGCACTCATGCGCGTGTATAAAATACTCTACAGTACAATTAAAAATGAACACAGGAATCGGAATATCTCTTCAGATTTTGTTTTTCTCTTCACTGGGAAATTCATTTTCATTTCACAAAATGAGGAAAAATTGGATCCAAAGTTGCAAAAATATTTTCTTGAAAGTGGGAAAACAATTTGGCAATTTTTCTGACTTTCGTGAAAAAAATTTTTTCCCCAGAGTGGGAAAACATTTTGTTTTACCTTTTCTCACTTTTGTGAAAACCATTTCGCACATTTTTGACATGGGTAACTGAAGTGGGAAAAACTTTGCGTTTCTTAAAATTTCCACTCTGGTTTTCCCTCTTATAATGGGCTTTATTACAATCATTGCTGTGTTCTGCTGGAAATCAAAACCCGCAAATTCTTGGCGTAACACTGATGATGTAAACTGTTTTCCAAAAAGAGAAACAAATTCACTGATAACAAACTCAAACTTGATTTCTCATACCGGCGTTTCCATGCCGAGAGCAGGCTGAGGACTTTGGTCGTCATGGTGATCCGGATGCTGCGATACCTGTTTCGATGATGTTGAATAGTGCTCCTGTTCCTCAGCTGGTGACGACGCCTGGCCAACGGGGAAATCCTCCGGGGGAATGTCATTTCTTTCCGCGTCATTTGTAGACGAGTTTGTAGCCGGGTAGAAGATTTCCGCATACGGCGATAACCTAAACTCCTTGGATTCTGGTGATGTTGCGAGCACTTCCGTGGTGCTGTCTGTCTGGTTGAAGCCAAGTCCTACACTGTCTTCCCCATTTGACATTCTCCTCGGCTTCTCGATGTGTCTCTCTTCGTCTCCAACTGGAGATGACGGTTGACTACTGGAATGCGAGGCTTTCTCCTTATGCTTCTTGTCCGATTTCTCCACCTTCTTGGCTTTCTTCTCTTCCTTGCTCTTTGATTTCTTGTCCTTTCTCTCCGTCTTGCTCTTGTCTTTGTCTCCCGTGACGGGCTCCGAGTGTGGCGCGGCCATCGCCTCAGCCTTAGGGTGGGCTTTGCCTTTCTTCTTCCCCTCGCCTTTCTCTTTCCTCTTCTCCTCCTTCTTAGAGTCTTTGCTCTTTGGCGGTGGCTTCTCCATGCCTGGACTTGTCGGGCTCACTGCTGGATTTTCCACACCACTTGGGATCCAAACTCTTGGGGGATTGTCCACATGCACCTCTCTCATCAACTCTGGTGGGCCGCTGGGATGGCTCAGGGGTGACTGCGGGAGGGCGGTCCTCTTGGCTGCCGGGAAAGGGCGGCTTTCCATTTGAGGTCCTTGTGGGTTCGTTTCGGCCTCGTTCTGCTGTGCAAACAGGTCCTGACTTCCGAAGCCTTCCTTCCGGTCTTTGATGTTAGGCGGTTTGACTTTGCCCCGTTTCTTCTTGCGTAGCATGTCGATGTCTCGGGCCATGGCCGCGGCCTTCTCTGGGGCCAGCTGCCGCTCCTTGATGACTCGCCGTCTGGCTAGCGACAGCGAGTGCTCCTCTTCCATGTCCCTCTCAAAGACTCGAAGCTTCAGCATCTAGAGGAGAAATCAGGTAAACCTCCTCAGCATATTGAACTCATATTCAACTCAGGTCATTGATTCACTCTGGTAAGAATAGAGTACCGAAGTGATGACGTCAATACAATGTTTGGAACCAGCATACTTTTGTTATTTTGTGTTTGCATGACTGGCTGTTAACAAAGGAAAAGTCGAAATCTACATTTGTTTGGAGCCAGTTGTGCCAACTGACGTCAGACTTTGGTACTCTATACACGGGACGTTTAAACTGCTGCAAAGCCCCAGTCAGAAACTAACCCATAATTAATACCCAAGCTCGGCCAATGGCTCGTGCCACACACAAGATTGAACACATAGATCTCTGGCTCGATCATCAGCTACATCCCTCCATGGTCATTACTGGCTAGTACAATGGACTATTATGCCATCAAACTTCAATACACTTAACATATATACTCTTCCACTCAGGCAAGCCGCTCATGGGTACACAAAACAAGATGTCCGACTCCAAATAGTCATTCCTGTTCAGGTCATAACAGACAAACCCATCTTATCACTGCTCAGCTGTGCCATCCACAGGTTCTAAATCACCCCAACCTCTTTTTTTTACTGCCAGATTTGACCCACCCCTCCAGTCTAGAAAACCATCCCTTTTTTGAGAAAATCACCATGCCCTTTTTTTCTGCCATCTTGAATCTACCCCTGGTGGTCTGAAAAATTGCCACATCCCCCTTTTCTGATAAAACATGGATGCACCTCCCACAGCCAAGAAAAAAAACTGGCCCACCTTCTTTACTGCCAACTTGGATTCACCCCCCCCCCCCCTAGTCCAGACAATTGTCCCACCTGTCAGCCATCCCCAACTCCCCTTCAATAGTCTAGAATATTGCCTAACACCCTTTCTGTCAAACTCTATTCGCCGCAAATCTAAAAACTATCCTGCCCCTCTTCTTCTAAGAAGCCACTACTCAACCCCAACAATCAAAATTGTCCCACAAGCTTGTACTTGTAAGACAGTTGCACTAGTAAGCATGAGGTCGTGGGTTCGAGTCCCGCCCGAGTAAGCCTTTTAATGTCTTTCCATAGGCTCCCAGAAGGTGCTTAAAGCATTGTGTCAGGAATGGGCAAAAATCTCTTCTGATTAACATCATCCCCGACGCAATCCACCTTCACAAAAAACTGTCCCACGTTATTTTCCTAATGTCTGGGATCACCCTATAAAAAATTGCCCCGCCCCCCTCAAGCAACTCTCCAACCACTCCCCCCACAAAGTTGAAATGGAATGACAGAAGTCACCTCAGCAGCCAAAAAGTCTTCGTTTGTGACAAATTCGGGGATGTTCCGGAGTACCTCCATGGTCTCGTACAGTCCCTGGCGGTCTCGGAGCAGCTCTGACCGGCCCAGGGTAAACTTCAGCAGGACCAGGGCCACACGAAACAACACCTTCACCCCTGGTGAAACAAAAATTAACTAAAATACGTACGCTGCTTGTACATGCCACAGAGCTGTAATTAAAATGACTAGAGTGCCAACTCCTCATTACCTCATGCAGATGCTTTGAAGCCGCCCTGGGCGCGGCCATGATTGGAGGGTTTGTGTTTTGTGTGCGTGACTGCAGAAACAATTTGAATAATGTAAAAACATCATTACGTGGCAATTCTGTATGCAATATCATCGCACACACGATGATAATACATAGCCCTTTCCTCTTACATCACAAGCATAAACATCATAGTGCATTGTAGGAGATTATCGAAGTTGACAAAGACAAAAAAGAACACTGCCTTTTCATTTTACGAAACATGATAAATCATATGTCTGTCTCAATGTATACCATTTCACAGGTTATGATTATGCTCCGTTTTTAACAAGCTAGTTAGCAGAAATGTCACGTGTCACAGGAAACAATCTTTTCCTGTTTTCATGGAACCGTCCATGCGTGTTATTCATTGTTCTACAAAACCCGGGCTTTGAAAGTCCCAATACGTCCACAGCACTCGGTGAAGCATGTTAAAGTTGCCAACTTCCCTGTCACAATGCTTTGAGTCACCAGGCTATTTCTGTGCGTTCCCTATCTTAGCCTGGACGTAGCCTCACCTTCACAGAAGAACATGTCCCATACCCGGAGGACGGAAGGCCAGGGTAGCGTCCTGGCGAATACGCACATGAACCACTCGGTCATGTAGAGTATGGGATCGATCTTGTGCTTTTTCTGAAAAAAAAACATTTACATTTTTTTAAAACTTAGCATTTAGATGTATTTGAGTTTAAACATTTTAGATGTACATGTAAATAATATCTTGACCAGAAGCGGGGATGAACACATCTTTGTTTCCCACTTAGAAGCACTGAACGCCATGTTGGGAAGAGAAAAACAAATCAAGTTTAAATTTGCATCCCCGATGCAAATTCCATCTGATGATGTTTTTAGATGGCAGTTTTGTGACTCAGACTCGACCTATGTACCGCATGACTTGGACACGACGTTCGTGATTGCCGACTTGGACACAACCTCCGTGACTGCCGACTTGGACACGACCTTCGTGATTGCCGACTTTGACACGACCTCCGTGATTGCCGACTTTGACATGACCTCCGTGATTGCTAACTTGGACACGACCTCCGTGATTGCCGACTTGGACACGACCTCCGTGATTGCCGACTTGGACACGACCTCCGTGACTGCAGACTTGGACACGACCTCTGTGATTGCTGACTGGGACACGACCTCCATGATTGCTGACTGGGACACAACCTCTGTGATTGCCGACTTGAACTTGACCTCTGTGATTGCCGACTCGAACTTGACCTCTGTGACTCGTAATTTGAACTTGACCTCTGACTCATAAATTGGACTCGACTTCTGTGACTTGACTGTGACAACCACTGACTCACAACTTTGACCCAACCTCTGTGACTCATACACTGGAATCAACCTCTTGTGATTCTTGACTGGGACTCCACCTCTGTGACTCATGACTTCAAACACATTCTCTGTGACTCGTGATTTGGACTTGACCTCTGTGATTCATAAAGTGGACACAACCTCTGTGACTCTTGACTTAAACTCGACCTTAACCAACATGTACGTGACTAAGGACTCAAGCATTTGGGACTCAGACACGGTCTTGAGGTTTGAGAACCTGTGGTTTGATGACTCGATTACAAGTCTTGGCCCACTTTCATAGGGTTGCTAAGCACATAATATTCTAACAGAACCTTTGTACCGGTACATTTCACAGAGACATTAAGCAGTAAGCACAAGAAAGATTGCTTACTTCAGAAACGGAATCTGTCAAAATAATGATGCAGCACTAGTACTATACAACTGTTGGCCGTGAAATACCACAGAGGCTGGCACAACTTTCCTGCTAACTGTTCAGCAGCTTTATGAAACTGGGCCCTGGGGCCAATTTTATGGCACTGCTAAGCGCAAAAATGTGCTTAGCATGAAAACATTTCCTTAGTGATGCATATTGATTGTGACTGGTATTCAGCTGTTGTTTGCTTAGCACGAACATCAGTAGAGTTTGGGCCGGTTAGCTGTTGTTTTTTTATTAAGCAAGACTTTTTTGTGCTAAGCCAATTTTTCTATGCTTAAAAATCAGCCCCTGGTGGCTGGGTACAATGTTCTTACCAAATGCTTGGAGGCTGTCGGAGACTCTTTCTTCATGAGTCCAGCCAGCACCGAGCCATCTATCTGGACTGCTTCAAGTCCCACGCTGTAATAGCCAGTCAGGTATTTCTCACAGATCTGGATCAGCGCCCAAAATGCATCCTGAACGAAAACAGAAACCAAAACAGAAGAAAAAACAATTTATAAGAAAGCAGTTTTTGTCATTAACAGTCCCAGATCCTTCAAAATCCACCACAAGGTTTTGAAAGGTTTTGTAGGATTTAGGACGGTAGGGGGGGAGATGGGGGTTGAGTTGGAAAATGGGGTAAGTTGAAACATTGAGATTTTCTTCCACAGCTGGGATTAATTTTATGAAATGCTGCCCTCTAGAGGTGTCCCTTAGCAACAGCCATCCACCATATTGCCTGCAGCACCAGTGCCCCAATAGTACTCAAGTGGGAAAGGTAAGTTTGTTTTTTCAACTTCTGAGTAAATCTTGCACCATTCAAAAAATGTGTACTATCTTACTGATGTTTATAAATAATAGTCACGAGTTTCTGCGTATTTTAGGCTCTAGTACTAAGCTACAAAATAAGGTTAAAAAGATGTGTTATTGTAGTCCCTGTTTTGCGTAGTATTGGCTACAAATGTCACACGGGCCACTGGGGCTAGTTGGAACATTTCGATGGGGGCTAGTTGGAACATGTTCCAACAAACCCCAACATAATGATTATATATGAATGAAGTGCTCTTTGAATAAAAGTTTTACTCTGTTTTCATGTATGAAGGAAGTGCCTTTTGGATGAAGGTTCTAATCTTTTTATAACAATATTTAAATGAGCAAAGCATAGAATGTTGGCTATTCCGATTATAAGGCCCGAATTCCATTTAGGGCCGGTCTGCATACCGGCTCCCGGTATCAGACCGGTTTAAGCCGCGGACGGTATTATACCCCTCCCCGGACGGTACAAGTCCACTTGCTCGTCGGCATTTCAAAGCCA
Source organism: Hippasteria phrygiana (assembly GCA_037893225.1). Classification (NCBI taxonomy): domain Eukaryota; kingdom Metazoa; phylum Echinodermata; class Asteroidea; order Valvatida; family Goniasteridae; genus Hippasteria; species Hippasteria phrygiana. The sequence goes on from JAZGUH010000895.1 coordinate 230,371, forward strand.
TCTTTATGAATAGACTTGCGGTTGAGCTTGGCTAGCCTGCTGCCTGATGGCTGTGCAGAGTGTTGACAATGGGGATTGTATTGACTGATAACTGACTGAGTATACATGTATGTGTAGTGATTACCGAAGTGTGAATACTGGGTGGTCAGATCTGTCCAGTGGCAAACTCTTTGAAACTGAGCAAACGTTTAGGGCCCGTGGAAGATTCTTATTGGATTAAAGTCACCCCATTGTCTGCATTTAAAAGGAGTTCACCAGCCCAGGAATTTGACACAATGGACTCCCAAACAGGGCCAGCCTTCCAGTAGAGGCTCGGACGGTATCCAACCCGGTTTAGGAGGATTAAAATGATTTCCATACCGGGAGACGGTATACATACCGGCCCAATTTGGACTTGGGGCCTAACTGTAGGCCTAGTGCTCATTTTATTTTGTACCCAGGCCTCCAGATTCATCTGTTGTATGCCTACAATATTTCAATGAGAAAAACATAGAATGTTGGCTATTCCTGTGTTTTACTCATCTTCCTTTTGCACAACCCTTTTAACAGATTTTTCTTTTTGTTCCTCTTCAGCAATCAAGATGCCGCGGAACTATAAACGCAAAACTACACGTGGCCAGACCCCACCAGACGTTATGGAGCGAGCTGTGTGAGAAGTGCTAGTCAATCGAAGACAAGTTCGAACTGTTGCAACTTCCTGCATATTTATTTCAGTTATTTTTTGGTTTACATGCTGGGTGCATGGCCAAAAGAGATTGGAAAATTTGTTTTACTTGAACTCAAATAATAAATGTAATTTTTAAGTCATTATAGTATACTTTTTAAGTAACCGCATACCATATTCAAACTTACCCCATACCATGTTCCAACTTACCCCATACCATGTTCCAACTTACCCCGTACCATGTTCCAACTTACCCCGTACCATGTTCCAACTTACCCCGTACCATGTTCCAACTTACCCCGTACCATGTTCCAACTTAACCCATACCATGTTCCAACTTAACCCATACCATGTTCCAACTTACCCCATACCATGTTCCAACTTACCCCATACCATGTTCCAACTTACCCCATAGGTGGGGTAAGTTGGAACACATGACATAGTCGTGTTCAAGGTGGATTATTTAAGTAACCATGAACAAGTCTAAGAATTTTACAGGCTACATTTGTAACACACATGCATAAACTGGTATAGTTATTGTTGAATAAAATCTGTTTATAGACGTTTTTGTGAAAATCGTTCCAACTATAAACCTCCATCTCCCCTACAGCCCATCCTCTAGTGCTTTGCATGGAGCTTGATGTCCCTTGAAAGTAAACCCTTGCCCTAATGAAGGATTTTGCTGGATCCCACAGCTAGTGTGAAGCCTGCAGGAAGATCTTTTGATCAATGCTCAGACAAACAAAATCCAACAGAAATGTTCGTCTGCTGTTGGATTTTAAGTGCATGTACTGGAGTGCCGTGGCTGATCTTGCCGATACCACAGATTGTGGCTTTGAGTCCTGCAGGAGTCATAGTGCTTGTGTCCTTGAGAAAAGACACTCTGTCGCAAGTTGCTTCTCTCCACCCAGGAGTAAATGGGTACCTGTGAGGGCAGTGATGGCATGGGTTATGGATTAATAGCCCGATGTGCACTTAACTTTCAGCTGGAATTGTATACTCCCCTAGAATCTGAGAAGTGATTCTTGGGGCCGATAAGCAGGGGTACACTATAACCAGCATTGTAAATGCTGGTTATTATTCAGCACGGCTAGCTTAAAGTGCCATTGGGTAAACTGCACAATGGTGGATTAGGAATGATTGAGAAAAGTTCCTGACAAGAATGCATAGGGGTTAGAGTTAATGCTGGGACAGGTGGTTGCTGAAATGCAGGAAAGAAAAGTCCTGGACTTATAGGAACAATTATTCTTCCTAAGTCCAAGAAAGGAATATTCCTATCTTTTATGAAATAGAGCCCTGGAGGTCATTGTGATAACTGCTGGCATAGCAACTCTTTTGCTTATCGTCACAAAATTTCATACTCAATAGTTTTACTTTTTTGTATTTTTAAATTAACCAAATTAGCTGGCCTATAGGCTTGGATGGTATTTCGGTATTACCGGATAGTGGCGGTTTTTTTTCAATACCGGACAATACCGACTGATGGTCCATGAATAGCGAGTGAGCTCTGTATGGAATTTCAACACCGCAGTATTCCCCCAATGCGTTCAGAATGTTTGCAAAAAAAACTTTCAAAGAGAAAGAAAAACAACCGCATCAGTTGATTCCATTCTCCAATCATCTGGTGTCGTGTCTGCGTTGTTTAAGTACAGTGGAAAGATAAAAACTTCTTTTGGAGCTCGGCTTGGTAACCCCAGTGGCTGCCATTCTACCAGAAAGGCCTTTGAAGTTTAGCTTAACACCACCGCGGTTAACTTTTTTGGTGTATAGTGTATGGGACGGAAAGTTCAAACAATGTTTTTACCATGGGTTTTACACAGGGGCGTGTTTTGCATGAACAACCAATAAATGGTCTCTTTGGTTAATTGTCTTGGGGATTTGAATCATCACGCCTAATTCTTGTTCGATTATAATTGCCAACAAAATTAGTGACAAGAAATGACCGAATCTGATCTTCGTTATGACCGCCAAAACGCACCCCAGGCTTGTTCAGTCATCGGAGTAAGGTTCCTTAAAGAGCAACTCCAACGGTTTTGAAAAGTTTTTCAAAGTGAACAAAGAAACTGGCAGGAGCGGGATTCGAACCTGCGACCTCCGGAATACCGTACCGGCGCTCTACCAACTGAGCTATCTTGGTTTGGAAAAGTGTTAGAATTGATGTTATTGTGTTCAATATATAATAAATCACTTATTCATTACAAAATCATGTTTGTTTTGCATCTCGATGTCGTGTTATTTTGCGAGAAATTATTACCATTTTCTTTCGAGTTTATGAAAACTTTCCCCAATTCGGCCGCTGGTGGCGCTGTTGAGAAATGCAAACAAATTATGTCGTACCGTAGAAAGCTGCACGCGATGTTATGTGCATGAGTACCCGGTTATAGTCATAAATGAATATACATTAGATGTAAATGAGCTTTGACGTCACGCTCGTTTTCACGAAACTGGGATAGACTCACGGAAAGAAAGGCAACAAAAAAACCGGCGTCAAAGATGGGGATCTTGACAAGTATCTGTTTTATTTAAATCGAAACCCAAGAAAAGTTGGGAATCGTTGGAGTTGCTCTTTGAGCGGCACGGTCCAATGACTGATGTCATGTACATGTATCAAACCTCTCAAAGCATCATGGGAACAGTATCAGCCATTACTGGCATTAGAAGAGCAAGCACATTAGAACGGACATGATTGGTCGCATTGGTCACATGTTGGTTGTCATGGTTGTAAAATCCTTTTCTGAGTGGCTAATATGAAATTATTAGCTGTTCCGATTTCACAAAATAGCTCCGATTTGCACATTCCCGGGTTTGAAAATGAGGCTTAACTAAACAGCCTATCGACGCTTTCATTTATGTTGCTTTCATTTATGTCGCTTTCATTTAATTATGTCATACACATGAAAATCTTTTGAATTTTGGAAAATGACTGATACAGTTTATCAAATATCAATGTTCCGTGAAATAGTAGATTATCATGTGGACAGGTTTTGTCGTGGTGAACCAGTACAGCTTGACCATGCCGACCGTGATTTATGCATGCATGAATGATTTTGTTGATTAGCAATGTGTTCGTTTAGCACCGAGAGCCTTACTTTCAACCCGGAAGTGTGAAGACAGGGCTAATGTGAAATTCATCTATAAGGGCACTATATACTGCATGATACCCCTTGTACTGCATGTACATTGTACAGTTAGTACTATTAATACAATTATATACAATAAATGCATTATCTATACAAAAAACTTTAATCTTTAGTCGTTAATCCTATTTGATTCCTCCCACAAAAAAAAATCATATGCCCAGATTCATTTGCCAAGCTTCCAAGTCCTTACAAGTGTTTCTGGGTCATCTCAAAAGATGAAAGGGATTAACACTTTCTGAAAGCCGCAAACGAAATGCGGACAATAAGTATAAAGTCCTTTTTTTCTGAAGAAAGGCAATGTGCATGCACACTTTTTGTCACTAGTGGCCTGTTAGGTGTTTACGCAGTGTGGTGCCGTTCAGGTACAATGGCAGACACTGTGGAGCATGTAGAAAAGGACTTAGGCCAAAAGAATTTTTGGCAAATTTTGTTTTGTGCTGTTTGAATGGGGTATTCAATTATATGCGAATTTCAGTCTGAACTATTTCCAGTGATTTACATGTACGCTACGAAAGCTATACAAAAATGGCCACAAAAAGTGATAAAAACTTGCCTTAATTAAGAGACTGAATTGGTCTCGCATTTTCACATGCGCTATCCATGCTAGACCTCCCAAGACCCAAGGTTGGACAAACCCCCTAGTTTTATTTTTTTACATGAAAATACATAAAGTAAGGAAGGTACATCAAATACAAACACTTTGAGACAGAGAGGTTGAAGTATGTTTTTATTGATATTACAAAAAAAACAAAAAAAAAGGAGAAGAAGAATCGACCCTGAATCTGTCCATTTGTATGGTCGGTCGGTCGGTCGGTCGGTCCAAGGGCAACACAACCATATTTTATTTTGGCCTTACACAGACATCACAGCCACTATGTGGACCTGTAAACCAGGGTTGTTTTATTTAAATCACTCGATTTAAATCATTGATTTAAATCAATTTTTCTCAAAAACAATTTCTCTACAACTTTTGCAAATAAGATTATTCCATCGGGAAAGTAATTGGGGGAGAGAAGGAGGGATATAGGATTTTTTTTTGCTGCCATTTCATTTTTATGGAATTTTTATTGTGTATATCGATAAAATCAAGTTTTTGAAACACAACTGTGTGTTGCTTGTATTTTATTTTTATTTCGAGTAAGCATTTAAAAATTATTTTTTTAAGACGGGAGGGGGTCAGCCCCGCCCATCAAGTGGTAACGCCGATGTGACGTCATCTTGGGAACCCGGCTGGCTGGTGGCTGGTCGGCCATCGACTCGACATGTACATGTACGTAGTACAGTGCGTTGCATTGACATGCATGTGTGTTTTCCCTGTGTCGTGGAAAACTTTCAGTGTTTTGCGAATGTTTTCCGTCGATAATACCGCGTCGTTGTGTTGCTGCTGGATTCAGCAACACCACTATTATGGTGTCAGTCTTCCCCTCTTTCCAGTAGAACTCAGAGTTTTATTTAGCCTACCAATCGTTGTTTTCAAGTCGTACACCGCATTCTGCAACGGGAGTCTGATTCGGAGTCTTCAGTATTTTCGCTGTTATTCTCACCTTCTGGCTCATACATGTACGGACGAGCTCCAAGGTCCTTATCTTCCTCGCCCCAATAATGTTCCGAAGAAGTGTCTGAAGCAACAAGTCTAAAATCGACACTTGATTGTCAGATTCAGATCCTAAAAGATTCTGTTTGAAGATTTTAACGCGACGAGAAATGTTTCCCTGGTCTCTTCATCCAAAGCTATTTAATCGCGCGTGGCTGGTTCCCTCAACAACAGCATACACATCCACACGTACGTATACACACATGTGATTAAACTACTCTCACTGCGCTGAGTTTCCGAGATGACATCACGCAGATAGGGGCGAGGAAACAATTATAGAGAAAGGGGGGGACTTTATTCCGGGAAAATTAAACACCAAAAATGGGGACACGAAAAACACATTTTAATCACATTTCTTATATTGTAAAAGAGTTATACAACACAAAATTGAATGTTTGGTTCAATTGTATAACAGCCACCCTTTAACAATTTCTGACATGTATTGTTCTGCTCTGTATGCAGCACACCCATGCAATTTATAAAAAAGAAAGAAATTACACCACTCCACAGTTCACAACAACACCACTTAATGTCTTCTTTACATGATCAGCACGTTTCTCAACATACCCTCATCACTCACAGTCCCCGAACACAAGGAAGGGTTCACTGGTGACCATAAACAGCACTGACCCTGAAGTTACAAGAGTTCTCTACACACAATGAAGCTGTTCCTGGTCTAGATCACTTCCACACATAATCCCAGAATTTCCGTCTGGCAACACATAAACAATCTGACAAGAGCAACAATGACGTCTGCAGTACAGAGCAGAATTTGCACATTATTCACATTCTGGGCCAAACACGCCCTGACCTTTTCTTGTAAACAAGGACTACACATTAGCAATTTTACATTTGCAATTTTGCTTTTTTTTTTACGGGCATGTTCAGGTTGATACCAAATATGCACATGAAATCATGGAGGTAGGGAAACAGTACGTGTAGTGAGACCATCGGTCATAATTGTGAATCAACAAATGAACATATATACAAGCAACTGCCTGCATTTCATCAAAATGTACACATGCGCACTGCCGCAATCATTTTCACGTATGTATGAGTTTCACATACAACTGTGTGTTTTTAATAGTTCCATGACCCAGGGTTAATACGCATGCGCAGTATATTATCGCATGGGTCCTTGTGTATTCTAATGCGCAAGTGCTTTTGCCGTGCGTGCAACGTCTGTGTACGCAGCTGTGCACTAAACAAAAATATTCACGGTCATGTGATGGTGAATTGACCAGTTGGGACTCAGTTCTTGCACACGAGTTTGCACCTAAAAAAAAAATCCCTATTACTTTCATGTTGTGTGCAGCTAAGCTTCAAAATCAACAGCAAGGTTTAAACCATGCAGCGCCTTTAATTTCCTTTGCAAACTTCCACACCTTGGTGAGTCACCTCAATCCCCTTCGCACCGATTTACTTTTTTCTTTCCTTATAAAAGCACAAAAGGAAACCGGCTAATTTTATTCCCACATACCGGCCTTGGAAAAAAAAGAAAGGGCGAAGCTATTGTCTTTGGTGATCACGCCACCGTTAATTTTTTTTTTTTTAAGTCGGTGAAGTCAGCGAGGATGTTTCAATTTGCACCAACTGTTTCCCAATGTCTTCTGTCATCCAAACAAGTGTTATTTTTGTCCATCGGAATCCAAACTGGCAAATTTCCAACAGACTAAAACACACCGCTTCAAGCTTGACAGGCTGAATTGACTCTTAAAAAAACACAAAACAGATCGCACTTGTTTGAAATCCACAATATTTTCTCTTCAAAACTAAATTAGCCAATTCGTTAGATAATCCCCTCGACGGGGCGGATCTAGAGACGGTTGTTTGGGGATTTAATCCCGCATCACTTTTTCGTTTTTGGGACGGAGAAAAAAATTAGAAATTGTTGAGCTTGACGACCCCCCTTCCTCTCCCCCTCCCCCATTTCCAGCAAAACTATTTTCTGTAGAGATAGAAATAAGAGTAGATACAGTAAATTTTCACACCCCAATTCTCATTTAAAATCTGTGGCCTCCTGGCTTAAGCCCTGTCCGCACTGGACATATTTTGGTAAAACTTACCGAGACGATGGGTACTTTTCCCATTTTAAGTCCAGTGCGGACAGCCTAGGACGTTTTCCTCTCAGTTACTTTTCCTGAGTCCAGCGGTTACTTCTACCGGCCAACTGCTGCCCAGGAAAACTTACCAGGTAACTTTTCCCCGAGACGATAAGTCCAGTGCGGACAGTGCGAGTCGGTAAAAGCGGCTCAGGAAAGCGTACATCCGGACCGAGCGCGAGGTCATGCTACACTGGGACACCACGCATGCGCTTTGCATTGCTTCACCGCGGTGCGGTGCACGTGGCAAGTTTCCAAATTCCAGTGCGTTGTTCCTTTTTTGTCTGCAATCATGGCAGATATTATTATTGATACAGTCAGAAGTTTGATTGGTGCTAATCGATGTAGTCCTATATGTACACATCAGCCGGAAAAATGAAAAGGCACGCGTGATTTGGGTCAATCGTGTCAATGTAGTAAGGTCACGCAAAGTGCCCTCATGCGTCCTAATATTGACAGCTCGGTTACTTCTCCCACGGTCTCGGTAAAATTTTCCCGTGTCGAAAGTCCAAGTGCGGACAGTGGTCACATTTGACCATTTTTCATTTTACCATCGTCTCGGTAAAACCTTCCGAAAAATACGTCCAGTGCGGACACGGCTTTAGACCGCGTTTACACTAGATCCGGCAAAGGTGGATCGGGATTTGCGGGGTAATAAAACCACAGGGAAGCTTCACCGCAAATAAACTGTGCCGCGTTTACACTAGATCCCGTTCCGGCTTCGATCCACCATTTACAGCGGGAGGAAGGTCATTGAGTGTGCGCAATAGCCGACCTTACGGTCATGATTTTTTTCGCGCTATTCAGTCGGTGTAAAAACATAACGTACGGACATGTTTGTCGTTCGTTTTTTGATTTTTTTGCATCATTTGTCATTTTTCATCGTGAAACGACAGCAGAAAACAACGAATCTTTGGACCACTTTTCAGCTCGTTATTCAGATACAAAGCGCCGAAATATTACCGGAAATCACACCAGGAATATATAGCCTGAACATAGTGGCAAATCAATGAACCAAAAATTACCTATAATATAAAACAGGCTGTATAATATTTGGGATCAGGAATTAGGAACTCCCCAGATGACGAAGTCAGGCACGTGAAGGAGAGAGAATGACACGATGCGCACGGAGTACCAACCATGCATTTGCAGTGTACATGAACCGCGTGGGAACCAGCGCAGCGTTCGCGTCTCCACAGTAAATATTTTTCGCGGACTTTCGAGCTTCCCACAATCCACTGCATCACATATATACTGGATGTGGTTGTGTCAAATTGCGGGGTCTGATCCACCAATTGCGTTTACACTAAAAAATTGCGGGGTCTGATCCAGATCGAATCTCCCTAGAAAGGGGGATCGAGAAAGGTGGATCAGATCCGGATCAGATCCGGATCAGATCCGGATCAGATCCGGATCAGACCCCGATCCACCTCGCGTTTACACTTGCGGTCGACGGGTGGTCGATCCCCCTTTTATTCCAATTGCCGGATCTAGTGTAAACACGGTGCTAGTGTACCAAACTTAAGATTTCGGTGATACTGTAGATTGTGGGTTCGAGGCCGGCTGGGGTCATGGTACAACTTTGTCACAAGTTGCTTCTCTCCACCCAGGGGTAAATGGGTACCCTGTGAGGGCAGTGATGGTTATGATTAGCCCATGTGCGCTTATGAACTTGCAGCCGGGGCTGTATACGCCCCAGGGAGCTGAGAAGGCTTCAGGAATGATTAATGGGCCTGATGAGCAGGGGTAATAATGTTGTAAGCACTGTGATATAGTTTACTATTTGAGCATTCCTAAATACCGATTATTATTATTATTACTATTAAACCCTATATTCAGCACAATTATTACATAAAGTTGTATCATGTAACAATAGAATAATATTCCATGAGGTGAAGTCAAGTTTGAGTTTATTGTGTGAATTTTGAAAATTAGTAGACACATATAAACAGTTACATTTATACTTAGTTACATTGTATATTTATTGATTCTGTGCTGCATATATTATGCAGAGAGAGAAATTACAAATCAGACAAACTACGTATACAACTTCCTCTCAATTGTCTAAACAAGGAATGCTGTGTGATGATGATGTGGGGAAAGTGAAACAACGCGTGGTTTACAAAAAGCGCTCTGGGCAGGTTTCCATTGTCCACTGTTTCAGCGTGACTTAATAAGGTTGTGTTTATACACTAGATTTGCATCATATACGTATATGTAGGACGACAATGTAATGCAATTAAAGGAAACATGATTTAGGATTTATTTTGCATTATTCCTGCTTAAAAACAATATAGTATTATCTTGACAATGATATTTTGTGTCCAGAGACAATTATTTCCCAGATTAAATTTGAGAAAAAAATTCTTGAAAATGTTTGTCCAAGCTACTCCGCCCCCTGAGTGGGACCCTCATTAACATAAGTGTGTGACGTAGATCGAGGCACATTACATATTCTGCTCGAGCCGGCCCCATGCACGCGTATGCATTGAGTGTACATTCTTCGTCCAAAATCTAAGCAAAATATAGTGTTTTTCGGCCATGCCGACAATGTGTGTGGCTGCTGGGTGCAGCAAAACAATGAAGGCTGGAGTAAGCCTTCATTGAATTTCAACTGATGCGAAATATCGGAGAATTTGGACGGGGAAAGTGAAGGTGACAAGAGCGTTATGTAGCGACCACTTTGAGCCGTCGTGTTTCGATACTGGTATTTTCAAATCATGGGATGACCATTAAAAATATGCTCAAGTCCACTGCCATCCCAACAAAGTTCCCAGATGTGAGGAGCCTTCGCTAAAAGGGAGAAAATCAGGGTAAGTTCGATGTTAGTTGTTGCAACTTACGAAATTGCACGTGTAGACCTAGTGTACGTGTGTATACGATGTACATGCGTCATTTACCGGGTCCAGTCGTTCCATGAATTTCGGTGCCTCGGTCTACGTCACGAACAGCGCCCTCAATTTGAGTCTCAACAAATTCCAAAAAGGGGGGGGGGGGGGGTCAATTTTTGGACTCTTTTGACATTGGTGGTGCCATTTACACCCCCATTATACTACTCGGAAATAGGCCACATACATATCATCACAAAAAAATAAATGAATAGTGCATGATCATTTTGCAGGGTCACTATGAGCAATATAGTCTTGGCCCAGATACTATGCGTGTACGGTTAAATGTTTTACGACCCATTTAATATTTCACGTTGGACAAGCGCGGCGCATGGAATTTGCGGTTTCCACCGGCACTTACGGCCGTTTTATTTTGTAATACATGACCATGAAACCAATCTCAGTTTGGAAGTGAAGACGATGCGGGCGTGTACGTATTCACGGGATCAAATCAGTACATCACACCAGACAAAATGGCTACGCCAAGAAAACAGATGAAATTGGACTTTTTTTCTTAAGAAGAAACATGCGATAACAGAGAGTGATGACAGGCCATCTACCTCCACATCTGCAGATGATAATGATGATGATGCAGAAGAAGAGGTGAGATTGTTGTATAATAAATTATCATAATACATATGTATTAATAATAGAAGGGGATCAGGCTATGGAAGGTTTTTTTTAATCAGTCTAGTCTGTAATTAGAAGCTTTTCTATAACAACATTACCTACATGTGTATTGCTGTTAGTTACCAACAATAATAATCATGGAGGCGTCAGGTCAACTTGCCCCCTTACCGACTCGCCCCTTACCGACTCGCCCCTTACTGACTCGCCCCCTGATCGACACGCCCCTTACAAACCCCCCCCCCTCACTTGACTCGCTTCTTTGCCGACTCGCCCCCAGCCGACTCGCCCCTAGGCGTTTTGAATGGTGCACCGTTACGTTAGTGCTTAATTTGTGTGCACTTTTTTAGTTAGACAACATGACGTTTTTAAGTCAATTATTATTTCGAGTGACGATATAAATTAAATATTCCCCGTGGATTTCGGTTTATACGGGAATCCTTTTTAATCCAATTACTGGCTGTAAGCTTGGCCTCGCGTAAAGCCTGATTTTTATATAATCGCAATGAACGCCATTTAAAAGGGCGTCCGAATGCTTGAAAATATCTCACTGAAATGGCGTTTTTTGGTACTTCACACTTTTCTGAAAGCTGAACTGATATTTTATTTCGGTAGATTTCAATTACGGGCAGCTATTTTACTTTACATTTATGCTCATATTTCTTGGTCAAAGGATAAAATGGGTCACATTTGTGGCACTCAAGCGGTGAGAGACATCGTTGAATGCACGGCATGCCAGTACGTGTATTTGAACTTGGTTGATCTTTGCCGACTGTCGCCGTCCATGTTGGGAAAGTCCCCGATGAAGCGTTTCCATTCATCAGCGTTGCATCGGGGACTCTTCGGCGATGCTGTCGCCGATTATAACGACCATATGGAAACCTTTATTTAAAAGGCATTATTTAAAAAGTCTGTGACGCGACGATGGGCGTCCGGTTTTTGGTCAGAATTTTGAGGTCAAGAAGCAGTCTTTTTCCATAATTAATCAGCAAATTTGTTCAAATCTGATAGACCCAGGCTTTCGCCAAGGTCTATTACATAGACTACTTATTACGCGCCAAATACTTGAAAAACGCGCTGCATATAGGTTGTTTTTCAACTCCCAAAGTGAAAGAGCAGTAGCGAAAGTTAGAAGGTGACGTCACGTGCGAAGGGTCTAGCCCCCCCTAAAAAATTAGCTCTAGAACCGCGCCTGGGTGCGCCACTGGAGTCGAGTACAGTTGAATCCTGCATGGAGTCTCCAAGCCTAATCCCAAGAAAGGCAACAAACACAAACTTGAACTTTTCAAGAACAAAATTGTCAAACAGGTTTAAAAAAATAATCACAAACTACCACCACTGGAGACAGCGCCACACCACAAATAAAGGCACAATGCAGCCTACGTGACCAGCGTAACAGCTGAGCGATCGGCCGGGCATATTGAGTGACATGCATGAGTAACCTGCAGATGCGAGGTGCGCGTAGTCACCCCCCTGCAGTGTCAGCTTGTAATACTCATGACGTCTTGCCGTTACTGCTTGTTCCATCATCGGATGTCCACGTCTCACAGTGACAGCTCTGGTTTTTATGCATATATATGTTTAAACTGCACTCGTCTAAGTAATCGTATAGAGTTTCCTGATTTCTGTCAATCCAAGGAAGGAAGTCAAGTAAATGTGTCACGTCGTGTCTTGGTTTTAGCAAACTGACTGGTCCGGAACTGTCAAGCCAGCTGTGCCAACGACTGCCGTTGACCACTTAACCTCTTGCATTCGGACGATGGCCACGGTTTGAAAAAGACCACCTGGCCGGTTGACATCTAGAGCCGCATTCCAGTACTTATTCAATCCATTTTTCAACTATATGTGACCTGCTCCAGAAAAAGGTGATATAAGTCGCGCTATGCATTTACGTGTAATGGCCCTTTCAAGGTTGAGAGGGTAAAAATTTTCGTCAAAATATATTTTTTGTTTTTTTCTTTAATGACATCTTAAATATCTAAAGTTTCAGGTTTGGTGTACAACAATGTTGATTTCAGTGAATAAAGTGAAAAAACAACCCTTTTAGAGTGCATTGTTCCATTGCATTGAATTATAACTAGCTATTTCAAAGCCTGTTTTCTCTGTTGTGCAATTTGAACTCCATAGAGCTAATTAATATGCAAAAATATGATATTTCCAGAATGGAAAGGGCTTTGGAGCTCTATCATGTACCAAATGAAAGCTTACATTGTGGGCTTTCCAAACATACATAAAACTAATTTTTCATATTTTGCGACATAATATACCTTTTTCCAGAGCGGGTCACATATTGTTCTTGAATGGGAGTGTAATGAACAGATACACTTTTTCAAACAAAGCTTTCATTCACACGGACGGGGGGGGCTCAGAGTCCAATGGATAGGACCATTCTATTCAGTGTGGTGCCTATTGTTTGCATTTACGCTTGGATGCACAGCCCTTTCAGTGAGAATCCTGACATACCAGCACCCCCTCAATAACAGCCGGATGTAAGGGATTAATCTTTGACAACTGGTGTGATTACCTGGGGACATGGGAGGCCTTTTCCCCATCCCCCTAACCCCCCTTACTCACTACTACAGAGATTACAGGTGACCATTTTCATCAGTGACGTACATGTAATGACAGAGCATGGGGTCATGTAAAATTTCGGAAAATAACCAACCCTCTTTGACAACAAGTGTCTAAACATGTGCACAGCATGTTTTTTTAAGATTGACGTCAACCAAATCCGTAAAAAGAAATGAGGCAGAAATCAACATGTATGTGCAACTTTGAGTGACTAAGCACTGTGCCAAGAACATCTTTGTAAGACAAAAAAAACACAAGCTTTCTTCCCATATACAGTGAAATCTCGATAAGTAAAAAAAAACAGTGCCATCAGGCCGGATGACGCCACTGGCCGCTGTTTGTGCAGTTTCAATCCATTGTTGGATTATTGTTTATGATACGCTTGACTGCACAAACACATTTGAGCGGTTCGATTTGGCTGCCACAACCGCCGCGACACCCCGACGTGTACCGTGCCCAAGGGGTTAACTCGAAAACCTGGTTAACTTGAAGTAAACATTTATTCCCCTCAAAAGAATAGCAAATCATGTATAAACATGCCCACGCTAACTCAAAATTTTGGACCGGTACCTCCGGATAAGTCAAACTCAAAATTGCCAGGTGCAGAAATAAACTTGCGTAATTAGGCCACAGAAGAAACTGGAATAAACCTAAACTCAGGTATAGATAAGCAATAAAGAGGCTATTAGCATCCATAGTATCATTGGAGCAGCTGCCTATTCACTCCGGTGCAACTTACAACGATCAAAGAGAACTGCTGGTGACCCACCCAGGAAGGCCGAAGACGCAAAGCAGGCTTTATTGTCACTGCAATCCTTTGAAGAAGCGCCCACGCAACCACGATGCAGTTGGCAATGATTCAAGTGAACTGCTGACCAATCACACAGTCGCACGTGCTTGCCGCAGTGACGTATTGCGGGTGGCTGGATCGTTTCAAGGCACGCCGCACCGCCGCGCGGGATCGTTTTCTCGAGAGAGGGCGCATGCCATCTCGAGAGAGGGCGCTGTGTTGTGACTACGGAGATGACAGACGAATGGCTACGCAATGGACTGCCCAATGTTTTGGCGGAAGAAACATCTTTAACGCCGATGAAACATCTCTGTTCTAATTTACATCATCCCCCGATGTAAACATTCCATCTTCTGACTGATTACGCGGTACCCGGTGCTGCATTGGATTCGAATCGGCCAGCCGACCCCGGCAAGCTCGGTGGTTGAGTGGTTAAGACGTCTGCACTAGTAAGCAGGAAGTCGTGGGTTCGAATCCCGCCCGAGTAAGCCTCTGAATTTTTTCACACAGGCTCTCGGAAAGCACTGAGTATACAGTGCTTCATATATTACGTCAGGACAGGGCAAAAGAGAAAACATCTCTGTTCTAATTTACATCATCCCCCGACGCAAACATTCCATCTTCTGACTTATTGTCTCTTGTCGGACCATTCCCTCACACTAAAGGGGGAGACCTGCAACGGCAGAAAGCGAAGCAAAGATCGCCTAAAAATGCCATGATTTCATGCTCTATTTCACGACCGTTACATTGGATATTCGCTTGGTATTCACGTACGTAATCTTTGGGGGAAAAAGGGGACCTTGGGTAACTCGAAACACCGCTTAACTCCAAATTGGAGCCCATTCCCCTGAGGTTTGACGTATCGAGATTTCACTGTATTGCATGAAAATGTCCTGACTAAAAGTCTGAAAATTAAAGCTTGCGCCAAGTGTTTATACATTTCTAAACACAAATGGATGGTTATTTTCCAAGATTTTGCTGTTCCTGACTGATTTTGGTGGGGGGTATTAAAGGTAACCCACATAAAGAGCTGCCAACATTTTAAAACTCATTTCAGTATTCAGAAAGCAAAACAAAATCAGTATTTTGCTAAGAAATCTGTATTTTTCATGAAATTCAAACATTACCTGAAAATTTGTTTTTGTTCGCGCAGGATAGTCCACACCGCCGTATTAAATGCGCTGGATGGACCGTTTCCTTATTTTTTTAAGGTAAAGTTTTGCATCTTTTCAGTTGGAATCGCAATAATGTTTTATTCAGAACAAAGACTGAACATACTAAAATAGCATGCATGATTGATAGCATAATAATCAGCAAAAGCAATAAACTAAACAAAATAAATATGAAACTGACTTATTTTTTCGATCACCATTATCACAAACTGCTTTCACAGAGTCACGCAATACGATAAGGTACTCCATGTCATACAATGGGCCGGCGTGCCCGGCTAACGAGCAGCCCCATGCACGGTGCGTAACCATAACACGTTGGCCGCACGTGGAATTATCCACGCAGCCATTTATCACACACTCAACCACTGGTCCACTTCTTGTTACAATTTGTCAACAATTTTGATTGAAATAGATGATATCCTTGTTCAGCAAATTCTTCGGTTTATCAACAGGATTTTATGAACAAATCTTGTCTAGTATGAAGTTCCAGAATCATTTTTGCAATTTGCATGCAAGCATGCATGTCTAGCTACCGGACTTGATACACGGGCATTCTTCAATACGCGCAAAATAATGATGGTGAAACCAGACTATGAATTTCGGTGTTGCATGATTTAAAGTGCCCAAACAACAGACTCACTCTGCACAATACGCACACTCAAAAGGTTTCTTTTCATACAAGTCTATACTTACATTGCCGCATGCGCATGTAGTCCAAGCTGCACATTGACAAGACGTATGCGTGTACGATCTTTGTGTATACCAAGTGATTCAGACACGGCCTTAAATAAATAGCGCTAGCGACTTAAAACTACGCCGTTCGCGCAGCGCTGGACAAGGAACAAAATGTGACTTAAAACGCAGTCACACAAAAATAGCGGAGCAGGGAAACAAAAAGCGTGGAAAACAGGGGAAATTTCACATGCCTGATTATCATGGTCGTATTTATAAACCAAAATTTGTACTTCTGTATTTTCCGTACAAAATATGGAAAATCCGTACTGTTTGGCGGCTCTGTACATACAAAAACCTTGGCTCACATGTGCATCAAGCAAAATGGCACTGATAGTCCACACGCCTACGCCTACGCCTACGCCGCCTACGCCTACGCCTCCTCCCCCTCCCCCTCACTCTGCCCTTGTACACTGTGCACCAACGACTGTCCACCAAAGAAGCAGCCTACTATACGTACCTCAGCAGGCATGTGCATCAGCAGTACAGCCGCGACGGGCGCCTGTGCTTGGCAATAGCCATCCCGGGGGTTGTGGATACTGTAGGCCTTCAGGATACGGTGCAGGTCTTGCTGACCATAGCCGTCCCGACTGGCAAACATCTCGTGGAAGGGGAACTGCCGGTCAAGGTCCTTCTGGATGATCTCCACCCACTTCGGGTCGCCCTCCGACGAGTCCAGCTCCTGTGGGTCAAGGGTTGAACCATTCAGATGCAATGATTTGAGGAAGTAGATGATGGGTGGTGATTTTTAGTAAGGGGCAGGACTTAGTAAGTGTGAGGACTTATCTTTACTATGTCAACAATGGCCGAGGAAGGGAATGGCCACTGTCAATGGAGTGAAACAAAGGGCAAGGTCCATTAAGCCTAAACGATCCCCATCCAGCCAAACTCCAACACCAGGGATTGTTGGAGTTTGATGGGTTGAGTACTGTGTACTTCTGATATGGCATGTGTAAAGTGTTGGAATATGGCTGGATGAGTACTGTATGTGTGCAGTAACAGTGTTGGATTTTGATTAAGTGGGGAGGGTTGGTTTGTGTGCAGTGCTGTTGCTGATGGGTTGTGCTTGGTTGATGTGTAAAAGCCCTGGTACTGCACTGTATGTGCAGCGCTGGGGAAAAAAAGGGGGCAATGATGCATAGTAAAGTGGTTAGCAGATGTGACCAGTAACTAATCTGAGCCCCCCCCCCCCCCAAAAAAAATACTTTCACTTTGTACAGGAATACACTTGATTGGTTTTGATGGGATGTGTCCCGTGTAACCCCATTCTTCATACTAAGCACATGGCCCAGTGTACCCACTCAATCAAAACCCAACAGCTAAGGGCCTGTTGGAGTTTGATGGGTTGAGTACTGTTATGGCAAGTGGACTCTTGGAGTTTGATGGGTTGAGTACTGTAAACCAGCAAAAGTCAACCATGGTGTTGGGATTTGATAGGTTGAGGAAGGTTTCTAGTAAAAATATTTAGGGAGTTAGGGTTAACATCGCCCATGATCACATGAAGTCGATATTGACTTATATTCTTCATCACATTTTTATTCCCATTTTTAAATGCCTTTTCATAAAAGCAGTAGAGATCTCATTTAATAAAAGGATGAAAGCAAAACTTTGCCACCGCGCTTTTTTCATCTTCTTGTCCAGTACAAACCATGTACATTGTAAGTGTGTGTGAACAGGTATGGAACGGCAAACAAAAGATGTCCGCGCTGTGCAGGAGCTCAAGTGGACTTGCACAGGTCCACACAATGTTTTCAGTTTTCGAAATGCAGTCTTAAAAAGACTTTTTTTGATTCTTCACAAAATGAACATTCCAGAAAATCACAACCGAAAATTCACATAAAAAAAGGTTGAAGAGACACACTGCCTTTAAGGTGCCCGGGCTACAAAGGCGTTGGTTCTAAAATTGCAAAAGTTCAAAAAATAATTCCAAAGTAGAATATATTAACCCTAACCCCCTAGGCATTTTTACTAGGAAGTGTCCTCAACCTGTCAAAATCCAACACTGTGCAGTATACCTACGACACATTCTTTGGACTTGGACAAATTGGGGCATCATAGCTCCATGTAAAGTAATGGTGCCAAGGCTCTACAGCACCGAACCCATCAAAATGAGACACAACCTGCTGTTGGAGTTTGTAAGGCTTCGGGTAGTTGGGGTTAATGTACAAGGCCATCAATTGAAAATGTGATTTGTCTGAAAATCACTGACGAAAATAATTTTGCCGATGCCAATCTGGTTCGGAAAAGTCAGACCGTTGGAATTCAGAGTGGTTCCCTTGGTTGTGTTCAGACTGCACTATGTGCGGCGCCAATCTGAATAGCCAATACTTCGGACTTTTCATAATTTCTCCATAAATATTACATGTTATGGTAGACTTATGGGATTTCATAGCAATGTGTGCCTTTAACAGTATGTGTGCAACATTTTGAACCTATTAAGCCAGTTCGGTATCTCAAAGGTCAAAGGTTATTCGGGATAAAATTGCTGACGTAATGTCAAGCCATGTTACGCAAACGCCCATTCTGATTTATTTTGACACGTGCGCGTTGTGCGACCATCTTTTGCATTCACACGCGCGCGTAAGGTCACGCGGGCCATTTGGGATCAAATGTCATTGTGCACATGCGCAGTTGAAATACCGAACTGGCTTATTGTGTGTGTACACAGTCATCTTGGGACCAAAATCTGCAGTTCAATATAACAGCTGAGACAAACTATCACCACGATGTACATGTATGTGGACTTGTTGCACCGCATTCTTAAGACAGACTCACCTGCCATCTGGCTTTGTTCTGCTCACACAGCTTCTTACTGCCGCACAGGTACTGCCACGCCCTGGGACGTATCGAACTGGGTATACCCTTCCGACATCGTTCCCGGACCTAGAAAATGACACACACGGGTAATATTATTACTAACTTTACAACAGCCATAAATGCCCCCTGGGTGGGGGAAAAGTATTAGTATAATCATAAAACCACTTTCATGTGTGACCCACTGTGAACACATGTTGATTAATTTGTTGGAATAAGCATTTATTTAAGTCTAGGACCCCTGTTAAAATTTGTGGTTTTTTGAAGGAGTGTGACTGGCTTACATGTACCTTCTTTGGTTTTTTTTAGTCATCTGTTTCCCCAAGTAATTGAAAACAGCATGGAATAAGCATTTGTTATGTCTTTGACCCCTGTTGAAAATTTCTTTTCCTTTTTTTTCTCTCCGTGAGCCAGTGGTTTACCTTCTTTGGCTTTTTACTCATCCATTTGTCCCAGTCATCAAGCATGTCCAGCCATTTGATCTCTCGCCTCCTGATGACCTGCACTGGTGTGCTCCAGTCCCTGCAACATTGCAAAAGGCACAGAGAATCATAAGCATCTATTATCTATGGAGACGCTTTAGTCCTTTTCACATGGGGTCAACAAAACTACTGAGGTCCGACAAATTTTCTCATGCTTGAGAAAAAAAATGGCACAATGGCCATAGTGCGAACGGCCAAGTGCCTGAAAATGTCTTGGTGTGAATTTTGGTGTGAAATTTGGTGTGAATTTTGATGTGAATTTTGATGTGAATTTTGATGTGAATTTTGGTGTGAAATTTGGTGTGAATATGACCAGTCTCAAACATTGAGAGATTTTGTTGGAGATACATTTGTACGGATGTTACAGGTGTGCCAAGTTCATTTGATGGTACATGTATTTAGTACAAAGCAGGGTATGATCTTAAGAAAATTAGCTGGTTGCCCCTGGGGAATCACCAACTAAAACTGAGGTTGCCCGACCATGACTCTAAGAAGAACATTGTGTGTTACAATATTTCACTGTTTCATACTGAGCGTGGTCTGAGCTATATTTTTAGATCAGTGTTGGTTTAATTAGCAGGTTTCCCTGATGGATTGTAGGTTCAGCCAGGCAACTTGGCAGCTGTTATTTGATACCCTTCACAGTTATACACTGTACATGTCAGGGTTCGACCTTAACGCTGGTCCGCTAGACAAATTCTAGTCAAAACAGCGGCGGTCTAGTCAAAACCCTTTTCTAAGTAGTCCGGCGGTCTAGTGAAAAAAATGCCAAGATAAGCTAAGCGCGCGCGTCTTCAGAGCCAGATTGTCAACAGCGATCCCCGATTGCGTGGAGTTTACTCTCACTTCAGGCAAGGCTGTTCGATATCCATTTATTTTGATACCGAAATATCGGCAGAAAAATATCGCGATATTCGATATTATCGTGATGACGTCACTTTTTCATTACCGGAAGATCGAACGGAGGAATAAAAAAAATACATGACGGAAGTCACCACGGCATTATTATGAGATCGGGGCCACCGGGATCGGGGCCACCGGGATCGGGCCCGCCGGGATTTAGCGGCAGGAACGGGGGGCCGGTTTGACAAAGCTTCCCTTCGCTCGTTGAGTATTTGGAGTTTTACGACATTTACCTTCAGTTTGCTACTTTATGGCACTCCAGAAAGACTAGCGTTTGTTTCTATTTCAGCATTGTTGATTTTAACACAGATGATAATACCATGGACGATCACATGCGAGCTGTCAACAAACGACCGTGTCGTATATTTTGTGAAGACGACATGACATTGCACAATGTACAATGGATGCGCGCCACGTGTTTTAATCTTTTCTCAAGACGCGACGCAGTTCGCTACACGTAAAACACCTAACTACGTGTGCCTTGTACACTGGGGAAAGACGGTGGCATTCAGTGCGGTTGCTTGCACTTGACCAAGGCTAGCAACAAAGCAACGCGCACGCGCAGATGCGCTACAGGGGTTGACCTTATTGCAAACAATTGCCATACCCCTCGATCTCAAGATGAGTTCGCAAGCGTACGTGTAGGTACGTCCGTACGTACATTGTACACTGGGAATAAGACGTTGTGTTTGCACTTGACAACGTTACGTACGGAAGGTAAAATTACAATGTTCCGTAACATTTGGGACCGGGTAGTACTCAATAAATTTGTGTGAAAACATTTACAATTTAAAGGGGAAAAAGCATGTAAATACAAGTAACTGCTAATTTATTTATCATTTATTTTTGGGAAAATTAACATCGTTAAATTCGATTGAATGATTTAACGTAACGATACAACATATGCATACAGCGGCATTCAACTGTTTTAGCACATGTAAGTAGCCTCTGTTAAAGCCTGAAAGGATGTATTGCAGCAATAAGCGCACGTGTATAAGGATCACTGTGCAAACCTGCGTCTTGAAAAAAGGCTAGTCAAAAAGACGCGCATGCGTAGTTATAGTTTCAAAGCCGGGTTAGTGGGCGACACCGTGATTTGTAAGCAAGTGATTTCAATGTGGTATATATACGACGTTCGTGAACAATTGAAATAAGTGATCTCAATGTTATTGTCGGGTGCAAAGTTGTGTGACGTTCTATGATTTGCAGAAGTATTTGCCGCACGCTAGAATTTCAGACTTTTGGAAATGCCTCAGATTGCACCACACAGAGCATCTAGAATCCAAAATTTCCCGGGGACCTTAAGCGGGCCCCGGATCGACTCCACGCCGTAAGGGCGTCGCGCTACGAGCTCGCATTGTGTCTGCCGCCCTGCTAAAATTTCAGGCCGTGGAGTTACTGGAATTTCGAGCAAAGTAAACTGGACAAATCCAAACGTAATGCGGCCAAAAAGAAACATATATCGTGATATTCTTCGGTATATCGAATTCCCCGATATTCCGGGTTTTTTTTAAGGGGCCGATACGATTTTAGATATGAAAAAAATATCGAACAGGCTTTTATACTCTCAGCTTGTAATAAATGTTTGTAAATACAGTGTACTTGGTCAGGTTACTTACAAAAAAAGTAGCCTAAAAGGTGAAAAAAACATGCGGACCAGTGAAAATGCTGGCGGGCTAGTAAAAAGTCAACATTACTGGTCCGGCCGGCTAGTGAAAAAAAAAGTTAAGGGGAAACCCTGCATGTACTTCTATACTTCTTGACCCTCCATATTTACATAAACATCCATGAGTTCAAGTTTATTTCCTACAAATATTTTGTACTTAGTCATATAACATAAATTATCAACCATGTAACAAAACACAAACATTTCCAACCTTTATACATACATGTGTGTATTTTTTGATTTGTTACTCCTAAACTCAAATAAGCCCCCACCCCCCCCCCCACAATTTTTGTTTACATGTAATTAATTTAAAAAATAATAATAAAAAATAAAACATTTCATAATTTTTTTAGTACAAAATCTGCGATCTGCCTGTACTGATTTGTTGACCATGATGTTTGTGTATGTATCTGACATGGTATTATCAGAAAATGTTTTAAAGGAGGGAGTGGTCGCAAACATGTACAGTCGTATGGCACACCTTTGTTCCTGTTGAATTCTGACCGCAAGACTTTTTCCCTCCTGCCCCATCCAATACGGTAAACCACACAAGGACATGTATATTTACACTGTACATGTTCAGGTACGTTCATGTACATGTACATGTACAAATGTACATCCACAAGTTCATACGACTGCTGTGACTGTACACATATCTGACTGCACATGTGTACAAACCTGTACATATACATGCACATGTATGCGG
Organism: Hippasteria phrygiana; assembly: GCA_037893225.1. Lineage (NCBI taxonomy): Eukaryota > Metazoa > Echinodermata > Asteroidea > Valvatida > Goniasteridae > Hippasteria > Hippasteria phrygiana. The sequence goes on from JAZGUH010000895.1 coordinate 253,222, forward strand.
CCAGTCATTAGCTGGGTAAATTGAGGAAGTTGAACTTCCCGACCTTTGAACAGAATGAAGGGAAGCTAGACATGTACATGTATGCATGTCATTAGGGAGAGAAAGCCACATTGACCAAGCCACACATATCCCGCTGCGGTGAGCGAGCTTTGGTCGTTAGAAGACTGAGAGGATTACATAAAATCTACCTGTATTCAGCCCTTTGCATGATTTTACCATATTGCAACAAAAGCAAGGTTACCCACTGCAAGTCAAAGACTCCGCTATACACTGCTCATGCTATTACCTGTAATGCCAAGCTAATCACATAAGAATCCAATCTTCCCCCTATAGCCTCTCTTTCAACTCAACTGAGCAAAGGGATAACGACACGTTGACAACAGGGGCGGATTGCAATACTGCAGTCTCAGCTGGCTGGCTTAGCCAGTCCGTTATTAGTCGGCTATCACTCTTAGACGGTCTTGGATAAGACACTAAACTTAGCCCACTGCATGAAGCCGGTCTTTACTAAGCCTGCAGGGAGTAATGATTAACGAACAAACGCTCCATGGTTACAACGATACATGTACGGCACACGTGGCGCGCTTTGCAAAACATAAATTGGTACCCACTAGTTAATTCGTAGCACTTTGTACATAATTTGATACTTCTACTGTCATGTATCTTTATGATACAAGTCTGTTTTCATACATGTACAATGTACAATGTACAATGTACAATGTACAATGTACAATGTACAATGTACAATGTACAATGTACAATGTACAATGTACAATGTACAATGTACAATGTACAATGTACAATGTACAATGTACAATGTACAATGTACAATGTACAATGTACAATGTACAATGTACAATGTACAATGTACAATGTACAATGTACAATGTACAATGTACAATGTACAATGTACAATGTACAATGTACAATGTACATGTATGTATAATCTAAAGGGTCTAAATTTATCCCTGAAAAATCCTCTCTCGACACAGTGCTCTAGCTTCTACATGTATGTAAATCATTAATATCTATCAACTGAAAAGCCATTCTTGGGAGTGATTCAAGAGTACAAATATTTCAATATTAATTACATCTAATAAAAGAAAATCATGCCCGGCTAAACTTACAGACCGCCTTAAGCCAGCCCAACCCAGGCTAACTACACCATGTACATGCACTTTAAGACTGTCTAAACACGTACATGTAGACTGTCATTGCAATGGTCCTACTTACAATGTATAGACCATCTGACAATACCGGCTAACGCGCATGCATAGACAACTTTAAGACCGCTTATTGCAATCCGCCCCAGGTCTTCCGAGTTCAATATTGGGTTTTGCCCTTCACCGGCATATTTTATAAACACTGTATACTCAGTGTTGTCCCAGGAGATTATTTGGTGAAAACAAAAAATCACTCGGGTGGGACTCGAACCCACAACCTCCTGCTTTCTAGTGCAGACATCTTACCACTCGACCACCAAGTTGGAGGTCTTCCGAGGTTTTCTGGTCTAAATAATACCTGATTATAATGATAACAGGATAATCCTGCCGAAATAAGCAATGGCCTGAATTTTTGATAACCATTCAAAATTACATGTACAAATGTACTAAGCCTGTTCGATATGACGATATTTCCCGATATTTTTTTCATATCGAAAATCGTATCGCCCCCTTTAAAAAAAAGAAAAAAAGAAAATATCGGGGAATTCGATATACTGAAGAATATCGCGGTATGTTCCTTTTGGCCGCATTAAGTGTGGATTTGTCCAGTTTACATGGTTTACCTTGCTCGAAATTCTAGTTATTTCCAATTATTGGACGGCAGAATAGTATATAATATATCATGATGTACCATGGAGGAATAAAAAATACATACATGTACTTAATGTGTCGTTTCTTTGCCCGTTTTCTAAACCCCTACACGACATCTCTGCGCGATTTACCCTCCGCGCCGTGCGTATCAAGTACAGTGCATGCAAGCAACCGCACTGAATGCCACCGTCTTTCCCCAGTGTACAAGGCACACGTACATGTACGTACATGTACGTGCAGTTACGTGCAGCGAACTGCGTCTTGAGAAAAGATTAAAACGCATGCAGCGCATCCATTGTTGTACATTGTGCAATATCGTCTTGACAAAACAGACGATACAATCGTTTTTTGACAGCTCGCATGTGATCGTCCATGGTATTATCATCTGTATCAACAGTGCCAAAATAGAAACAAACACTAGTATTTCTGGAGTGCCATAAAGAAGCCAACTGAAGGTAAATGTCGTAAAACTCCAAATACTCAACGAGCCAAACGCGGCCCCCCCGTTCCTGCCGGCCCCGACGCGTAGGCCGCGCCCCCCGGCCTCCGATCTTGCTGACCCCGGCCGGCCCTGAACTTGCCAGTCTTGGCCCGATTCGCGATCTCGGTGGCCAGCCCCGATTTTAGCGGATCTTACAATTCAGTGTTTCCCCTTAACTTTTTTGTTCACTGGCCGGCCGGACTTGTTAGTTAGACTTTTAACTAGTCCGCCAGCATTTTCACTAGTCCACTTTTTTTCAAGTACTTTTTTAATTATAAGGTGGGAGAAAAAGCTCCATAAAAAATGATACTTACAATAAATGGAACAGCCTTAGCTGGCATAATTTTCTGCACGCGTTCGTTTGGCTATGCATGCACTATACCATGGAGGATTTTAACTGGCCCGCCGGACTTTTTAGAGAGGGTTTTAACTAGTCCGCCACCGTTTTAACTGGCATTTGGCCAGCGGACCAGTGTTAAGGGCGAACCCTGTTACATGTAGTACATGTACAATCCCGGCTGGCCTGATCCCGGCATGCCCGGTGGCCCCGATCTCACGATGCCGTGGTGACTTCCATCATGTATTTTTTTTTTATTCCTCCATTCTTCCGGTAAGGAAAAAGTGATGTCATCACGATAATATCGAATATCGTGATATATTTTGGCCGATATTTCAGTATCAAAATAAATGGATATCGAACAGCCTTAAAAGGGACACATTGCCTTCAAATGTCATGAAATTTTGCTGTTTGGAAATGTTCCTTATCTTTTATAAGAGTTGTTCATGCAAAAAAACACGTATAATGTGTTGTAATTAGTGAGTAGTGATTACAAAACAAAAAAATTGGCCGCTGACCCCTGACATCTGACCCGCGAAACATAGACTTATTTCCAGTAGTAAATACCACCGTCTAAATAATGCGCAAAATATTCTGTAAGAGTCTTTAGGCTGGCGCCGCAGCCAATGGCCTTGTGAACCTATCAGATGATCGCCAGGTACAATTCTCTACCTCGCGACACATATCGCCAGTGCTGCGCGCCATGCCACAGTACATCCAAATGGATCAACAGAACGTACTTCAACCAGATGCGACTGGAAATACGACTGGTGAACACGGTCCGCCATTTTGTGGAGTCAAAAATTTGGTTAGACTACAAAATGGAGGACCGTTATTTGTCACGAAATTAAACAAAAACCACGCAATTCGAAGGGATAGTTACATGTATGTGAATCTTTATATTCTACTTTTAAAAAAGCTTCCCAACCATATATATCCATTTTAGTTTTATAGCCCAAATCGCAAAATCCAAAGCAATGTGTCCCTTTAACATGTACCTGTATAAATTGTCTTCATTATACCTCAGAGCTTGTATGTATAAGTAGAGTACAACATGGACTACACCTGATAATGCGTACATGTACATGTATATTTTGTTCTCCATTATCTGACAGTATACATGTACATGTACATGTACATGTACATGTACATGTACATGTACATGTACATGTACATTTACATTGTACATGTACATGTACATGTACATGTACTTCGAAAGTCTTTCTGCTACATTTGTAGAACATGATCTTTTCACCTTGTCTTCAACATTGCTTTTGTATTTAATTTGTTAGTCATTACATGTATGTTTTGTCTAGCCTCTTTTTATCCCAGGCATTCCATACGTCCGCATTCCTTCTGAAATTAACTTTGGACCAATTAATATCAACAAAGTTGGCCCACCGGTTAGGAAGATATATGTAAGGTCATTTGAAAACTGCAGGCCATGCCCATTTTGGCCAAAATTGAAACAAGAAAAATGGTGAGCCTTCGCACATACACATGTAAAGCCATTGGTCCGATGGGGCTAAAACTTGAAACTTCAGCGTTTTCAGCCTCTATTGCTCCATACATGTACACCCAAATTTAATATGACCAATTTAAAGGGGTCAGGTTTTACCCTTTGGCTGATCCGACACGGAATGACCCTATTTGTTCTATTACGTGCCACGCATGAGGAGTGCTTCGAATTCTAAATTTGCAACATTTTGAGAATATATATATTTTTGGGTAGCCACATCCACAATCACATAGTCGTGTTTTCCTATACTAGTGAGGACAATGCTTTGAGTTTCCTATTGTTCCTTTAACCCTAACCTACCTGAATCCATCAAAATCCATACCCCTGTTTTGGAGGATTTCGGTGGATTCAGGATACCTCCATATTGAAAACTGGGAGATTTTGATGGATTGAGGATTGTAAGGTTAGGGTTAATATAAGTAACCCAACCCCATAGACTAAGCACGTACTTCTGCGAGGACCGATTTCAACAGAAGACTTGACGTGCGAGGAGTGAAAGGTTTCTTTGTAAATTTCCTTTCTCCTCTTGTCCTTGGAGATACAGAACCCATACATGTACATGAAAATGAAAACCTATTACGTGTGCATTAGTCAAAGTGGGGAAGGAAGGCGACTGCTCCAGTTCTGCGAATCTGTATGCTTTTGATGCCGACAAAGAATTAGTCTGCAGAATTTGGTTCAGAGTATAACGAACACTTAAAATCAAATATACATTGTACAGCACAAGCTTACCGTGAACAGGTCATGACCTACATCATGTAGGCCCAACATCTGTATTCGATTCCACTGAATTGTAAAAAGGGGTAAACTCCTCATAAAACTATCTGAAACTTTGTGACAGGTTTTCAATTTTTGTTTACATCTGGAGGTCAGGAAAACAAAAACCTGTCTGCAGAGGAAACAATGGGAACTATTTTGCGAACTGACTAATTTTGAACACTTCCAAATAATGGGATGGAGAAAGTTTGAATGAAAAATTCAAATCAGTTCAAAATGTGGACGGATACAATATCGGCAGCAAATAATGTTTGTAGTGTGTAAGAAAAAGGTTTCTGATGTTTGACAGGTTTCTAAGTCGACAGTGTGTTCAAAGTTTCAGGACAAGACATACATTGTTTTTTTGTAATATATACACGTGTACTTGAACATACATTGTACATGTACATGTACGTGTACGTGTATACTGTATTCTGTAACTCACACACTCGAACTTTCACAAAACCCTTCTAATAATAATAGTCTTATATATACATGTTGTGCCAAATCTGTCAAAAAGAAGCTCGAGGTGCTTTGCTAACATTCATTCGAAAAAAATTTACTTCTCTATTGTTACAAAAATTATACAAGGATTTTACATTAACAGTTAAAGGGTGGGTGCAATAGAATTGAAACACAGCTGTGTGTTGTTTGTATTTTTCGCGTAAGCATTAAAACAAACAAAAATTTAAGCCAGGAGGGGGTGAGCTCTGCCCATCAAGTGGTAACGCCGCTGTGACGTCATCCCGGAAACCCGGCTGGCTAGTGGATGGTCGGCCATGAATCGACATGTACATGTACATGTAGTAATAGTACACCGTGCGTGCGTGCGTCGCATTGACATGCACGTGTGTTTTCGCTGTGTCGTGGAAAGCTTTCAGTGTTTTGCGAATGTTTTTCGTCGATAATACCGCGTCGTTGTGTTGCTGCTGGATTCAGCAACACCAATAAGGATGGTGTCAGTCTTCCCCTCTTTCCAGTAGAACCGAAATACCGTCGTATTTGGACTCAGAGAGTGTTATTTAGCCTACCAATCGTTTTCAAGTCATTCACCGCGTTCTGCATCGGGAGTCCGTTTCGGAGTCTTCAGTATTTTCGCTGTTACTCTCGCCTTCTGGCTCATACATGTATGGACGAGCTCCAAGTTCCTTCTCTTCCTCACCCCAATAATGTTCGATATTGTCTGAATCGACGAGTCTAAAATCGACACTTGATTGTCAGATTCAGATCCAAAAGATTCTATTTGTAGATTTTAACACGACAAGAAAGGTTTCCCTGGTCCCTTCATCCAAAGCTATTTAATCGCGCATGGCTGATTGATTCTCTCAACAACGGCACGCACACATGTGATCACACATACCTTTTTTTGCAGCCCTGTGGAGACATGGCATTGTTCTCCCCTTTGTCCCTGCAGTTAAGCAAACCCCATAGACTCAGTACACAAAATTCCTTGTGGAGACATCCTAACCCATACAAATGCCCTGTGGAGACCTATTCAGTCCCTTTGTGCGCATTGTGTTCATGTCTCCACAGGGTACGGAATATCTGTTCACACACTCTCGCTGAGTTTCCGTGTTCCCGAGATGACGTCACATTGTTAGGGGCGCGGAAACAATAGAGAAAGGGGGAACTTTATTCCGGGAAAATTAAACACCAAAAATTTGCAGAAATACAGAAAACACACTGTAATCACATTTCTTATATTGTAAAAGAGTTACATTTGTATACATTGTACAAAACAAAATTTAATTTTTTGTACAATTTCATTGCACCCACCCTTTAAGGTCAAACAAATTAAAATAGAGAGTAAAGCTCATTAATAAATTCATACAATATCATTACAACATTTAAGAGGTAAAAATTAAAATCCTCAATCACCATTCACCCCCAATCCTCTAAAAATCCTCCTGTTTCTCAAACACCATTCATCCTTAATCTTCCAAAATCCTCCTGTGCTTTAAACACCATTCACCCTCAATCCTCCAAAATCCTCTTTTTCTTGAAATACATGTACCATTCATCCTCAATCCTCCTAAATCCTCCTTTTTTAAACACCATTCATCCTCAATCCTGCAAAATCTACCTCACTTGAAACACCATTCATCCTCAATCCTCCAAAATCTACCTCACTTGAAACACCATTCATCCTCAATCCTCCCAAATCCTGCAAAATCCTCCAAAACTGCAAGGAGGATTTTGGAGGATTGAGGTGGGTTAGAGTAAACAAATTTCCTCATTTCTACGACAGCACCCAGTCTTTATCAGCATTGAAGCACTATTTTTAAAAGATGCTTTAAATATAGTCTATCAACTTGGCGAGATTTTTGAAAAAGTGACATAAAGAGGCATCTTTGAGTAGTGTCAAGTGAGTGGTTCTGTCATTCTTAGAAATTCATGAGATGCATGAGCATGCATCTCATGAATTTTTGTAGTTTGCAATGTATTAATTACAGAATCCACATTGTGTACATTGTGTACGTCAAATTTACGTTTTAAGCAGAAAATAAGAAATTGATACATGTACATATTTCTTGTTACATTGTATACCTGTGCAGAAACATGTGTAAACTTCCATGGATATTAAACAGTCTTCTACAGATAAATGTTTCCGCATGTTTGGTGCTTCACATCATACACGTACATTTTTATTAAATGTACATGTACATGTACACGTACATACAGTCGTACTTCCACAATACGTCCAAGGACAATGCTTTGTGTTTCCTATTGTTCCTTTAATATAACCAACCCCCATAGACTAAGCACATATCCTTACACTCGAGGACTGATTTCAACAAAAGACTCTACGTTCGAGGACTGAAAGGTTCCTTTGTGTTTCCTTTCTTCTCTTGTCCTCGGAGATATACAGTGCACGTACATCTGCAAAATGACAGTGTATACATTCGCACATTATCCAAAACATACAATGTACTGTAACCCTCATCGATCAAACATCTGCTGTTTAATGGCATTGATTGAAACAAATCAATATGAAAATGCACCGATGTGAATTGTTATTTGTTAAACATCCAATGTATGATTGCATCATGACTTGTGTCCACATTATATGCATACATAAAAATGTAGTAAAATGTACAAATAGTATATCAATTGTTTTCCCCGGCCTGTCCCATCCCCGGCCTGTCCCATCCCCGGCCTGTCCCATCCCCGGCCTGTCCCATCCCCAAAGTGCCCATTCTCTTGTACAAATGTATAGGGCCAATCTTTATATCCAATCAAACATTGTCAAAGGACTAAAGTCCCCACCGTTGGGCACACAAACATCACCAATATCCTGGGTTGGGGCAGACAAACTTGTACAAAACTAAAAGATCTAAATCCTGTACAATTTGAGTGAGAATTGGAGGAACATGTAGTACAACACAAAATGAATGCCTTGATGAATTTGATTATTTCATTTTTTCCAAGATTTCACACGTACATAAACATGGGGCACCCAGTTATAAACATTCAGTTTCTCCTTTGTTTCAGATGACACTGCACAGTTTTCGACCTCATCACGCCCACAACTTAAGTTTCACTTTTGTAGACCAAGTACACGACATGTGCTTCCTACACACAACAAAAAATAAATTTCCCCCTTGATAACAAAAGTCTCAATGAGTTGATGAATTTAGATTCTGACTTTTCACATGCCCAGTGGATGCCATTTCAAGCACCATTCACTGTACCATGAAACACGTACAGCCATTGTGCTATTCGATATGAGCGTTGGCCTATTTAATTTCAACATTAATTCGGTTTTAGTTACCCGGATTATAGACCGCGCTGAATCGTACAGCCTTCGGGGCTAGACAGCCAGACAGGCTAAAATGCTGGCATTTAAAAATAGCCCTATTGATGTACTGAAGTACCTTGTAGTGTGTTAAGCAAAAACACGACCAAAAAAATCCTCTACAAAACTACGCATATTTTGGAGTTGTTTATTGCTGTGATGTGGGACGTACGTGTACAATGGTATGGCATTTTGTTACATGTATACATATAGGATGAATGAAATACATGTAGGTACATGTATCTTATAGGGGAGATGGCGGTTAGTTGGAACACAGGGTAAGTTGAAACAAAGAGATTTTTTTCCACAGCTAGCTTTGGAAAAAATCTCAATGTTTCAACTTACCCCGCGTTCTAACTAACCCCCATTTCCCCTACTACATGTACATTTTTATGTACATGTTTGCTCCTGTGTAAAAGATAAAAGTTTATCTGCAAGACCTGAATTACAGATACCGTTTTCTTTTTTATTCAAACAAATTTTCAAATTGCATGTTTTGTTTTAACAAACTATTTTGGGTATCCGGATCTCTCCCCAAAAGGAGCTTTATTCTCAGTTAATTTCATACCTGTAACGCGCACAAAAAGATCCACCATGCGGGAACTAAATTATTGTCAGCCGTAAATATTTGTCAAGTCATTACAGTGGAACGCCGCTATAACGTACATCGCGGGATCCACAGATTTTGTTCGTTATAGCGATCGTTCGGTATAGCGATTTTCAGCCGCCGGTCCATGCCCATTTTTCAACTTCCGTTATATTAAATAGCGCCCTCTTGCGTCGTATTTGAAGTGCACCCTCTTGATTGTAATTAAAGCTTTTATTCAATTGTACTACATATTTCCCCAAATTTTTCCGCCTGAAAATGTAATATTCTGCCCCACTTTTTAATTTAATTTTAAGTAACTTCTAATACAAAAATTGGTGTCATCAGCGTCCCCTGTTCCATCGCTGCCATGAACAGTGGTCGTTCCCAGGCCTAGGCTGGGCTAGTACAAGGCATATACATTGTATGTACGGCTTGGGAATAGGGCTGTCCCAAATATACCGAATATTCGATCGTCAAGCGAATATTCGAATACCATTTTGCCAGTTCAAATATTCGAAAAGATATGCACGTACAGATATGACTCATGCTATTTTAATAGAAAAGTTACGGCGCTTAGCAGTGTGAAATGCCACATTTTTGTCAATCATAACTTTTTGTGGACGGAGGTTTATTCTTCCCGTCCGTAAAACCCTTGATACAACAGGGGCATGCAAAAAAATGCCGTTTGAAGGGTCCATAATATCAATCGACATACGTAAAACACCGGCGTGCTTTTACGTACAATGTTTTTTTAACCGGTGCAGCATGCACTGAAAAACTTGATCGGCGAGTATCGAATATTCGGTCAAACCCAGTTTTGAATATTCGAATACTAAATTATTCGAAAATGAACAGCCCAACTTGGGAATTACAAACAGCCCAAATACCCGGTACATTTTGTTTAATATGTTGCCTTTTTTTAAACAAAAATGTTCGGTAAGTTTTGTACTCAAAATAGCGGCGTTCTACTGTATTCGATAAATAAACGTGGGTGGATTTGTTCGTTCAATGTCACTTTCAAAAGTGAAACACCTTTGTACTATTAAAAAAACCAATTTAAAAAAAGAAAATTATTTTCGGGGGTCAAACTAGAAAACGGCATGGACAGTCTTTTTAACTGATTAAATCAGTTGAGCCTTCGTGATGTTTCATTTGTAATTTGGCACAAATGACGTGCACGATGATATTTGGGGGACATACATGTAAATGATGTCAGTGTTGTTTTAAAAACTTGCCATGTCACCATTCTAGACCGACGAAATCACAGTATCCAATATCAACACATTTGTCAGCATACTGCCATGAGGAAGATCGGTCAAGGAAGTAATTCTACAAGCACCGTGAACTTTAAAATGATTACATTACAAATGGCAAGAGTATTTACTGTAAACCATACATAAGTTGGCACTGTCACTTTCCGTCTACTGGTATATATTTTTTTTTAACTCAAACATGATACGATAATTAGGTTTCAGAGAATCCATAGCCTGGTGAATAACCCACAATCCTACGCAATTTTTACCATACACTAATAAACACCGGGGAAACTATCATCCATTCATGTAAACATAAGTGTTGTACATGTAGGTCTCGAGACCGGTCTGCAGACCTCATTTTGCTGGTCTCAGTCTTGGTCTCAGTCTCTGACTGTTATTGACATTTGATGACCGCTGCAAACTGGAAATCTTTCACAAGCCCACATGGAATTTAGTGATCTCCATACCCCAGTTTTGACCTCATGATTGATTATTCAGTTATTCTACCCACCAGTCTTCCCATTCATCAGCAAGATTTTAAGTTAAAGGTACACACCAGCCTCTTGGGTGATTTTTGGGCAATTTTAGGTGCTAAATTAGATTTCACCATGACTGGAAGGGTTTTCTTAATTAGAATATAAAGGTACAAGTGTGACAACTTGAAATTTTCCCGTTTTCGTGTAATTGTTTTTAAAACATTAGTCACGCGACTTTCTTGCACCAAAGTTTGGTTCACGAAACTCACGTGATCATTAGGGCTACAATGTAGTTGTACTTCCAGCCGTAAAACCTTTCAATAACTGAACCAAATTCCAATTTAATTTAACCATAATAATCATGACTATTTTTCCAAACTGTACCTATTGTTTAATTGTTAATTATACTTAAATTTGGCGAAATTTTTGCGAAAGTCGTAACACTTTTCCCAAAGACCGGGCGACGGACCCATGTTTCATGAGACAAGGCGTGGAGCCATCGCGGCATAGCCCCCGCGGCTGCATAAATCTATTAACACTGCACTCTACTGCACTGTACATATCGGTACGGCAAGTACTAGCGCCGGCTGTGTGTAGCCTACTACTGGTCGGCGGCTTGCGTCAACACGTCGCAGAGCTGGTCAGCACTGAAGGCATGATCCCCGTTGTTGACACATATGCAAATTGCAGTTTTACTCCTAAATCTGTGAAACAGCAAAATGTCTACGACTCCAAAGGCAAAGAAGAAAACGTCGTTTAGTGGTGGGGGCCGTCCTGCCAAATCATCCGCAGAGAAACGGAGGATATTGAGCATACGGGCAGCCCGGAGAACCGCTTTCGTCAAGCTGGTGAGGACCGCCTAGCGAAAGTGGTTGGACCAGCTAAACTAGCCAGATGGAAAACGCTGAGGGACCAAGCCCCTCGGACTTGAGACTGATCATGAAGACAGCATAAGAGATGCAGTATTTGCCAGAATTTTGTTGGATAGGTATGTAAAAATGACGTTTGACAGTGATGCTGTAGGGGCCTGACCATGTCTACAGTAGTCACAAAAAGTGGACGGTTGTTGCGGCTGGAAAAGAGTATACGTTAACCTTTGATCTATTTCGTTTTTTTTTTTACCATTTCTCATTAACCCTAACCATCCCTAACCTGCCAAAATCAAACACCCCATTTGTGTTGAATTTTGTGTGATTGGGTACTGTAGAGCCTTGGCACCATCACTTTGCATGGGACTTGATGCCCTGATTTTGTCTAAGTACAAAGAATGTGCCATTGGTTTACTACACAGTGTTGGAGTTTGTGTGGTTAGGGAAGGATTCTAGTAAAAAGCCTTGGGCTGTTAGGGTTAATGAAAAGACATTTTGGTAAAACAAAATTCACAACAACCTTTTAAATAGTATAATCCATGATTCTGAATCGATTATTTGAGGCCGGTTGAGGCCGGTGTGTGTACCTTTAAGGAATACGGTGGTACGAAGAAAAACAGTGGTATCGCAATTGACACCGCATCTGGACAATATGACATTCTCCCCGTAAGTGACTGGAAAAACATCAAGCAAGTGATTTTGATTTTTCTTACTTGATTTTTTTTATTATGTAATTTAATCAAAAGGTCTCCAGGTCTCCGTCTCTGACGTGAAGGTCTTGGTCTTAGTCTCAAACCTCCTGGTCTCGGTCTCGGTCTTGTCTCGGATTCCAGGTCTAAACCACAACAATGAAACATACATACATGTACACTACGTGTATGTACAATGTATACGTGTACATTCCATTAACCCTAAACCCCTATAGCATTTCGCTAGACACCCTACTCAATGCAACAATATCCGTCTGTTGTCAATGTGAGAAGCCTACTCACAACAGGATGCAAAAGCAAGAACAAAAGGTATTTTGTTCACAGCTCAATTTAAACAAAATCCCTTAGAGTTGTGTTGTACCTCAAGTTGAACAAAGCCAGAGTAAATAGATTTAAGAACTTAAAAGCATCTTTGTTTTGTAATAATGGAAATAGCGCAATATAAATGTTAAATTATTATTATTATTATTATTATTATTATTATTATTTGTTCACTGCACTATTAGCAGGTGTTACATCCAGCAAAAAAAATGAAATCAACAAAGGCCTTTGTAAACTAGAGCCTCTTAACTCTGATTGAAGTCACCCCGGCCGAACCCCTGGCCGAACCCCTGGCCGAACCCCTGGCCGAACCCCTGGCCGAACCCCTGGCCGAACCCCTGGCCGAACCCCTGGCCGAACCCCTGGCCGAACCCCTGGCCGAACCCCTGGCCGAACCCCTGGCCGAACCCCTGGCCGAACCCCTGGCCGAACCCCTGGCCGAACCCCTGGCCGAACCCCTGGCCGAACCCCTGGCCGAACCCCTGGGCCACTCAAGTTTGGGATCTCTATTTTTCAACCCTGCATTCAACCCTGCATTGTTTTACACTTGTTTCGAGCCCAACCCAGGGCGAACTCACCCCTGCTTATTTCAGGCTACACTTTTCAACCCAGTCAAAAGTTTCAACCTGGGCAAGAAAACTCTGCTCTGGAGTAGGGTTGAATTTAAGGAAGGTTAAAACCAATCTCGGGGTTTCACAGGGTTGAAAACTGTCAAGTGTGAAATATCACTTGTTTTCAACCCCGAGATTTGTGTAGTGTGAATAGATCTGGAGTTGGTTTGAATTCAATCCAGGTTGAAACTAATCTCGACGTTGACACGGGGTCGGGCAAAGTTGAAAATTGTCAAACGTCACTCGTTTTCAACCCCGAGATTTGTCTAGTATGAAGGAGGCCTCAAATCTAATGACTCTGTTGACACTTACGCATCTTTCGTAAACTGCTTGCCTCCAGTGAAACCGAAGCGATCTGTATGCTCCTTGGGTCTTGTCGATGCCACCATGCCGTTGGCAGTCAGGCTCTGGTCATTGGCTGACGAGGACGGGCTGGGCGGGGCATTATTATAATCCTCACTGGATGCCACTGAGGCTCCGTCCACGGGCAGCTCTTCGATGGCTTCATGCCCGTTATTCATTGTGGCTGTGTCCATTATCTCTTTGCAGGGGGGGGAACACAGATATCTTTTAATGTTCGTCAGGCCTTGTGTCAGATCACAATGCTGTGGGGCCAAGGTGGAGAATATCAGTACTTTAAATATGGATTCGGTGATAGGGTCATTCCGTGTCAAATCACCCCCCCCCCCCCCCCCCCAAAATGGAAATTTAAACCTGATCCCCTTCAAATTGGCTCAAATTGTATGGGGTAATTGAGGCTGAAAAAGCTGAAATTTTTAAGTTTTAGCCCCATCGAACTCATGGTTTTTGCACTCTCGCATGCCTTTTTTTGGGGTAATTTTGGACATAATGGGCATTTAACCAATGGTCAGGTTTAACCCATTGGGCGATAAGCAACGAATGACCCGATATGACAAAGTTCTATGGGGTGTCCAAATCAAATCAGGGTTTCTTTTCACTTTCAGAAAGATTTTACTTTAATACCCCCCACCAAAATTGGTAAGGAACAGCAAAATCTTGGAAAATAACCAACCCTCCTTGATAACAACTGTCTAAACATGTGGCACAACCTGTTATTTCAAGATTTATGTCAGCAAAATCTGTAAAAAATGAGGCAGAAATCAACATGTATGTGAACACTTTGAGTGACTTTACATGGTGCCAAGAACTTCTAACACAGAAAACACAAACTTTCTTCCCCTATTGCACTAAATTATCCACACAAATTTATAAAAATTAATAAAGGTTGTGCCAAGTGTTTATACTACACAAATGGATGGTTATTTTCCAAGATTTGCTGTTCCTTACCGATTTTGGTGGGGGTATTAAAGTAAAATCTTTCCAGGGAGATTACATAAGTTTTCAGTTTAAGCTGAAAACCTTATTAAAATTATGATTCATGTTAATCACTAATAAAAACGCCCTACCCCAGTACTGACATTAACCCAATAACCACTGGCCTTCATGCGCGTGGGTTGTTTCAAGTACACTGCAGGAGGGCGTATGAAAGCCATAGCAATCGGGCTGTCGCCAAAATACCGCACCTGTATGCAGCGCGTAAAAAAACTTGCTTCAGTCGGACAACAACAGACGGCCAAAATAAACAATGCAGACAGATTTCAATGACAGAACTCGACCAGCCAAATATACTTACTAATTATAGTCAAATATCACCTCTTTGTGGTCCATTTCTTCGATGGCAGAAGCTTATCTATATCCTGATCATTTCTCGAGGGCTCCATCGGTACGGAACGCATACGGTACATGAAGTCTAAATGAAAAATGATCGTACAAATTGTATGGAGCCTGCAAAAAAGCCTGGTGCGATTTTTGTCCTGACAAGGACACACGTTGATGAGCTGGGTACAAGACGCAAGGCGGAAGTCGCATGCTGCTGACCCATGCGCACTGGTGTTCTTGTTTTAAAGAGCCAACTTGTCTTCCTGCACTAGGGAGAATTTGACAAATTCAATTCACAGCGGATTAAAATTATGTCGGGTTTTAAGCTCCAATTGCCAAGCGAGTTTTCAAACGGTTCGTCCTTGGTGTCACCAATCAAACAAAACTCAGCGATATTCATAAATCATTCACCGGCATGTTTAAAACCTGCTTGCTAAGGACCTGGCGTCTTCCAAATTCCCTGGAACCCATTCATGTCCGACGCTTCTGTTGCTTTATTAGCGAGCCTCTTTTATGATTTTATCGATACTACTTTTGGAAAGTGTTCCAGTGGCATTCATCATTAGTTCCCCCCATGGGCGTAAATCACGGGGGGGGGGGGTATCCACCCCACTTTTTGACCCAGATTTGTGTAGTGTGAAACAAAAAATGCTGATTTCGAGGTTGTCTTGTAACTTTCCAACAGTCAAAATGTATCTTTTTTAAACGGAAAACAAACAGTACAAAAAGTTTGAATGCACCGTTGTGTTGTCAGGCATGGGAACATAAGTGTATATTATTTGCATTAAGATGTACACAGCCTACATAGGGTAACTAGACCTTTGCATGGGCGGCGATCCCGGGGGGACGGAGAGGACATGTCCCCCATATTTTTTGTGGAGGGGACGGCTATGGCAGTGTCCCCCCCCCCCCCCGCCCCCAATATTTTGCCATGGGTTATTGACTTTTACATGCACCAGTGTGCACCAAAACACAAACATTAGCACACATTTTCAAACATTTCCGATTACATGATCTCTCTAATAACAGCCCCCCCCCCCCCCCAACCTTGACGAGAAATCGCCGCCGCTGGACTGTATTATGAACAGCACCCCCTAGTGTCATATTGTCTTCAGTTTACCCCCTCCCCCACCCCACCCCCTCCCGCTTTTCGAATTTCTTTGGTTGGCCAGGATTTTGGTCATATCCTATCCCCTCGCCACCCCCACCCCCCCCCCCCCCCCCCCCCCCCCCCACTCGCCAACACGGATTTACGCCACTGGTCCGATTTCCCCGTCCTAAATTTCAGGCACTCTACTCGCCTTGCTGTCTTATCACATCATTTCACTGCAGTTGTTCCAAAGGCTAGTGCTGTGAGATACTCTTCAAGTTTTTCCCCCTCGTACTGCCTCTCTTTGGAACTCCTTACGTTTTAACCTGCCTCCCTTCCACCTATAATCTTTCACAATTCAAACGAAATGTAAATAACTAAATAGATACCTTTCTATCCCTGTGATTTCTGTCTTTTGTAGCTCACACTTTGAGTGGCCTTTGGCATTGTGTTGGGCGATTATTCATAACAAAAATGAAATCAGTGGCGTGCGACAAGTGCCGTCAACCTTTCTTTGAAAAGTAATGTTTAAAAAAATACAATTTTCCCAGCTCCCACCAATTTTGAGGTTGTCCAGTGTCACCGCTGTAACCATAGATATTATTCCTCTTTGTTTAGAAAAATACACCTAAATTACCTGCAGTCATATTAAGGCTTTGTAGTTTGAATATAAAATCGCAATTCTCACTCTTTCTCCGTCTATAACGGGGGACACCCTACGCCCCCCCCCCCCTTTTCGGCCCCCTGGATCCACCCATACCATCCGGACCCTTGCCTAAGCTGAAAGTTTACGTTTTTTTGGCAACGGGTTAAAAACTCCCCAAACTCCGGCCTTTATAAATATAATATAATATAATATAATACGGCCGTTATCTGTATTTATTTGTTTAGCACTGAGACTCATAATAGACTGGCTGCACGCAGTGCAGCCAGTCGATGCGCTGATATAGAGGGCGCCCTATAGACGCTACAAAGGGTGACCATTATGGGCGCAGGCTAAGACTATTATTAGGGGGTCATCTTTGGATGGACATTTCTCTCAAACGGCATCGGTTATCCCCCCCCCCCCTCCCCCCACAAAATTGAACAGAAACTGAAAAATAATGAAATAAGCGCTAATTTCATGTGTGTCTCAAAGACCTTAGAGAGTTGTAAGTATTTTTCCTGAATTTCTGAAGTGGGCGTATTTATCAATGTCTATGAAACCATTGGAAGTTTATTTACTGGTGTGGAACTGTATATTGCGTGTACAGTAGCCTTACGCTTTACAGTCACTTCGCCCTCAACCACTTCGCCCTCAACCACTAACCACTTCGCCCTCAACCACTTCGCCCAAACGCCACTTCGCCCAATTACCCCTTCGCCCAAACGCCACTTCGCCCAAATGCCACTTCGCCCAAAAACCACTTCGCCCAAAATCCACTTCGCCCAAAAACCACTTCGCCCAAAAACCACTTCGCCCATGCCCGATCCGTATGCCCTTTTTTCATTTCATTAGTTTGTTACATAAATTGTATATCATCCCTCACATATCAGTTAAGATGTTAGAATATAAATGTTTGTAAAAAATTACGTTATAAATTTTACGAATTTTTTATAAAAACCTCCGGAATACTGTACCAGCGCTCTATACTAAATGTCAGTATCTTTGTTTGGGTGGGTGGGCGCTAGTCAGAAGTCATAAAATCGTAATCATTTGAATGACCACTTGATAAAAATAATTGACCTATCGCGGTGGAATCGCGTCAACGCAGCTTATGAATAATTGTCAAATCACATCAATTAAAATTCCACGTGGAACGCGCAAAATCTGAGACAAACAAAAAATACCACACAAAAATCCCATAGGGTTGTCTAAGGGGCGTGGTTAACTCGTAAACGGCGACAGGTCAATTGCCTATAAACTAATAAGAAAAGAAAAGCATGGTCACAAAAAGGATGTCACAACGCAAATAAAGTTTTGAATGCACAATCAAAAAGAAATAGAAAACGAAAACGAACACACATTAGGAACAAAATCTTGGGTGCTTAAAAATTGGGCGAAGTGGTTTTTGGGCGAAGTGGTTTTTGGGCGAAGTGGTTTTTGGGCGAAGTAGTAATTGGGCGAAGTGGTTTTTGGGCGAAGTGGCGTTTGGGCGAAGGGGTGATTGGGCGAAGTGGGATTTGGGCGAAGTGGCGTTTGGGCGAAGTGGTTGAGGGCGAAGTGGTTGAGGGCGATGTGGTTTTTGGGCGAAGTGACCGACAACCAGCCTTACTATTCAATAGTCAGAATGTTATAGCAACATGTTTAACGCATTATCTGCCATGTTTGGTACAGCTCTTTTTTGGAATGTTCTTCCTCATGTCGCAACTCTTTCCACGATGCCTTACATGTGATGAGGGAAAAACCGAAGCATCGACATCCGGACGTTCAGACTGGCGCCGCACATGCTGCAGCCTGCACACCAATCTGTATTCCAACGGTCCGACTTTCCCCGAGACAAACTGGCGCCCCCGAAATTATTTTCGTGAATGATTTTCAGACAAACGGCTCATTTTCAAGGGATGATCGTGTGCATTAGGCCTACAGCAATTTTTGGATGAACGCTTTTTGTAGCCCAATTAGGCGGCCTCTAAGACAAAGAACCCATTGAATAATCGATTTTCGATCTAAAATAATGGCTAATTTAATACTGCTTTATTGTCCATCATTGGTTGAATACCGGGTAATAAAGTGTGCAGTACAACATCGAAGCAGTAATAGGGAGACTGATTTACGTTCTTGTGCTTCTTTAGGTATGCTCACATAAACGGTGCTAAATACACTAATCTGTACACTAGGCCTATCTGGATAGATCATTGGCTGTTCAAGTTGACGGTACCGTCCGCCATCTTACCACTCAACGCTATGCGCGAACTAGTCTTGGTTCAAGACGACAGTGATCGATAATGGATCGTGTAGCGTCGCGTTTATCGTTTCATGCAGTGCGCCCTCTGACGGTACGATTAGACAACTCATGGGCTCGCACTATCGTCATGGGAATCCTGCACCAGCGGTTTAACTTTTTCTTTATTTCTCCCTAGGCTTTCCTAGGGAGCCAATCAGCGATCGCAAAATGAACATGCATTTGAATTATGTGATGACCTGAATATGGGATCTAATCTGGGGCTAGCCATACTGTCACGTTACCCGAGCGCGCGATATGCGATTATCCGAGTCGCACAATAATTACAAGCAACTGTGACTGGGAGCGACCGTTTCGTGTGTTCATCCATGCATGAATTGAAGGGTGTTAGTGTGTTTACCGACTGGTTTACCGACACTAAATGTTTGAACCTGTGCCTCTCTCTTTTGATTTCAAAACAACTTCGCCTCCAATTTCCAAATCACTCTGATCGTCGCAGTCCCAGAAGTATATCATACATGACAAAACCTCTTAAGTGGCTTTGTCGGATAAAGCCTACCTCCATTAGCCTTTTAGAGGTATGGCGGACACAATAGGAGGGCGCTATTTCATTTGGGTAAACATTTTGTGAAAACACAAATTCCAGTGAAAGTCAGAATTAGATATTGTTTTGAGTTAAAGTACAATCCATAGTACAATTCATAGATCATGCCTAATCTTCACCTTTGAAATTTCCTGTGGTTTAACAAAAGGTATACCCAAATCAAATAGCGCCTTCTCCTATTGTGTCCGCCATACCTCTAAAAGGCTAATGGCCTGACCGACGAGGTGCTGAAAAAGGACGCTCATGGCCAGAATTAATTCGTTTGTTTTTAGCAAGCCCCCGAGGCCCCTTTTATTTAAGCAGTCGATCGAGGACGGGAATTCGTGCAGTATCCGGGAGCCAAGTTCTGTCTACAATCGGGGTCACGGCTCAAGCTTAGCTTGAAAATTCCACTGAGCTCTATATAGCTAGGCTACTCATTGCGAATCTCACTTGAGCTAGAGAGGTTGGGGCAAATATGAATGGAAAAAGGGAAATTTAAAACCATCATAAACGTACGAATTTCACTTTGAAAAATGCTTGCGTCCGTGATTCTCGACAGTGCTTTGAGTAGGCCTATTATTTGTGACATGAATCACACACGTGATGCAGAAGTATAATCCCCCAATATATCCCCTAATAAAACCATCAATGTCACGTTTATTTAACAGAAATACGTTTTGCATGTTATTTGTTCCTTCAAAGATCCTAGTATAAAGTACTCGGCTACACGCGCGTGTATACATACGATCTTGGACACGACCGCCGCGTATATGATGTCATGGGGTCGCCGACTGCATGAAGCGCCATGTTGTTCGAAGGTTATGAATATTAACATAACAACATTTGCATATTACAGCCGCGCCCATATTTTGCAGGATTCCCAAGACGACAGTGCGAGCCCATGAGTTGGTCTAATCGTCAGAGGGCGCACTGCATGGAAAGAATTAAACGCGGCGCTACACGAACCATTATCGATCACTGCCGTCTTGAACCAAGACTATGCGCGAACGTACGTAAAACTCGTATAAGTATATGACGTAAGCTATATAGGCTGGGCTAGCAGCAATGATTTACAGATGTTTCAAGAGTGGTAATATGGCGGCTGCTGGCAACAGTTGTTCGGAGCGCGCAACGGCCAATGAGCTATTCATATTTTTATACATGGAAATCAGTGGTTAAAAACAGTGAAGTCCCGAGACTTGCACCGTAGAGTCTACGACAGCACTTCAAAATTGATATTACCCATCGCTAACCCGCTTTCCAAAATTTTACGAACGAAAAAACACGGATTGATGACTAAGTTTGACCGTTGACACCCTTTTTCTCACCGTTGGTGGCGCCATTTAACCTCTTTGTTTTGTTCTTACCCATAGGCAAAATAAGACCTGTAGGGATTCTGCTTTTCTGGTTTGCAACGTTAGGCGTTTCGACCCCCAAAACCCACCCTGGATCCGCGCCTGATAAAGGAATTATCTGTTTCAGTTTGTTCATATAATTTCAACTTCTTTATCTAGATGCATTTCAGCAGAGATGTAGTCGAGTCCATCACAAGTCCCCTGCAAGTCCCTGCAAGTCCATCACAAGTACTCCAGTCCTAATCCCAATCACAAGCTATGTCAAAGCTTTGACAAAGGCATTCCTTTGTCATTGTTCATTCAGTTTATGACCGGCTTTATGAAAGGACTTCTGACTGGGCTTGCGAAAGTACTTGTGAAAGGACTTGCAGGGACTCGACTCCAACTCTGCATTTCAAAGAATTCCTTTGAAATGCTTTATAGAAATGAATGTGTAGCTAGCTAGCGCGGTATCGCCTAAAGATCAAAAGATTATAGGTGCGTATACGTACCGTACCTGCAAGCGTTCGGCAGCGTCATCAAGGCAAAAATCAACAGCGCCCCCTATTTTTGAATTCTAAATTCTCCTTACCCTTCAGTTTTGTGTCTGCCAAAATGCCCGCCATTCCCTTTAGCTACCCATTCGATTCGTTTCCAAGTACGCTACAAAAGTTAGGGCCCGGGTAATCATAAAATTAATGATCTTTCTTACAAACACGAGATTTGAGACATAAAAAATATCGACTTCGTGAACGAATTCGTAAACCCAAAGTGATTTTTAGACGGCGACAGCGGGCACCCAAATCAAAGTCTCATTTGTTGATGTGCGTGTGAATCGATTGGCGGTATTCCTCCGCCATCAACGTAAAGTTGGTGCAACACACTGCAAATGCCTGAGAATTCAGGCCCGAAAATTGCCGACTTTTGACGCGAAAAGTTACGCGAAAACGGGGTCGAATCCTTCTGTTCCAGGACCACTGGGAGCAGCGAGACGTAACCCAGCCGCTATGAGCGTCTGATCTCCGTGACTGTCTGAGAAAACAGCCGAATCACGCCATTTATCCGCCCCGTCCAGCGCCGTGTGTGCAGCACCGTTTACCAATCCGTGGGGGAAGCATGCAAAACCATGGCAAACGAGGTCGACCCAGGGGCTCCGCAAGGTGAGAGGCGAATCCCACGCTCGGTTTTTATTCCCTTTTATTCGACCACAAATACTCGTCCACGGACCCCGGCGGACCAACCAGGTGAAATGGGCGGTGTCGTAGCTCCATTTCACCGGAGTATTTACCCGGAAAGATGAACCACTGAGTGGTAAACACGGGGTTACCGAGACCCTCTGTACCGGCATTTTGTGTTGAAACAACGTGTGTCTACGATCAGCGTGTACGACGTGTGTTCGTTTGTTTTTTAGAACACGATGACCTCATTTTTCAACCAGTGAGCATGTGTCAGAATGTTGATGGCGTCCATCGAATTCGCTCAGAGAAAAAAGAAAAGAAAAGGGTTTTCAATTTTGCTTCCTTCCTCACACTAACACAGTCATATGGGTCACAATTCCATGTTAAACTACCCTCCATTTCGTGGGTATTTGATCAAGCATGTTATGATTGTAAGATTTTTCTGATGGGGCCGGGTGTGTAACATTACATCAAAATGTTTTCTCTGCAGGTTTTGGTTTTTGGTAGCTTGAGAAATCGGCGATTGTGTAGTGTAGAGTCAATGGTATTTTTTCTCATTCCAAAATGACTTTTTTAACCTAAAGCAGACTTATCTTAATTCTTTAGACTTTTTTTTGTTGAAATTTTGAACAGTTTATTGCGGTAGAAAATGCAATTTTCTTACGCGCTTTACGGCAGTTGCCATGCGAATCAACGCGGTTTTGCGTGTTCACTGTGCGTCGCGGTGATCGCCATCTTTATTTTCGCGTTGCATTTTGTCGTCTTCATTGCCGCTTTACCCCAAAATTTTCCTCAAAAACTAAAACCCTGCCCTTTATCTATTGGTTTGTAATGTCGCTAACTAGTTTGGCAGTTCCATTAACCTAAAAGTGGATTTTTGTTCCCTTATAGGGAACAGGGCCCTACACTACACAATCGCCGAGAAATCCAGCTCTAGGCTCATGTGAGATTCGCCGTTTAGAGCTGGAGGCCATGCCATAGGGTTCGCAGCGGTATTTTTTTGAGCGCTGATATTTTCCCTTTTCACATGTTCCCTGAATATATCAACCAAACACTCGCCTAACCGGAAGAGTAGTCATTCATGCAGCGACTGATCCCCTAAATATGAGAATACGATCAAGTTAAACCCAGAAAAAAGGTGAATTTTTCGAGCAACTCGGAGCATGCACAAACCAGCTGTGTACAAAGCAATGGTGGAGTGGATTCTTGGTGCCCGGTCCCGCCCGACCAAAACACGAAGGGGCCAGACCACAACAATTTACCATTTGAAGTTTACGATGGTTTGCGATTACCCCGCGGTGCAGCATGCACTGCGCGCGCACCGCCTCAGGGCTCGGTATCCGATGGCTGTTCGCTGTTCGCTGTCAGTGCATCAGCAAACAGCCATCATATAGCGAGCCCTGAGGGGGTGCGCGCGCAGTACATGCCGCCCCGCGGGGTAATCGCAAACCATCGTAAGCTTCAAATGGTAAATTGTTGTGGTCTGGCCCCTTCGTGTTTTGGTTGGGCGCGACTGGGCACCAAGAATCCACTCCACCATTGCTTTGTACACAGCTGGTTTGTGCATGCTCCGAGTTGCACGAAAAATTCACCTTTTTTCCCGGCTTTAACTTGATCGTATTCTTATTTTGAGGGGATCAGTCGCTGCATGAATGACTGACTACTCTTCCCGTTAGGTGAGTGTTTGGTTGATATATTCAGGAAAAGGGAAAATATCGGCACTCAAAAAAATACCGCTGCGAACTCTATGGCATGGCCTCCAGCTATAAACGGCGAATCTCACATGAGCCTAGAGCTGGATTTCTCAAGCTAGGTTTTTGGTATTAAATTTTGAGGTTTGTCATCTGTGCTTGCATGACAAATTGTTGTTGACCATTGCAGCGAATGAGCCACATGTGTAAATTATTAACATGTTATCAAAGCTACATGTACGTAACTGAGTAGAGCCGTGTCCGCACTGGACTTTTTTTTTGGAAGGTTTTACCGAGACGATGGTAAAATGAAAAATGGTCAAATGTGACCACTGTCCGCACTTGGACTTTCGACACCGGAAAATTTTACCGAGACCGTGGGAGAAGTAACCGAGCTGTCAATATAACGACTCATGAGGGCGCTTTGCGTGACCTTTCTACATTGACGCGATTGACCAAAATCACGCCTGCCTTTTCATTTTTCCGGCCGATGTGTACACGCAGGCCTGCGTCTTTAGCACCAATCAAACTTCCGACTTTATCAATAATAAAATCTACCATGATTGCGACCAAAAGAGAAACAACGCACTGGAATTTGGAAACTTACCACGTGCACCGCACCGCGGTAAAACAATGCAAAGCGCATGCGTGGTTTCCCTGTGAAGCATGACCTTGCGCTCGGGCTGGATGTACGCTTTCCTGAGCTGCTTTTACCGCAACGCACTGTCCGCACTGGACTTATCGTCTCGGGAAAAGTTACCTGGTCAGTTTTCCTGGGCAGCAGTTGGCCGGTAGAAGTAACCGCTGGACTCAGGAAAAGTAACTGAGAGGAAAACGTCCTAGGCTGTCCGCACTGGACTTAAAATGGGAAAAGTTCACATCGTCTCGGTAATTTTTACCAAAATAAGTCCAGTGCGGACAGGGCTTTAGCCTACCTGGGGAAAAATTTACAGTGTGGAGACATGTCATTTGTGGAGTTAAATGAAATCAAATGCTTTATTCTTAAACAAAGGTTTGGTCACTTCAAAGTTTGGAACCTCAGATAGGCTAACGCTCTTTTATTTATACTGACCATATTTTCCCAAAATGTTGAAGAGTAGGCTATTTTGGGAGAAAACACGACTTTCTTACCTGGTTTTTCCAGTGCCGAGCATGAAAAATTGATGTTAATACAAATCACCAGCTTCACAAAAATCAAAACCCGCCCTCTTTCCATAAAATTAATCCTGTGGATATTCAAATTGGATTTTCATTCTCTTATAGGAACGGGGTCCTAAACCCCACAATCGCCAAAATTAGTACTGTTTAACATAGTTAATACAGCAGGTGTTTCCCTCTTTAGACTTAACCAGTTCGCGTCGGGATTATTTTGACATTCACCGCATCCAGGAGCGGGATTATTTTTCACGAACCTCGATGCCAGCCGGGTTGAGGCAGAATCCGGCCGCAATCTGCGGGTAGCACACCCTGATATTTCCGGCCTCGCTCGCTGCGAGCGGGTCGCTGACAGATGTTACCGGCCTCGATCAATTGCGTGTTTATCAGTCATCCGTTCTGAATACTGCAAAACCTTTGCGTGTATACACGTCATCCGACTCGAACTGGTTAAATGTGAACATTGTGTTGTAATCTGCACTCTTGCAGACTCTGATGCTACAGACATGACAGAGTACAGTTTTGATTTTTCACTTGACTACCATTAACCCTAACCCACCTCAATCCTCCAAAATCCTTTTTGTAGTTTTGGAGGATTTTGGAGGATTGAGGATGAATGGTATATTTCAAGAAAAATTGAAGATGAATGGTGTTTAAAGTAGGGGTGTGCAATCGGAACCGGGTACCCGAGTGCCCGACTGTTCATGTCAGGAACCAGTTCCAGATTATGGAATCGAGTACCCGTACAACTTTACATTATCGCATAGTAACTTCCCAGAAAATGAAAAAGGAAAGGTTTCAAATGTTATTTGTCAGGAATTTTCAAATTTAAAACCCGACTACATGGGTAACCAGCACATATTTCATGTTCATGACCGTGACGCTCACGAAAATTGACAATAAAGGGAATTTACCGGTTGTGGTTTTTGTAGTCTGGATATGGATAAAGAGCCTCGACCAGACATAAAATAGCATGCCTCATTCCACAATAAATACAACTGTATTAACAACCCTAACCCTCCAGGATGTGTGGAAATTCGTATTAATATTGATGGATTTGGCAGTGTTAGGGTTAAGCTTCTGTCTTTTGTGATATGCCGGCGCATGCACGTACCGGAACATGTAATGGCGGAGAAGTGATCATGTTTACTGGACAGGCATGAGATTTTTCAGACTTTTGTCTGAAATAAGACTTTTGAATCTCAGAGAAAGACATTATTGCAACTTCCGGGATTGGAAGTTTTAGGTTGGGTTTCTTTAACGGGTACCCGGGTACCCGTAGTTTTTCAATCAGGTACCCGGTTCTTTTACTACCCGTAAATGCACACCCCTAGTTTATAGCAACAGGAGGGTTTTGGAGGATTGAGGATGAATGGTGTTTGAGAAACAGGAGGATTTTTGGAGGATTTTTAGAGGATTAAGGGGTGAATGGTGATTGAGGATCTGGGTACCTTTCATTTTTAACATAAATGCAAACATTTGGAGGATTGAGGATGAATGCATTTTTTGGGGCAGGGCAATCGGAGGATTGAGGATGGTTTCCTAGCAAAAAGGGTCTAGGGGGTTAGGGTTATACCCACGCTCCCTCAGCCAGGCATGCCAGGTGTCAAATGAAATTGAATGATGAATTGCCAACCATCATTTTTGTTACGTCACACATGTACAAAAGAAAGTCGGGTGCATCTGCCTTGCACAAACATTTTTGAAATTACACTTTCTAATAGACATTATAGTGTCAACTACATGTACATGTTCCTATTTAGCCAACTCAATCATTCTCGTGTACATGGACTATGTACAGGTGCGGTTACTTTTCAGATTGCCCTCGTCTTCAACATTCGTGCACTTGCCAACACTGTATAATGGCCAGAGTGGATTTCATAGTTAACTCAGAGAGCCCTTGACATGATTAAAATGCTAATTGGTTATGCACAGTGTGTCAATGGCTTGGCATTGCTTCTCCACTCACGGACATTGGGTTGGGCTGTCCCGAATATACCGAATATTCGATATTCGATCGTCAAGCGAATATTCGAATACCATTTTGCCAGTTCGAATATACGAAAAGATAAATATACACATACATGTACATGTACAGATACGACTCGGATGCTATTTTAATAGAAAAGTTACGGCGCTTAGCAGTGTCAAATGCCGCATTTTTGTCAGTCGTAACTTTTAGTGGATGGAGGTTTATTGTTCCTGTCCATAAAACCCTTGATACAACAGGGGTATGCCAAAAAATGCCGTTTGAACGGTCCATAATATCAATCGCCATACGTAAAACACCGGCGTGCTTTTACGTGCAGTGTTTTTTTTTTACCGGTGTGGCATGCACTGAAAAACTTGATCGGCGAGCATCGAATATTCGGTAAAACCCAATTTCGAATATTCGAATAGTAAATTATTTGAATAGTAAATTATTCGAATAGTAAATTATTCGAAAATGAACAGCCCTACATTGGGATTGGTATATTTGTTTGGGGGGTGGCGGGGGGATATGGTCCTGTTTGTAAGTGGAATTTAAAATAATTACTTTCCTTTTGCACAGGAGAATGGTACCTCAGGGGTGGGAGTTTGGTGACATGCGAAATGATAAGCTCCACATTGGGGGTGGGAAGGGGGGCATGTACAGAACTTTTTTGCCCATCATTCTGCTATAACAAATAGTAATTGAATCTAGAATGTCTGTGTTAAATTTGTCCTTTCAGTGGCACTGTCGACCTAGGTGACAGTCTTGGTACCAAGCACTGATACATTGTAACTACAGTCTAGCCTTAACATGTAGACTGGATCGTTTGTCATTATTCCATTAGGAAATGCATAATACATGTATGTGGATCATATGTCGAGGTCAAATTTGTAGTCATTAGTTTGGTCATAAATTCACAATGGCTTCATAACCTGGACTCTTTATTTTTCAATTTGCAGCAAATTTAGACTATTTCCCCCAAATCCTGGTTAAATGTCGCTCCCACATTTTGAGTAAAATGTGTTCACTGTTGCTGAATTAAAGAAAACAAAAAGAAGAAAAGAATTCACTCATTCGGCGGTCCTCTGGTTTTATCAGATATAAATGCATAGATATGAAAAAACAGGGCCAGTATTACATGTTTAATACTTCATTGGCTTTCCCTGCCCTAAGCGTGAACTGCATTCATTGTTAATGGATAATTCTCGGTTGAAATGGTTGAAGTGAAAGTTCTGGGTGTACGCAACATTAATCATTAATAATCGGTGATGTATACAGCCTAACACTGCATGTGCATGTGTCAATAAGGGGAGAAAAGGGTTATGACCCAATCTTTACCATGTCATTAATGTCTACGGTTATTACGGAGTTGCAGAAATTGGGTTATCACATTTTTTTGTTATCCCCGTTTATTTTTTTAATGGAAGTCTCCCAATACAAGGCTACATGTAAAAGCCACTCTAGGTGAACGGCTACAGCAGAGGTTGTTACATGTAGGTTGGCCACATTTTACATGTAGGTTGTCAGCCTTGCTGCCCTAACAGTGTTCCTGGGTCCAGATCTAAATGGAGGATAAATCTTCAATAGATACCAAAGAAGTTATCCCAATTTTCAGACCTACGTGTAAAGACCAAGGTGGGGTAACTTCCACCATTGGTGAGGCCAGCTCACCTCCCCCTTTTAATTTATTCATTAACCCTCCTGTCCTCGAGGCCAAAATGGAGCCAGCTACCCTATATATCAAAACCTATCGAGTGACAGGTTGAAACGCACACAAACTGTGAGAGTTGAAGTTTTTGATAGGCTGTGATTTTACTGGCATTCTATGAAAATAAAGAATACGGAATTTGTTTTTTTCAAAGGATGAAATGACTATCTTTTCCTTTAATTTTGTGAAGACCCTGGGTATTGCCTATTTCAAGCATGCAAGAGACAGTGTATTATAAGGCGTCATTCAGAACATGTTCTGATAACTATGCACATGTATAAACAATTCATGGCTGGTATAAAATAAAGGTTTAAACACACGTTATGTACATGTATGTGACGGGCTTTTAACCCCTTGCGTACGGTTGACACAAATACGTGCAGATTGAAATTGCCACCTGGCCGGGTGACGTCTATACATGTACATGTCAATTTCTGCATTTTCAATCCATTATTGGGGTATGGTGTACGTTATGCTTGGCTGCACAAGCCTCTTGTTTCCGTTTCGCTTGGCTGCATAACCCGGCCTGGTGCCCCGGCGCTACCCGGTGGCAAGGGGTTAAGCAAGAGGATTAAAAAATCCCAGCTCTGTATTTATGAATGATAAATGAAACAGATAGTCCAGTGATGTCCAAAGAACTCCATGGGTTGGAGGGGTTCAGTGTTCGAACTACAGTGTACATATTATTTAGCATTCCGTGCAAACAACTTGCTTGCCTGGTTTTAGGCTCGGGCCACTCCAACATTTTTGAGTCGACTCCAACTCCGACCAGGAAACACGATTCCATTCGGGATTAACTCCATTATAAATCATATGTGTACTATGAAATGCATCATTCAAGTACATGTACTGCAGTTATGGCACAGCCCCTATACAGTGGACGAAAGGGACGAAAAAGCTGGTTTGTGATGAAGTGCCGGAAGTTTAGTTGGAGAATCTGCAGTCTTGATGAAGTCGGCAACTTAAAAGATCTCTTGCCGGTGCCTGGAATTGTCTGCAAGGAAGCAGGATTCAGCTACTTTGGGAGTTGATTCTTCAAAAAAATCTTTTTTAAATGGAATCGCTATTCTGGTTCTGTTGTTGGAGTCGAACAGAGTCGACTCCTGCATGGAGTTGCCCGAGCCTATTGGTTTTATATTGAGATATTTAGAAACCCAATTTAAAATCCTGGCTGCAAAACCGGGGATGGGGAAGGGGCGGATGTTTCTAAGATGGTTTGCAATTGTTTCAATGGTAAAATTTTATTGTTTGCAAAGGGACTTGCACGCATGATTCGGGCAACGTGACCTTTGTTTTTGTTCAGCATAAAGGCCGGTTCATGCTTCGAGCCAATTTGAGGGCGAAGCGAATTCGCCTGGGTAATGTCAAACTTCACAATGAATAACTATTGTTGACGTCACAAAATTCGCTTTGCTTTCGCATTCGCGTGAAGTATGAACCGGCCTTAACCCCTTGAGTGGTCATTGCCTGGTGACAGTTTTTTTTTGCGACATAGGACGTCTTCCGTACGCAAAGGGTTAATATGCAATCTTATGGGACATTATTTGCCATTATCATTGAATGACTTATAAATAGAATTTTCATTAGTACATTATATGCAGTAATATGTTTAATCAGAAATACCTGCAAATTATTATTATTATTATTTTTTTCCCCCACAGGGGTGGACGCATGGGAAGTCGAGGACCCCAACCAATGCAACCTCAGAGAGAGGTGGGTATAGAGGTCAGATGTCAGAGTGATACAATGCTACCAACGCTACTAACACAACTTTGTTTTTCATATGGAAACGTGTGTACAAAGAAAAAAAAATCTTGGAATTATTTGTTCGAGTAAAAAAAAAAAAACTGAGCTGTACTACATTTATTTGTTTACAAAATTTGTAGGCTAACAGTGATTCTAGTTTGCAGAGATTCCAGTCCAAGTCCGAATACAGGATTGCATGTACTGAAGCTCCCAAATATTGCCACCGGTAGCTGGTGCGCAACCCACCGATCTCTATGTAAACTGGATAGTGTATCTGCTGTGCGAGTTGAAGTTGCCCTCCTTTTTATTACCACTCCCAAAACAATAGGTTTGCTTACCTTGACCCACTGGTCTGCATTCATCCTGGTTCTCCCTACATAGAGATGAGCAGTGAAATGGGAGTGGTAATATGGTGGCCGCTGGCTTCACTTGCTTGTACAGTGCGCACTGCGCAGTGGTCATTGCATTCAGTTAACATAGATATCAGTGACGCAAGTGGTGAAATAATTGTCTTTCACATTTGATGAGTTTTAAGCACATTTTTCGACTGGTTGGGGAGCATAATTGGTTTATTAATGTAAACTCCACAATTTCCATAACACCTACATGATCCCACTACCAGTGCCCATGTTAAATGAATGATAATGGAGGGACCAGGAACCAGTCTAGCCAGCACCTCGAAAGCAGCAGCAGTAACACATTGCAAAATGCTCCTCAAAATTTTTGTCGATCAGAGTTGCCATTTGATGCACACGGAAGGACAATTTGTTTTCTGCAAGAACTCTTTCCCTGGTACCCCATTGACCCCCGTCATTTTATGTAAAATGATGGTGGCTTATGTGTGTAACAGAGATAGATATGAAAATCACCGAGGCATTTCCTTGTTTCCTGCATACATTGTATGCTGGGAGTGCCTTTGTGACCTTAGACGTGCATGTATGAGGCTGTTTATGTATGCATTTTTGTGTGCGGAGTCAAAGAACAATTAAATTTAATTTAGATGCAAAATTAGCGTGGCTAAAGATGGCATTGTTTTATCCCAGGTTGGCATGCATGCTGGATATCAACAGTGGCCTAGCCAGTGATCACAGCTCAAATTTCTTGCTAGATTAAGCCACGATTAATTGATTTATGGCCAATTTGATATCAAGGTTGTGCAGAAAACCAGAACAAAGATGCAGGAAACTGATAGTCAGTATCAGGGCTGTTGGAAAAGGACATGCAATGTGTACGTAAGGAGGGGCGTGGTCCACTTGACTGTATACCAATCATTCGGCCAGATTGGCTATTTTAAATTCAATACCGTGTACCTTACAGGTATGTCCATGCTTGGGCATTATGCCAAGAAATCCAGTGATGGACCCTTTCACCAAAAAATTGCCCTCCGAAAATAATCCATCATTATGTTAATTAGAAACAGCCGTGAGGACATTAAATATTTGTGGCTTTATTTTTTCTTAAAATTAAAGGGACACATTGCCTTCAAATGTCATGAAATTTTGCTGTTTGGAAATGTTCCTTATCATTTATAAGAGTTGTTCATGCAAAAAAACACGTATAATGTGTTGTAATTAGTGAGTAGTGATTACAAAACAAAAAATTTGCCGCTGACCCCTGACATCTGACCCGCGAAACATAGACTTATTTCCAGTAGTAAATACCACCGTCTAAATAATGCTCAAAATACGATGCAAGAGTCTTTAGGCTTGCGCCGCAGCCAGTGGCCTTGTGAACCTATCAGGTGATCGCCAGGTACAATTCTCTACCTCGCGACACATATTGCCAGTGCTGCGCGCCGTGCCACAGTACATCAAAATGGATCAACAGAACGTACTTCAACCAGGTGCGACTGGAAATACGACTGGTGAACACGGTCCGCCATTTTGTGGAGTCAACAATTTGGTTCTACAAAATGGCGGACCGTTATTTGTCACGAAATTAAACAAAAACCACGCAATTTGAAGGGATAGTTATGTGAATCTGTATATTCTACTTTTAAAAAAGCTTCCCGAATATATCCATTTAAGTTTTATAGCCCAAATCGCAAAATCCAAAGCAATGTGTCCCTTTAAGATAATACAGCATGCAGGATCTACTAGGTATCGTTTAATATAAATCAGATATGCGCCCTTTGTTTACATCTAAACCAAATGTGCCTGGTGGTTTGCGCACGCATCGTGTTTTGCATGAAATTGGTTTATAAGGAGTGACATCGAAGGTCGCATAATTCAAACGACATCTGACCTGCAACGTCACTCCTTAAAATAATTTGATGCAGAATACGATGCGTGTGCATACCGCCGGGCACATTCCAATATAAATGTAAACATGTGACGTCAGAGGGCACATCGTCTATAGAGACTGCGCAGCCATTTTTGTCCATCTTTTTGTTTGTTTGAAGTACTTGTAATAGAGTGCGAGAGTGTAGTGGCAATAGCCTTTGTTCATGTACATGTACTGGTTCACATGCCATTGCCTTTAAACACATGTCACGTGACTGTCACGTGACATTCTAAATCTTGGACAGACAAAATCTTCTAGTTTGTGCAAAGGCCCACATGTGCGTCTTGTTCGTTAAAATGCATTGCGCGAACACACGTCAAATGGATTGCGCGAACACACGTCAAATGCAAACATTACATTCATGCACATAAACATTAGAAAAGTTGTCTCCGGAAAAATCCAAGACAACTCTGGTCAGAGATATGAGCACATGTGTATACACAATAGTGCACATGCTGCACAAGGGTAGAGTTGTCCAAGAACTCTCAAACGGCGATACACGTACATGTAGGTCCGTTGTGTGATAGGTCAGTGGAACCAAGCATTTTGGTACTCTATGTAGAGCCAATGATTTTCCGTTTCCACCATTAGAAAAGTGTACAAAAATCTGTTTCATTTCCATTTGACATTATTTCATACATGTAAATGAATGCACAATGAAAGAGGCCAATTCCGTTAATTCCGTTTGGTTTCCACTAAAACGGAAAATCATTGGCCCTATCTATGGTCTTCAGCAACAAGCAACTGAAGGGAAATGAAGAAGAAAACTTTAACTAAAATGTAGCCGTATTCCCCTAAAATTTGTGGCAAGAATGGCCGTAAAATGCTCAGAATGCACCGGAGAACATTTAGAATGCGACATTTTTGTTAAAACCAGGGACAGTGGGAATATTTGTATATGTGCACCTTCGATCTTGGCACAAGTCCATAAAATGTTCTCTTTGATTTAAAAATCAATTGGTTGCTTGGCTGTATTGGATTCAAACAGGGTTTATGTAATGCACTTTGCACTTATGCATATTATGGCTCTTTAAATTTGTAACGGGAGAAAAATCTCCTTAATAATATGTCAGTTTATGCTATTGACCATATGGGTACAATTTTCAACTGTATATGAATGAGTGTGTGCAGTCCTGCAACACGCTAAACAATTGCCATACATTTCTTAACAGTGGAACGAATGTATGAATATATGCAAATTGTATCCATTCTTTTCCCTTTATAATCCGATTCTGTGTTTCTCAGATGTTAAATCAACTCTACACTAACCAACGCTTCACACATGTTGCTGCAGTACTTAAGGTAACTCAGTTTTTTTTTTATGACGAAAATTGGATTCTGGTTTAACTCTCTAAATTACGAGAATGGTTTTCTTTTGGAGACAGTGGGCTTTAATTCAAGAAAATAGTTGTTAGAACTAGGCTTGTTATTTGTTTTTGACCAAGTGACCCTCCCCACTAAATGACGGCGGCCATATTTTCTTGTATCCAAATGAGCCAAAAATATACAGCGTTACTTAAAATGTAATTCATCTGACAGAATTGTGAGAATTGTATTAACCCATTGAACCCGGTTGACGTCTGGGGGTGTGGGTTAAAATAATAAATGAATTCTAGAAAAAAAAAAAAATAGTTTTCCCTGAAAATTGACAAGAAGCTTTCACAAGATGGTGTCATCTTGGTAACGAGAATGAGAGTGTGGCAGGCTGTTTACTCGGCCGGAGTGCAATCTCTGTTTTATAATTTAAATGACACAGGAAATGCGAGGATAGAAGAGGACAATTTGGAAATGGTCCCCAAATTTAATAGGGCTTCCTTCAAATGGTCACACAAAAGTAAGACATTTTGAGCTCATTCATTGATAAATTTAGCATTTGATTCCTAACAGGGGTGCCCGGTCATCATTCAAGTAAAAAGTGGGAATATGTACGAAGGCATCCTGTGTACCATGTCCTCACAGGTAAGAATTTGTTTAACCTCTTGATGCGGACGACAGCTATAGCCTCGGTTTGAAGACCACCTGGCTGGTTGTCATCTATATGTGCATTCCTGCACATACTCGATCCATTCATGTTTCACCTATATTGTTCTAGAATGGGAGTGAAATAAATAGATGGAGCTTTTCCAAACGGCTTTCATTTATAGAAAGGGGGGGGGGCTCCAAGTGTGATGAATAGGACCACTCTATTCTCGCATAACAAAAGTGATGCCTATGGGTGATTCCATGCAAAAGTGGACAATTTCAAATGTATGAAATCTTCCAAATTACAAGCATCACAACATCATGTGTGGTGTCAAATGGAAGGGGACAACAAGATCTTTCATTTAAGTAGTGTGCCAATTAGATGAAATGTAGTAAAGTGTGATTTTGGGTAAAAAAAACATTTTTTTTTTGTGCTAAAATCATGGATTTTTTGTAGTCATTTTTGCACCTTGTTTTAACATGCAAAATGCGAGTGTTATTGAGTTTTTGTTTTTAAGGCAGAGAGAAAGGTTCAAATATTACAAGAAAAGAGTTTCATTACGTTGCAGTTCATCAAAGTCAGATTTTATGCCGTGTTAAAAACCACGAAGAGGAAGTAACGTGAGTGACGGTACCTCCCTGTAATCTCATGTCCCTTGCATCTAAAATACACACTGATTTGATTCAAAATGGGTTTTTATATCTAGCTATGGGTTGACTGAAGGGTAAAACAATGTTACTTCTGTGTTGCTGAGTATAGTTTGAGGAGACTTTAACAAAATTGCAGGCAAATTTCCTATGTCCTTTTTTTGGTAACGTGAGTGACGACCAACAAAACACATGTGTTCAAAAGGTGAATGAATGGGTTGAATTTTTCTTTACATTTTTTGAGTACCCCTTACCCCAAGGTTGTTGTATGGCTGGTTTGATTCAGCTTGATCAAATACTTTGAAAGCAGTGAGAGGTCAAAGTAGCCTCATGGCATAAAAATGTAACCCTTGGCTGCACAGCCCTTTATTGGCATACCAGCCCCCATCAATGATAGCCAGACACAAGGGGTTAAACACCACCTGAATAAATCCCAGCCATCCGATTGGCGGATCGTCGATCACGTGCATTGAATTATTCGTCCCATCGCACGACGCGAACCCGCACCGCCCAAAAAAGTTCTATCACATGGTTCTATCAAACGGTAACGTGTTTGATAGAACTTCCCCGCCGCTACAACACGGCTGTCATTGGACTGGTTCCCGGCCCCTCCGTTGTCCTTCGGACTTCAAATGTATATTATATACATATGGGGACCGGGAACCAGTCTAGGCTGTCGTTCACACAAAATGGCGGACGGTGTTTCCAAACGGCGGTTTGTTTTCCTAACAGACGACAAAATATTGGAACTCGTAGGCGATGCTGACGCTGCTAACACAAAGAGACAAATGAAATATGCAGTCAAACGATTAGAGGAATTTGCAAGACACACAGGAACAACAATTAAAGCTTTAACTGATTCGGAACTGGACCACTTTTTGTCGCGGTTTTATGCGGGACTGAGAAGGTAAACGGCACGTTGTACACCAAGAAATCCATGCATGCAATCTGTCGGATTTATTCAGGCGTTGTATAAAACAAATAAGGAATGTTTCACATTCGTGCAATGGTAAGAATAAATTCATTCGGTGACAGATTGAATGTTTCATTCCACTCGGCTTCGCCTCGTGGAATGAAACATTCAATCTGTCACCTCATGAAATTATTCTCACTATCGCACTCATAAACATTCATTATTTGTATACCATGCCCCTGCAAGTCTGCCTCTCTTGACTCAGCAAAGACTAACAAAGTACATGTGTGTGTGTCTATTCCCAGCCTAATTTCGCTTACCAACGGCCCGTAACTTTCTGATGAAATGAATTGAAAGTCGCACAATGGTTTGTTGAGTTGTACAAGCTGAATCAACAGTTTTTCACTGAAAAGTAGATTTTAAGATTTAAACTTTTTTTTTTTACATCATTATTTTATCATATCCCAAAGTTTTAAAACTGAATTCAATCTTGGCATATTTTAGGGGGTGTTTTCTTTTTTGCATCTCACGTTACAGCTTTATTTTTTTCAAAGTAAGGGCCCAAGACTCTAGTGACTTCAAAAGGTTAAATAGCGGTCCCCAAGGAATGAACTCCAGCAACACACAATACATCGCATTATAAAGCTTATGGTATGGATTTTCAGGAAATACCATAATCTAATTTTGTACTTACCTACATGAATTACTTTCCCCCTGTCTCGTAGTACCAAGTCACAAATATTTATATGGGAGAAAAAAATTAACCCTAACGTCCTAGACATTCATTTAGGGTGAAGTACATGTACACTACAGGTACTACATAATACTACGCAATTTCTCATTTACCAGTGTAGTAAGGAGTTACTGCATATTATTACAGTTTACTACTAGTAGTATTTTGTAGCTGTAGTTGAGGTAAGGGTAAATATAGTTGGTGGTGTTAAAGAGCAGTGCTTTAACCCTCCTATACTTATAACTATCACAGCCTATCAAAAACTCTAAACACCAACTCTCACAGTTTGTGTGTTTCAACCTGTAGCTGGCTCCATTTTGGCCTTGAGAACAGGAGGGTTAATTAATGAAGTTCAAATTTGATTAATCAAAATTTGATTAAAACCGTGCCCATTTTATCAGATCTTTTGGTAACGTTCATTTTTGGTATTTGATCTGTCCATCTTGAGTCACTTGTAGGTCAGAGCCAATTAATAATAAAAAACATTTTTTCTGTTAACCTCTGGGGACCTCTGACCTTTTCAAGGATCAGTCACATGAACACACATATGCAAACCAATGCAGATATGCCAACATGTGATGTCACCATCAGATATTTCATGTTGGATTTGATGTTTTGAACCCTACGCATTTTATGATCAAAAGGGAAATATTTGCTTTTTTAAAACTGAGTGACAAGTGGTCTTCATTGTCTGTGGTCCCACTTACATTTGACCTTTACTTCCTGAGTAATCGGAAATTCAAATCTGGCATTTTCTCTTGGCCTAGTGGAATTATTAACCTTGCTCGTCGCCCTGTTCACGTGACTTTTTAGCGCGTCCATGTACATGTAGAACGAGAAAATGCTCTACACAGTGAATGGTGCGCGCGCACGCACTCCGATCTAATTTATTTATTCGTCTGATATATATGGTTTACCTCGTACACAAACATCAATGCGTATTGGAAAAGTGCTGTGAAAAAGAAAATCAGTGGACTTTGCACTTAAAGGGTGGCTGCAATGAAATTGTACAAAATTTAATTTTGTGTTGTATAACTCTTTTACAATATAAAAAAATGTGATTAAAATGTGTTTTCTGTGTTTCTGCCCATTTTTGGTGTTTAATTTTCCCGGAATAAAGTTCCCCCCTTTCTCTATTGTTTCCGCGCCCCTAACTGCGTGAGGTCATCTCGGGAACACGGAAACTCGGCGAGAGTAGTTTGATCAGTGTGCGTGTGTGTACGTGTGGATGTATGCCGTTGTTGAGGGAACCAGCCACGCGCGATTAAACAGCTTTGGATGAAGGGACCAGGGAAACATTTCTCGTCGCGTTCAAATCTTCAAACAGAATCTTTTGGATCTGAATCTGACAATCAAGTGTCGATTTTAGACTTGTTGATTCAGACATTTCTTCGAAACATTATTGGGGCGAGGAAGATGAGGATCTTGGAGCTCTTCCGTACATGTATGAGCCGGAAGGTGAGAGTAACGGCGAAACTACTGAAGACTCCGAATCAGACTCCCGATGCGGAACGCGGTGAAAGACTTGAAAACAACGATTGCTAGGCTGAATAACACTCTCTGAGTCCAAATACGACGGTATTTCGGTTCTACTGGAAAGAGGTGAAGACTGACACCATCCTTAGTGGTGTTGCTGAATCAAGCAGCAACACAACGACACGGTATTATCGACGAAAAACATTCGCAAAACACTGAAAGCTTTCCACGACACAGCGAAAACACACATGGATGTCAATGCAACGCACGCTCGGTGTACTATACTACATGTACATTTACATGTCGAGTCATGGCCGACCAGCCAGCCGGGTTCCCGGGATGACGTCCATCAGCGTTACCACTTGATGGGCGGGGCTGACCCCCTCCCGCCTTAAAAACATCATTTTCAAATGCTTACGCGAAATAAAAAAATACAAACACACAGTTGTTTCAAAAACTTTATTTCATCGATATACACAATAACAATTC
Source organism: Hippasteria phrygiana (assembly GCA_037893225.1). NCBI lineage: Eukaryota > Metazoa > Echinodermata > Asteroidea > Valvatida > Goniasteridae > Hippasteria > Hippasteria phrygiana. The sequence continues at coordinate 292,286 of JAZGUH010000895.1, forward strand.
CATTGCACCCACCCTTTAAATGTAGTGTACACGATTGGTAATCCTCCAATTCTTTTTTATACTGAATTACTACGAAATACCTTACTAGACTGTAAGTTAAAAGTAGTCTCAATCATCCTGTGAAGTGATGGCACCAGGTGTGCTGTCGTTGTCAAGAAAAGTGGAAATATATATCGTTTTCCAACGATTTCCAGCTGAAAAAAGTTGGAAAATTGCCCTGTAGCCGTTAGTCAAGGCGCGCGTGGCTACACGGACAGGTGGCGCTCCCCGGACATGATACCGCCATGGCATATCCGGGGCCCGTCAGGCGCCCAGATAGCCTCGCACGCCTTGACTAAAGGCTATCATCCGCCCGACGGTTGAAAACGAGCTCCGTTTTTCCTCTAGTTTTTTTCGCAATCCAACAACACAAAACTTTGAACAGGTCAGTGGAACGATATTTCCTATAAAATACTAACCCCCAAATCTGCCCATTTCTGAAAATTGCAACAATTCGAATGCAGTCATTTATTCTTGCGGCGGGGGTGTCGCTGCTTGAACTATCGGCGAACCAGCGGCTGGATCACTGATCGCGATCCGGATTTGTGTGAAACAAACAGGCCCAGTATGTGTACATTATACATGTATGCTGTATGATGTGGGAATCGCCAAGCCAGATTCAGTTTGTGTATACACCGTACAGTTTACGATTGCCGGCATTTAGGTGATGTGCAGCGAGATTTGGCTGGCATGACAACGAAATATAAATATAATGTGTGTAAAAACAAATGTCGCGGCTGTAATAGGCTTATGGATGTTTTTGCAAATACAGGCTCGACGGCCAAAGGTAAATATGGGGCAAGGCAAAACTGGCCGTGAAAACAGATTTATTTTTGTGGGGCACCTCGGCCAGTAAGAAGGCAACGACGGCACTGGCCGTCGTGGCCGTCGTTCATTTCAAGCCTTGTAGCATAATAGGGTACTGGATCTTATTCTGAAATTGCAGGATTCACCAACAAGTGATTCCAACATAGAGGCTGTTTTCAAACTTCATGGTCGAGAAATCACTAACATCACGTCGTTTGCCCAGGGGCAGTTTTTTTGGATATTTCAGTTTTGATATTTTAGCAGTTGGTTAGTCTAACAATCCAGAGAACATTTGAAACAACTTAAGTTTGCTCGTCCGCCGAATAAAGAGATTTTTTTCTTCTATTCCAAAACCACGCATGCCGGTTTAACCGATGTCACCTTTCCTATGATGAACTGTGATAAATGGCCTCTCTGGGGCAAACTATTGGTGGTGCCCTGTCCCGTGAATAACACTGAGAGGGCCAACTCTTGGTTCGTTTTTTTGCAGGCTGAAATTGTTGTGGAGGCGGCCCACATGCTGGACCAGAGCGGGGAATGCAAAGTGCCCACGATTAACAAGATCGACTTCAAGGCTGCAAGCATCGTCTCCATCACTGCCAAGGATGTAGATCTTGACTTTGCGGCACGGGACAACAGAGGTTAGTCTAAGTAAAGAAATTTGCGCAATTTCTGCCATTAACCCTACTAGTATTTGACCCTCCAAAACCTCTTTAAATTTTACATAATTTCAAAGTGAACAAAGAAACTGGCAGGAGCGGGATTCGAACCTGCCAGTTTCTTTGTTCACTTTGACATGTTTGAAAATGTATTCAAATTTACCTAGTCAGTTTCCCTTGTGGATTGTTTGACAAATTATAAGTTAAAGAGTCGTATCCTCATTGAGTGATCCCCACAATGTCGCTTCCCAGGTTGTATCGTAAAATTGGGTGTGAACTCTGGCTATACGGCATTCTGGGTTTATGACTTCTGACTAGCACCCACCCGAACAAAGATACTGACAATTTGGGAGACCGCCACCATAGGGCAAGATAGCTCAGTTGGTAGAGTGCCGGTACAGTATTCCGGAGGTCGCAGGTTCGAATCCCGCTCCTGCCAGTTTCTTTGTTCACTTTGAAGATTCATTTTAAATACTTAGAATTTACATACTAATGTGGGGACCCTCCCAAAAGCTTCATGGGAATAAGCCAGTTCGGTATTTCAGCTGGGCATGTGAGCAATGACATTTTATCCCGTCTGACCCGTCTGACCTAATGCACACGTGTGAATGCAAAAGGTGGTCCCACAACGCGCACGTGTTAAATTCAATCAGAATGGGCGTTCGCGTAACAGGGCGTTCGCGTAACATGGTGTGACATTACGTCAGCATTTCTTTTCCCGAATAACCTTTGACCTTTGAGATACTGAACTGGCATATTGAGGGGGAGAAGTGTGGGCTCTTCGAAACACTCCAAAGGGATTTGTGGTAAAAGAGGGAAAACTGGGGGGATTTTGCCAGTAAAATTTGTTTGCTTGTGAAGTTTTTTTGCCATCCCACCAATAGATCCATACAAACATACTCTTCACAGAACAGTTTAGTCAACACTTAAAAATGGCACACAGTTTTTGTAACACTTCGAAATCTTTCACATGAGAATATCTGAAGTGTATAACTTTGTCGCCAGAGTAGGAGGGTTACTTATGAAAGACAACCGCCTCTTGACCTCCAAATTTTGAACGATCAGCAGGTGTCAAATGTCGTGCCTTTCGAGGTCCGAATCTTTCACATCATTCTCGACATCCTTCATGAGCCCCCTAGCATGAAGGAACATACGCACATAGGCTGATCTTCAAAAACAATACCTGTTGGCCAATAGTCATTTCACCCACGTGCACTCGGATTGAATAGTGCTGCCCGAGTTCGTACGTGGGAACGCTTTTCTTGAACGGATGTGTTAATCAGTGCAATAGGGTTAGCTGACAGGTGGCGCCCAATCAACAGCCTTGTTCACCCCTTTGCACAAGATGACATCATAATTGGGTCATTACCCACTGAAGGTTACAACTGATAATTTTGTGGGTGAGATACGGAAGGTGGATTTTATATCGGGTTCTGTGCTCATTTTTGTTTCCTGAACATTCCTGTATCATTCCTGATTGTACTGAAAAATACATAGGCTGACTGGTGACGTCACATAAAAAGATATGTTTTTTGTATGTTTTAAGTCTGATTGTCAGTATTTTTTTGCCTCAGCAGATGCCTTGTTGACCGATGCTGAGATTGCGCGAAGGCAAAATGGCCAGGCAGGCGAGCGAGAGCTGAAGGAGTGGCAGGGGGCACCCGTAGAGGGAGACGACCTGTCATTGGAGTCGGGCAGCGGTGACGTGGTAAGACGCACAGATGATGCATGAGTCAGAAAATTCAATGTAGTATTTAACACTGTATGCTTGGAGCGGATGCTTCGGAGAGTCTGTGAGAAAAACTCTGCTGTGTAAATTCCGTTAGTTTTTTCTGTTTTTCTGGAATTTGAAGCTTTTTGAATAGAATTACCTTCCCGATGAGTAAACGGTACGTATTACAAATTGGTAAAATCACTAACCTGAAAGTGTCCACATGACATACATGATTATGAGTTGTCTCGTGTAGTCGCCCAATCATTATGTCCCTCCCCAAAAGAAATGTCCAGAAGTGAACAGTTAAAAAACCCAAAGTTATAAACCTGACAATCCGACTGATTCTGAATGATTTTTTTTACTGGCAGCTTTCAATTTTGACGAGCCGCTGCGGACATTTTAGTGAGAGATGAAATAAAATCTTTGCAGCGTGAACTGTTACAGAAGTAGTAGTACGAGGTGCGCACACGCAAATCACATCCAGTAAGAGGAGGTTTCACCCCTATGTCGGCTTGGCATGATTTGGGCCACGAATCCGACCGCTGGTTCATTGCGCATGTTCCCACATCAAGGTATTCATTCTGCCGCAGGATACCAGCGGAATCAAATGAAATCGGGTCAGGCCCCAAGTGCGTGACTAGCCCGAATTCTAAATGAATTAGTGTACGCTGGTACTGTGTACACTGCCATTTATATAATCGGCTGGAGTTTACCTTGCGTGATTAACAGTAGGCTGCTTCATTTTAACGTGATTCTTCTGTTATTGAAAAAGCTCATCAGTACATTTTTATAATTCAGTCTTATTTTGAAATACGTTTTCCGTTTGTTTTCGTTCAAAATCTTCAATTCTGTTTCAGACACTTGATTACGCGATTCCATCCGTGATTCCGCGATCACGAATTTTCACTGTCTCTACAATACAGTACGCCATGGTTGCGTGGGAGACCCTACTTTCAAACTGCTACGGTTGATCTAGGGGTATTTCTCTGGGATATTTCAGGATAGTTGTATTAATCCTCCCTCTCCCGGTGCCAAAATGGAGCCAGATATACCTATCTATCAAAACCTATCGAGTGATAGGCTGTAAGACACAAGCTATGGGAGAGGAAGTGGATTTTGTTGTTGTTGATAGGTTGTGATAGTTGTAACGACCACACTAATCGCTTTTTGAGTAAGTCACTTCACGTATTGTATTCTCTCTACGATTATAATGCCATTCCAGCATGCCAACGGTTGGAGTGCAGAAGAAATGTTCAAGACGAATGAAGCGAGGTACGGGGTGACGACATCCTATGACGAAGCTTTGCCACAATACACGTGAGTTGACCATAAAAAAACCTGAAAGTAATCAAAGCGAGGGATTGTCTATTGAGTAATGACGTTATTTTGTAGCATTTTGACCCCTCAACTTCTGTTAATTCACATTTTCACATTCATGAGCAAAAAAAAGCAACAAAAAAGAAAAGCAAATAGATCATGCTCAGTCTCGTAAAAGACATGGTTATGTGTTACCGACCTTAGAACCAGCCTAGACCAGTCCAACCCCAAGGTCTTCCAAGAGAGGAAAGAGAGAGCGGAGAAGCTGGCCCGGGAGATCGAAGGCAACCTGTCGTCCTCCAGGACCGAGACCGACGATATATCTGAAGAGGATAAGTTCAGCGCAGTCAGCAGGACTGATTCAGGCAATAGGTAAGATCATTGCGGTCTGCAAAAATATTGCCTATGAAGTGGTGAAAATTGTCAAAAAGCGGTGTGCGTAAAAAAATTGTGTACGAAATAGGAATTGGAATGTACCGAAATTGTTGTGTACGAAAATTGTGTGAAAGAACAATTATGTATGAAATGGTGATGTGCAAAAATGGTTGCGTGTACACACATTTTTTTTAAATAAATGGAAGTTTACTAACATTTTTGCAAAATTTGATGGGTGAATTTTTTTTTACAAATGGTAACGTGTACGATTTGTGACCTAATATTTGAAGTTTAGAAAATGTGTAAAATACTTGTCTATAGAAAAATGGTGTACAAAATTGATGGTGTACAAAAATCGGGATGAACAAAACTCGTGTAAAGCTATGGAAGTTGACAAAATGTGTACAGAATTTGTTTAGCACAGGAAAGTTTTGTACAGAATAGTGATGCATAAAAATTGGGTTGTAGCAGGCTCTCTTAAAACTTGTTTAGAGAAAAATGTGTGAAAATGCATGGTACTTGTATGTGTAGTGTACATAAAAATTGTGCTTAAAAAATTGGGGTCTACAAAAGTGGTTGTGTTCACAAAGTTCCTGAAATTAGATGTACAAATACCAGGCAGTACAAAAATATTTCTTTCTATTAAAATTGTATGAAATAATGGTAGTTTACAAAGGAAGAGAGAAAAGGGCTGCCCTTGTGCCTTGCTGTGACTTTTGATATCTAATGAAATGATTAAATATGTGTTTTTGATTAGGTATATACCTCCACCCATGCGGGATAACATACGAGGACATTCAACCCAGCAGGCCACCGTGCCCAGGAGACCCCAAGCTCTGGGCCCCAGGTTACCCAGCCAGGGCCGTCCCCAGATGTCATCCCCTCAGCCCGGCCAGCCGGCGCTGCAACCCCCGACCCAAGTGCAGAGCCACCCCCATGCCCAGTCGCACCCGCACCAGCCCATGGGGCAGCCCGTGCCACCCCACATGTACCCGAACGTACAGACGCGGCTGGCCCAGCCCGGCCCTCAACATCAGCAGCAGCAACAAACCCAACAGCAACAAATGCCACAGCAATCGCAACAGCCGCTGCCCCCACAACAGCTGCAGGCACCATTACCACATCAGTCCCAACCACTACAACAACCACAGCAGCAGCAGCAACAACAACAGAAACACCATCCCCCTGTACAGCCACAGCCCCAGGCTCATCTACACGGCAGTCCTCGTCCCCAGCCCTCTCATCACGCAGCTCATATCCCGCCCAGGGGCCAGCCACCAACTCAAGTGTCGCCCCGACCGCCAGGATTTGGCAGTCAGTCTCCGAGGTCATCGCCTCTTCCAAACATAGATTCATCATCAACAAGTGAGTGTTATGTGCTAATGGTCCTTGTTTTAGGAACTAGACTTGAAAAGGTCATTGTTTTATCAAATAAGGGCACTGTTTTTTTAAATTTTTATAAACAGTAGTGATTTCACTTTTATTGAAGTAAAGTTTCATCTTAATAGCCTAACTTGAATTGAGAAATGATCAGTTGTTACACTAATTTTTGAATCAGTGATTTGATAGTGATTTTGACTGGAATTGCAATCCTGACATTTTTTTCTGTATTTCTTGAATATTTCCTCTATCGTGATTAATTTGAAGTAATCATGTTCAGTGGAATAATTACAATTAGCCAGTTCGGTATTCCAACTGCGCATGTGCACATCAAGATTTGACAATTTGTCTTTCTGAAGTAACATTTTTCAAAAAATGTTTGGACAGCGAAGTGTTTTCCGGTGTCTCGTGTGTCCAAACTTTTGTTCGTACAAGTTTCCATCGTCTTTTTCGATTGCACGAAAAATTGCACGAAAATTGCACAGAATGCAGATTCGGTTACCACGTCTCTCATAGCCTTGTGTGCATTTATCTGCCACGTTTTTCCCCCCGAGAGAAAAATCGTCGAATCTTGTTGTGCATTTGCGCAGGTGGAATACCAATACTGGCTTATTAAGGCACTCTGGGGCAGTGACTAAAATAGTAAGTAACTGCAATTCAATAGTCAGACTTGGGTTACAACAAAAAATGCTTTTTGGCCCCAGCTAAAAACAGCAGGAGCATTTCAAGTCGGAACACGAAGAACGTTCCCAGAAAAACATTCCAATCACTAGCACCTATGGTTCCCACTAGGAACAGCTTGGGAATCCCACGGGATCCCGTATGGGAACTATGGTCTATGCGTATGCACGCTTACGCGGGAGCAGCCTGTTTCAGTTGTGAATGCGCCGGAATTACAGCGTGTTTCCAAAAGGAGCGTTACAAAAGAAACAGCTGTTTCTGACTTTGGAGACGCTCCCTAGCTAATGGCGATTAATCAGTCCACTTATTGTTTTTCATGCGAATGCCAAACACCGTTTACTTTTTGAGTGCACCAAGGTACAGCAGATTTCTCCAGATTTTTGTTTTCTGATTTTAGGATTTTAGGTGAGACGTCTTCTAGATTTCCGGAATTCAATTTTTTTTGGGGATCCTGATTTAGTTTTTAATCATTCCACAATGACCTCTGTAACCCCTGACACAGCCTTCTTTTAATTCTGTTGATGCTGTTTCTGAGATTTTGAACCGTGTCTTTCGGTAGAAAATGCAGTTTTCTTATGCGTTTTTCAGCAATGCCATACGAATCGATTGCCTCCGAGTGTTTCGTGGATTGTTCATTTTCTTCAAATCTCACCCCTGGTACAGCCAAGTACATGTAGGGCCCGGTCGGTGTACCCGGAGACGCTAACAAAGTCGTGCTTCAGCTTTTCTTGCCTTTTTTTCTTTGCACACCTCACAGCAGGGGATGACAGGCAGCAGCCAACAGATGACAGCGGCAGTAGGAAAACGGAATCCAGTCCTGTTGACAGAACGTCGGACAGCCCAACGGTCTCTCCAGAGAAGAGTCTCAAAAATGGTAAACACTACTCGTATTCAGGTCTAGGGCTGTTCATTTTCGAATAATTTACTATTCGAATATTCGAAACTGGGTTTGACCGATTATTTGAATATTCGATACTCGCTGATCAAGTTTTTCGGTGCATGCCACACCGATAAAAAAAACATTGCACGTAAAAGCACGCCGGTGTTTTACGTATGGCGATTGATATTATGGACCGTTTAAACAGCATTATTTTTGCATGCCCCTGTTGCATCAAGGGTTTTACCGACAGGAACAATAAACTTCTGTCCACAAAAAGTTGCGATTGACAAAAATGCGGCATTTGACACTGCTAAGTGCCGTAACTTTTCTATTAAAATAGCATCAGAGTCGTATCTGTACGTGCATATATATATCTTTTCGAATATTCGAACTGGCAAAATGGTATTCGAATATTCGCTTGACGATCGAATATTCGGTATATTTGGGACAGCCCTATTCAGGGCTGGAATTTCATACCAAATAATATCCACTGGACCGTCTGACCAGGGGTCGATTTTCAGGTCAAAATCAACTGGACAGCTGGGGTAGTAGAACAAATTTTTTACTAGACCAGAAGGTATTTAACAAGACCAATGGTAAAAATAAGAACACACACGGTGTTTTGAATGAGTGTGCTGTTTCAATTTTTTTTTTCCTTTGCCGACCTTGTTCGGGGAGGGGTTAGAAATGCTATTTTGATTGAAACTCCCTGCCTCAAAACCAAAAATGGCCATTCCAGAAATTATGGGGCTTTTTCGGTTCTCCAGATTTAGAAAAAAATGGACTTTAATGATAACATTTCACGCAGTTTATGAAAAAAATCACTAGACCACCGGACTAGTTCGGTCAAGAGTTCACTAGACCAATGCTCAAATCCCTGCTGACTAGTAAGTGTGCAAGCATTAACGTAGTGAAGTTTTCATGGGAGGGGTGTTTAACACCCAGGGGAAAATTTGTTCCAGCAAATCTTTTAGAAAATTTGCCCCGAGGACAAATTCACGGAAGACATTCTGTGCAGGTTTGCATTTTACAATTGGAGGCCCAACTTGTTAACCCTAACTCCCTCCATCATTTTTCCTCCAAGTAACCAAAATCCTCCGAAAATCCGCTTATGGGGACCACTGCATGCCTCCTCCAAAATCCTCGAGGGTTTTTCGTAAACCCCCTAGTAACCTCAATCCTCCGAAATCAACCAGCATCAGATTGGGGCCTGATGAACTGGATCCTCCATTTTCCTGCAGAGGCAAAATCCTCTTACACTATGAACATCGAACAAAAGAAAAACAGCCCACTAGCAATGAACATCCATTGTTACCTGGCACTAAATCAATTGTTACTTGTTCAGTGTTATGCCCTCAATCCTGCAAAATCATCCGATGCTTTAACCCTGACCCCCAAGGGGTATTGTATTCTCTAGGCACCCTGCCAAATGCAACAGAATGCACATACTGGAAATATGAACCTTGCCAAATGCAACAGAATGCACATACCGGAAATATGAACCTTGCCAAATGCAACAGAATGCACATACTGGAAATATGAACCCTGCCAAATGCAACAGAATGCACATACCGGAAATATGAACCCTGCTAAATGCAACAGAATGCACATACTGGAAATATGAACCCTGCCAAATGCAACAGAATGCACATACTGGAAATATGAACCCTGCTAAATGCAACAGAATGCACATACCGGAAATATGAACCCTGCCAAATGCAACAGAATGCACATACTGGAAATATGAACCTTGCCAAATGCAACAGAATGCACATACTGGAAATATGAACCCTGCCAAATGCAACAGAATGCACATACCGGAAATATGAACCCTGCTAAATGCAACAGAATGCACATACTGGAAATATGAACCCTGCCAAATGCAACAGAATGCACATACTGGAAATATGAACCCTGCTAAATGCAACAGAATGCACATACCGGAAATATGAACCCTGCCAAATGCAACAGAATGCACATACTGGAAATATGAACCCTGCCAAATGCAACAGAATGCACATACCGGAAATATGAACCCTGCCAAATGCAACAGAATGCACATACCGGAAATATGAAACCTGCCAAATGCAACAGAATGCACATACTGGAAATATGAACCTTGCTAAATGCAACAGAATGCACATACCGGAAATATGAACCTTGCTAAATGCAACAGAATGCACATACTGGAAATATGAACCCTGCCAAATGCAACAGAATGCACATACCGGAAATATGAACCTTGCTAAATGCAACAGAATGCACATACTGGAAATATGAACCCTGCCAAATGCAACAGAATGCACATACTGGAAATATGAACCCTGCCAAATGCAACAGAATGCACATACTGGAAATATGAACCCTGCCAAATGCAACAGAATGCACATACTGGAAATATGAACCCTGCCAAATGCAACAGAATGCACATACTGGAAATATGAACCTTGCCAAATGCAACAGAATGCACATACTGGAAATATGAACCCTGCTAAATGCAACAGAATGCAGGGTGGATTCTGTTGCACTGTGTAGTAAACTACATGTACATGTACATGTACATGTACATGTACATGTAATAACACAGTAGCCTACTTGCTGGGTTTTTGAATTGTTTTATTTTATTATCTATATTGTAAATATCCCATCAAGTATAAAAGTAAATCATATTTTTTGTTCTTAACCCTTGGACAAATAAAATGGAATTACCCAACCTTCAAGTATGTAAATATACAATAAACAGTCCATACCCACACAGTGCACTGCAGAGATTTATGACCCCTTTTTCTGAACCCAGCAACTACATTTAATTGGGAACACATGCTTGAAGGAACAATGACCCAACACAGCATATACCAGCAACTTGAACAAATATAAACTACATGTACTTCACTTCCAAGTGCAACAAAATGCACCTGTATACTTTTTCTAAACCCGGCCAAATACAACAGAATGCAGTGGTGTACCAATTTGACCAAAAGCCTGCCCTGCTAAATGCAACAGAATGCATCAGATTAGGGGACTTGTGTTGACTGCTAAATGCAACAACTTGCAACAACTTTTTACCACTTGTGCATTCTGTTCCATTTAGCAGGGTTAGGGTTAACTTGCAAAGACCCTCAATCCTCCAAATTCCTCCTTTTGGCAAAGAGGATTTGGGAGGATTTGTGAAGGTTAGGGTTCATGATTAAAAACGGCTGTATCCCTGCTCTGACTGCAAATTTAAAGTTAACCGTCGTCACTTGTAATCGTCAGTCGATTTTACTTGCCGAATTCCTCATTGGAAAGCCTATGGCTTACCTATGGCTAACAAATTAGTGATTCTATTTGAAAATTTATGTTTTGGGGTGGTACAACCCCCAAAGCACGGACATAGAGCTTTCAAAATTTGTCAGGTGAATGGAAAAATGGATGCTCAAAAGTCATGCTTTAACCCTAACCATCCCTAACCTGCCAAAATCAAACACCCCATTGTGTTGAATTTTGTGTGATTGAGTACTGTAGAGCCTTGGCACCATCACTTTGCATGGGACTTGATGCCCTGATTTTGTCCAAGTACAAAGAATGTGCCATTGGTTTACTACACAGTGTTGGAGTTTGTGTGGTTAGGGAAGGATTCTAGTAAAAAGGCTTGGGCTGTTAGGGTTAATAAACACATTTCTTAAATTACTGATTCAGTGTGTTTGTTCAGCTAAAACTATCTATTTGTCAATGAATAACTAAAGCTTGATAATCCATTGCAACTGGAATTCAACCGATTATGGTTATATTTGGCTGAAAAGTTGGAAAGGAGTTAAGCAACAAATTGGAAAGTTAAAAAGGAAATTCTGGGATTTCAGGACACAGTGTCACTTTGAGCGTGATGTCAGGCAGGAGAGTTGTACGGGCTTTTGTAGATCCCCCATAATGTTGCATGCATGAAGCATTTGTGGTTGCTAATCAATATTATTTTTTTTCTCCTTGTCTCTTCCAACAGTACAAGAAAAGACGCTAGCCGATTTAAAAGAATTTAGTAGTGCATTTAATGTAAGTAGTTTGGTGGTACCATTTTTTCTCAAATACAAATGCTTACAGATGTTTTTGAAGTAATGCTGAAATAGCCCAGGGCCCTTAACTTTTCACACTCTCATGTGACCTGACAAAGAGAAATGAATCACATGTCGTCCCCTGATGTTTTCGGTTTTTGTATCGGTTTGTAGAGGTGTCACTAACATTGATTTCATCAAAACCCCATTTTCACACAACTTTTTGTTGCCACGTAACTAAATTGAGAAAAATGCTTGGAAAGCTTGCACTTTTAGGCACATTGTAAAAAAATATGCGTTCTTACTGTAAAATGGTGCTCCTTCACAGTTAGAGGGTAAGACAACGGAAGGGGAACCCCCAAGTATACCCACCCCCCAAGCTGCTGCCCCTTCAGACGCCAAGACAGGAATGACGGAGAAGACGACGCCGACAGTGCCACAGGTGCCGGACGAGAAGGAAGGCAAGGACACAGAAACAAGGTGGGTGTCGTGGGGCGGGTGTCGTGGGGCGGGTGTCGTGGGGCGGGTGTCGTGGGGCGGGTGTCGTGGGGCGGGTGTCGTGGGGCGGGTGTCGTGGGGCGGGTGTCAGTCATGGTGCGGGTGTCAGTCATGGGGCGGGTGTCAGTCATGGGGCGGGTGTCAGTCATGGGGCGGGTGTCTTGACACTGCGGGTGTCTTGACACATTGCGGATGTTGGAAGAAAACAAGGAAAAGTGGGTAGGTGTTATGTGGCAAATGTTGACTAATCGAAGTAAGTGTTGAATGAATTGTGTTTTAAACGGGATCCAAACAAGACATGTTAGGCGTCAAAATGCTTTGATTTCTTGGGGAATTCCTAAACAATCTTGACTGTGAAGTGACCATGCTGCCAATGCTGCTCTGTCACTATGTACTGCTCTGTCCATCGGGAAAACCATGACTGGCAATTGCAGGGCAGTAGATTTAGGATGGGGGGGGGGGGGGGGGTGGGCAGAGGGCCACCCCTTCTCTCAAAAACCCTTCATGGAGAGCCCTGAGATCATGGTAAATTTTCCTATTTAGACTCCTTTCTGTGGAAAAGATGTCACCCTCATGAAAAAAATACAGGTGGGGAGGGGGATCACTTTGAGGTTTAAAGGGAAACAGAAATATTGGGCCCTTTTTTTAGTACCATGCAAACTTAATGCTATCTGAGCCATTTTCCAAGCTGTATTTTGTAATCAATCTCCACTGCCATCTCTCCATTAGCTCTGGGAAAACGTCGCCCTCGCTGTCAAGTATAAAAGACAAGGAGAAACAGCTGAATCCACTAGCCAAGATATTTGTTCCAACAGGGGGGGTAGTGGTAAGTAACTAGCTATGTGTGAATTGACTCTGTGAATTCTATCTTGAAGCACTTAGTATACACATATAGTGCATGTCTGTGTGTCCCAAGGGACTGTGAATGACCACAAGAGGTTTTTTATTTCCCCCGAGGCCTAAGTCCTAGTGATATAGGCTCAAGGGGCCATAGATGTGCTCTTGTGACTGAGTTTTGCCAGTCAGTACGAACACCGCTGTACCGAACATTTGGCTATAACGAACATCCTCTTTGGCTAATATATTGACTAATCCGCCGACTCAAACATGGAGCAGTATCGCGGTGGTGTCTTGCCATCTTTAGCGTCAAGCGTCCGTTTTCCCACGCACTTTTGTGGCCCATCAGCCAATGATGTGTTCCCAACTTGACCAAATGCGCCCTCACCTCGACTGTAAGAATGCCTGCGATGCACGCGCGAGCGTGACACCACCTTGACAGACCTTTAAAAATGGCGGTTGTTGGATTACAGTATAACGAACGACCACGATAGTGAAATTAAGTTTGTTATAATGGTGATCCACTGTGTGTCTTTAACGCACACATCAGTCCAAGATATCCCACGATGAGAAAAGAGACATCTTTCAGTTTAATAATTGTGGTTGACTCGTGTTGGACTCGTGATTACAACTCGGGACACGAGGGCGGCTACACTTCAATCTGTGCTTACATGGCACATGATGATTTGTTATTATGTTCACTCCTCTGAGCTTGTGCAGATGACGTTGCTTCCTACAGATTAGCATGTGTGTCAAAGTCCCATAAGGTTTGTACATGAACACTACCGAGGACTTGGACTCGGGTCCTCAGTTGTATTGTTCTCACTAATCCCCTATTGTCTCAAGTCCTCGGACGTAATGGATAACATGTACATACCTACCTTACATACCTACTGTGGACATTCCTTTGCTTTCATGCAGAAAACGGAAAAATACTTGCACTGTGAATGCTCTTTCAACCCGAATTTTTGATCATTATCCCCTTAGTTGCTTGCCTCCATTTTGCGACGGATAACCCTAACCCCCAAAATGCCTCTAAAGCTGTTTTTCAGAGAGGATGAAATGTTCTGTGTACAAGGGGAAGTCCACAAACCGTTCACTTTTCCTGCATTGTGTGGACATCTTTTTGTTTGCACACAGAGTCGGCAAGGTTAGAGCACACACGCATGATTTCTTTGCCTTGCTTTCTCTAAACTTAAACCTAGATGACCCAGAGAGCCATGCCTACTAAGACGCCCACACCGCCCCGTCAGTCCTACAGCCCCGGTCTGGTCCTACAGCACCAGCCCAAGTATAGCCAGGCCTTCATTGTGCCAGGCTACCAGGGAACGTTACAGCAGAACGTCGTGGCGCAGGCTCAGGCTCAGGCTCAAGCTCAGGCCCAGGCCCAGGCCCAAGCTCAGGCCCAGGCCCAAGCTCAGGCTCAAGTCCATGCCCATGCCCATGCCCAAGCCCAAGCCCAGGCCCAGGCTCAGGCTCAGGCCCAAGCCCAAGCTCAAGCCCAGGCCCAAGCCCAGGCCCAAGCGCAGGCCCAGGTTAGCAACATGGGGCCCAAGCAAATCATGACCAAAAAAGGTACGGAATTCCTTCTTTCCCCCATCCCCAGCAGTGCGTACGTGACCGGCTCTGCAAAAAGGGGGTATTATGTAGCAACATTTTAAAAATGAGTTATATACATACCTGAATTCATCATATCCTAAGCTTCAATTTAGTATAGGTTTGAGCCCTGTGGCATTTTGTGGGATCAAGATATCTTGACATTTGTATAGTCCTATTTTCCAATTCAACGGAAATTGCGTTTACAGATATTAGGCCTTTTAAACACAAACAAGTGCAAAGAAATCAGATAGAAGTCATTTTGATCAAAATTAATTTTCTCATCTTTATTAATCAATATTTATGTTTCTGAGAATAAATAATGAAAATATAGATATAATAGAAGCCAACAAAACAAAAACACAAAAAATCACGTGAAGATTTGTTTGCCCTCTTCACATAGAACAGCCCTGTGTGTGTGTTTTCACATAATACCCCTTTTTGTAGAGCGGGTCACATATGTACAAACTAGAAAGAGTTTTATGTTTTTCAATAATTCCCCCCCCCCCCCCCCCCCCCCCCCCCCTCACTAAATACTGCAGTCTGGTTACCAGATCCGATGAATTTAAGACAATGTGCGAATTACTTGGCTACGGCTTGAAATTAAACACGAGTCTATGGGAAGTGGCTGCAGCCGCTACCATAGATATGTGTGTAACATCCAGCCGTAGCCAAGCAATTCGGACACGGCCTAATATTCTGATCAGGTTGCCGTCAATGTCAGCTGACCGATGGATGTCATCTGGGTATTCTGGTCGACAAAAGACGGGGAACATTATCTGGATGGTACATCATTTGTAGTTAATAACTATGTTGTTGAATGGCCTCCTTGTCCCCCGAGTTCCTTGCCATTTGATGTTTTACTTTTTGGGGATAAATGTCTTTGCCACACTATGAAACCGATGAGTACAAAGATGAATTCCTTTGATCAGAACAAGAAAAAAAGCATTAAGCATTGTATTGGTGTGAATACATCATATGGGATGTCATATGAAAGCCAAGATGTTAATCTGTCTGGTCAATATCCTTTGGTGTCATCATTATTCTCTGATGGAGAAATATTCCGTAATGGAGAAATATTGATGTTTCCTGGTTTTCTTTTTCGGAGGGTACACTGTACATCCCCGACATATTAGTCGGTGATCTGCGTTAGTTTGCCTTACGCAGCCTTCCTGTGCTTGCGTTGTTCATTGGTCTCCCTGTGTCTTGCCCTCTGGTCAGGTTATCCATTTCCCGGCTCGGGCACCAACATGCCGCACCAGCGGCCCCAGCCCCCGACGGACCTGCCGACCCACGTCATCCCCCCGTCGGTGGCAGCCGGCCAGCCCCTGGTCTCTCCCATGGGCTTCCAGCCCCACCAGGGCCAGATGTTTTACCAGCAGGGCATACCGAGCCAGCTAGCCGGCCAGCACATGATCCCGCAGCCCTATCCAATGTACCCACAAAAGGTAAGTCTTGTAGAGAGAAATACTCATGATGTGTAAAGGACTGTTACATTTATGCGTTATACCTTCAACCCTTTCCTTACCAAAGTTTACTCGACCAGCCACAGCACCCCCTCTTGCCTACCAATGTTGAGTTTACTCGACAAGGAAGCCACACACAAGAGTATCCAAACAACAAATATATTCACCATGTTTCAACGACCTGTAGTGCTGGTGTTTTTCGCTGTCCATACATAGCGTGTTCGGATCTTTCCAATGGTGCTATCAAATTCATGTGTCACTATTACAATATTTTGAGAAAACTGTATCCGAAGTTTCCCTGTACAGAGTTATGTGTATGGAGTGCCATTGGTTCATGTGACAAACAACTTTCCTGTTTGATAAAGTGGGCCAGAAGAGAAAACAGCTGTAACTTTGCTATTTCAGCAGTTATGACTTTCATTTTTACACCATATGAAAGAGACATTTTCATGGAACAAGCTTTACATGTAACATTTTCCTTTTCAATCAATTCTTGAGGGTGAAATCTTTAGTTGAAAATACAACCATTCAACAAGCAGTCAGCTGCTTCTTCTGCGCAAGTGGTTTTATGCTTGACTGAACGAAGAATGTGATACTGGGGGCAGATAAGCCAATAAACAATGTGGTAAGGAAAGGGTTAAACGTTGGAGTGCTTATCAAGATTGGCCATGCCAGTTGTCCGTTCTAAAAACCTCGATTCACTCCGAACTTTCCACAATGCAGGGTCGAGATTTCTCCAGATTTGTCCTGATTTCAGGATTTTTTTGGCGAGACGTCTTCCAGATTTCCGGAAATTAGTTTTGGTCCTTAAATTGTTTTCATCATTTTAAAATGACCTCTGCAACCTGAGACTGTTATCTTTTCATTCTAATGATCCCTTTTTTTGTGTGGCAATTTTGTACCGTATCTTTTGGTTCAAAATGCAGTTTTCCGGTGCATTTTTCAACAACATCACACAAATCAAATGCCCCTGACCGTTTCGTGGATTTTTCATTTACCACAAATCTCACCCCTGACGGTGCCATTGTGCTTGTTCTCGGGACTGATTCCACAAAACGCTGTGAAGTGAGTTGTGATGAGTCGCATTGCAGCTTGAACCTCGTACGTAATCATTGAGCACTCCTTGATAACAGTGCGAAACACATCGCAGGTTAAGATGTGTCGTTGCGTCATAAAGTAAGGAAACGAGACCACAAGCAGGGCCCAATTTCATGGCTCTGCTAACCACAGCTTTTCCGCGCTTACGGATCACCATTTTGCGCTAACGGCGCTGGCGGACAAATTCTGCGCTAACCCTGTAAGCACAGAATCCTTAGTTCCTGGATGTACGCATGCTCAGGAGCCAAAATTCCACGCTAACGCGTGAAATACGCTTGCCGTAAGCCCAGAATTTCCTGCTACAGTAAGCGGGGATTTTTCGCTACGGCAAGCAGAGCCATGAAATTGGGCCCAGGTGATTATGCGCATAAAATTGTGAACTCAAGATAACAATTATGTACGGCCTGCATGTAGGCGCACTTTGAATAGTTTCAATTTCTTATCCGGTAATTTTGTCTAGAGACGATATTATTGGCCTTGTGTAGGCCAGTAAACAAAGGACGCAGTGGCCAGCCTCGTGTGTGAGAGGGGAAGCTCTCGATTCAATGTGCTCATTAACATCATAATGGGACCAGCACAATAACGATCATTAATGAGCAGTGCCGCAGGGAGAGGGAAAAACCTCTGCCTGGAAATAAGTGTCGAGCTGCCCCGCAGACTACGTATGTGAAACAAGTTGCAGTTATATGTAAGGTTTAACCGATGATCGGATCGGACATCGGATCGGGCCGATGTTTGGCAATATCGGCAAATATCGGATCGGCAAAATTTGTAAGGTTTAACCGATGACGAACCGATGTTCGGCAATGTCAATTAGCAAACTTTACACTCAATTTTATCATGTCATGTTTTCTTATTAGAGCGCGAGTAATAACGTTTCTTTATTTTTGTGTGAAAAATGAACAGTTTTATGCTGTGATGTATTATCATACTGGTGTAAATATCTCCGAGCTCCGCGTCTATGCGATCCGCGCTATCTGCACCGCATGCGTGAAAACTCAGTGCCCGAAGACAACGGAGCAGTCAGTGTATGACTGTACTGGTCTACTGAACGTCATGAACGGAGTAGGGGAACTACACTGTGTGAAGCCACGACGCGTTGTGGACTTTAGTTCAGCCGATCACATGTCTCTTGCATGCACAGCATTGGCGATATGTGTGCACCGTGTAATGTTATATACAGCGTGAATACAAAAATACCCTGGAAAAAAGACCAGCATAGACGCCCTAAATAGGGAATTCCCTTCACGTGTGCCAATTTTGCTGGACTGAAGCTTGAATTGAATTGGAATCACTGCGAGTTCGGCGTCGTATTTTTACGCCCGCAGATTTTTCTACGTACATGTAAATAAATGCCTGGATTAGTTTTGCCCATTGTTCTAATTTGTTTTCCATTTCAACTTCTATCCAACAACCAGCAGTGTTAAAATTAAATTTATTAGGGTCGGTTGGTAGGCATAACAATAATAGCAAAAGCAATAAACTAAACAAAATAAATATGAAACTGCGATCACCATATCACAAACCGATTGTTTTTGATGGCATTGTTTATGTCGATTAAAAACATCGGATTGGATCGGACATCGGCCGATGTTTCAAATAAAACATCGGCCATCGGATCGGCAGGCAAATCCAACATCAGTTGAACATTAGTTATATGTATGTGTTAAACCTGTACTTTCGACACATCATGATTGCAATGAGTTTTTTACCGAAATGGTTTGTACTACAGGGTGGTTAAAAAAACCTATTATCCCAAGTTTGAGGTGATTGTTCACCCACCTCCTACAATTCCAGAGAATTTGTGTTCACCTAGTGTTGATGAGTAGGGTGTTTAGAAATAATGCTGAAAAAATGCTAGGTCTAGCTTAATTGGATCTCAAGATATGGCCCATTACAGATGGCATGTACAAAACTGGCTTGTCCACGCCAGTTTTGTACATGCCATTTGCAATGGGCCATATCTGGAGATCCAATTAAACTAGACCTAGCATTTGTTCAGGATTATTTCTAAACACCCTTACTCATCAACACTAGGTAAACGCAAATTCTCTGGAATTGTAGGAGGTGGGTGAACTGTTTTTGAACCACCCTGTATTTGTGGAGTCTTCAAAGTAGGCGAAGGTGCATCGCAACTGTACAGCTGACACAACCTTTTGGTTATCGCTGTGCACAACTCATACTGAGGTATTTGAGTTCAGGCCGGTGGGCTGCTTACAGTGTTGGATTTTGTTGTGGATCTATGAGGATAATTTACACCCTATTGTCGTTTTTACACCCTGCAGCCTCATGTCCAGCCCCACGTTCAGTTCAGGCAGATGCAGCCCCAGCCCAGCATTCAAGGTGTGCCTCAATCCCAGGGGGCACCTCATATACACCAACTGCCAGAGGGTAGCATACCGGGAACCTCTCAAGTATTACGTAAGCAACCAACCCCCCTTGCTCTTACACCCCTTCTTCCCCCTGCCCCTGCTTATACCCCCACCCCCGCCCCTCTGCCCTAAGTCACAGTTTTTTTTGTAGCACAGCGTCTTCAGTAAGGGAGGACTTCTATATCCAACCACCGAATATCCTTTCCGTCTTCCGGTGGTCTGAGGCAGATTTCTATGCCGTTGGCATTTTCATTAGGCTTGGTTACAGATGTGAATATCGGCATCCCACATCACAAAGTAAGGGGGCACATTTTAATCCAACCACCGGGTGACCGCCGGTTTCCGCCGGTTTTGGCCAGTTTTCCAGTCTGTGGGCATTTTCAATAGGCTGGGCTATAGTCATGAATATTGGCATATGCAAGAGGTCACCCTTGCCTCGCCCATCACAGGCTCATTAGAAATCAGTAAACAGGTCTGGAGGATTACACCAGAGTGGCCAACTCTGTGGACAATAGATGCATGGCTTGTTGATTACCCAAGATATTATCGGATCGGTTTGGTATTCAGTCTTCGGAAGTGATGTTTCTGCAGGACCCAACTTCTCTATTTGGTGTATTGATAACAATTTCATTGAAAATGTCAATCGGTATTCGCACTTTGGGCCTGCAAATCTGGAAATGAAGAATAAAGCCATGAATCTTTTGTTGACGGGTGAATGAACAATCCTGTACGCATGCCATTTCCACTGTGCATGCACATGTATTAATGTTACCAGTGACCAGAACAAAGTGAGCAACGAATACACCGATTTTAAGAGACGTGTTTTTGGCCCAGACTTGGGGTCTAAATTTTGGTAATAAAGCTCATACAACTTTTTAAAACTCTGATTTTCTACTAAGTAACAAGTTCCTCAAAAAGCCCAAACTTAACAATTAGGAGGAATTACATCCGAAATAAACTATACTCCGGCCCTCCCATTGTGTAGCCAACTCCCAGACCTGACCGGATTAGTGGGAAATAAGATACTGTTAAGTGGTCTCTTTGTTTGGCCTCTTGACTTGCATGGCCAGGCAGACACCATTCTGGAGTAGCACTAAGGTGTGCCGTGACCTCTAGATAATGAGCTCCTTATAGATGAGAAGAAAAACCCGGCGGAAACCGCTGGAAACCGGAGGGCACCCGGAGGTTAGGTTAAAATGTGCCCCCTAACACTTAGTCTATTAAATGTGCATATTTCAATGCACTACATCATTCTATGTTGCACTCGCCCCCATAGGATAACTAATAGTAACATTAGGCTTTTGATTGTTTCGTTTGTAGTATCTGGAACACAGCTACAAGCATCAGCAGGACAGGTGCAGCAGCAAATGCACACCCAGTATCAACACCAACAAGCACAACAGCCGCAGCCGCAGCCCCAGCAGCAGCATGCCCAGCAGCAACCGACTCAACAACCCCAACAGCCGCAGCCCCAACATCACCACCACCCGCAGTCCGTGGTGCCCCTACAGCCCCCGCAGCAGCACACACACCCCCACGCCCAGCCTCACACGACGCCGCCCCAGCAACAGAGCCACGTCTCCCAGCCGAGCCCGATGGCCCAGCCCCAACAGCAACCACAGCAGCAGCAACAGCAGCAACAGCAGCACCGGCCGACGCCGAGTCCCGTGCACCACATGGCACACCCCCAGCACCAACCACCGCACCAGCCGCCCCATGTCTCGCAGCCCCAGCCCATCCCCCACTTGCACCAGCTGCAGCCCCTCCTGTACCACCCGACGTCTGTGCCGCAGGCCCACCCGTCCATGGCGGCTGTCCAGTCCAGCCAGGCACTGCAGCAGTTCGGTGGGGTGCACCAGTTCATGCCGCAGTATCTAGCCACCGCGCCGATGACAAACAACACCAACACGACTTCGCTGCACCGGCAGCCGCACCCGCACCCTACGCAGGCCAACCCAATGGGGGTGCCGCCGCCGTCGGGTCAGTCCATGAACCACATGGTGCACAGCTCGGGGCAGGGGGTACCTGCGCATCTACTCTCACAGACACAAGGTAAGTCAATGAATAAGAATCAAGAAGTAGTTGTAACGGTGGTAAGGTCCTGCCTTGGTGTAATGGTGCACCCCTTCCACGATATGAAACGCATCAGGATACTAGGATCACAACATTATGTTGTAAAAGGAGGTAATTTCAAAGTAATGTGCCAAGTGATCTTCTTTGCCAAACCTGATTATGACTGCAAAAAATATGAAAGTCGAGCTGAAGGCTTGCAACAGAGGTGACAAGGATACTAACCCTACCACCCAAAAGGTTTCCTGTGCCCAGATCTGGACAAGAGGATAAATCTTCAACAGAAGCAGGAGAAATTATGCCAGTTTTCACAGGGAGGGGGTACCTTCCACTGTTGGTTGTACCAACCCGCCCCCATCTTTGTTCCTTGCTCAGATTTGTGTTCATTGCAACACACTCTGATGCCATGCTTGGTTTCTTTGGGATTTACCAAAGAAGGCTACTCACAGATTCAGTGTGGTTGGACTGTACATGCAATACAGTGATGATGTCGACAGACATTGGCTTTCATTGTTGATAAGTAAGGGGTCATTGCATATTGTCCAAAAACAATATAATTTGCGGTACCAGCATCAATGTCCAGCCGGCTGATATGAGCTCATTCTATACAGGTCCCTGTTTATTTCTATGGTTCTTTTAATATTGGCGACTTTTTGACTAGTCGCACTAGTCGCCCACGCCTAATGTCTGGCTAATCCATCTCTGTGGGACAATGGGGAATTAGTGTTCCATGCCAGAGCTCTTAATACAAATTCATTGTAGCAAAACCTCTAATAGGTTTCCATGATCTGACCACTGCAAACAAGAAAGTTTTGACCTTATGATTATTCAGTTATTCAAGCCGTCTGGCTTGAATTCCCATTCATCAGCAAGGTTTGAGGTACGGAATGCAGCACTGCAGAGAAAACCAGTGCTACCGCAATCAATACCGCATCTGGACAATATGAAATGCTTCCTAACGGACCCTTATTAATGTGTGAACAGGGTATTACAAATCTGTTGGATTGATTTTGTTTTTTTCTCTCTCCAGGAATGGGACAGCTGCATGGTCAGGTCACAGCGTATCAGCAGGGCAACTGAGCAGAACCCTCGGACGGTTTCCGAAATACGTAAGTCACTAGAAGAACACCCCGGAATAAATCCCCCCGGGCTCATAACCAAGATGTTATTCCTCCTCCGTGCATCCTGCTTTCTTGATGAACGGGATATTGCTTTCCCCCCATGTTTAAGTAATAATCAAGTTGATTTAAAAATCCTTAAATATCATTGTGCCCTTCCTGGTGTGGTATAAAGTTGAACCTCATTAATACGTGCCCGGAACTCCGCGCACGTGCCCGGAACTCCGCGCACGTGCCCGGAACTCCGCGCACGTGCCCGGAACTCCGCGCACGTGCTCCAAACTCCGCGCACGTGCTCCGAACTACGCGCACGTGCTCCGAACTACGCGCACATGCTCCGAACTACGCGCACATGCTCCGAACTACGCGCACATGCTCCGAACTACGCGCACATATAAGGACCAGTATGTCTGCTGTGCCACCAGCATCTCAAATGTCTCACATCCCGTGGTTTATTTATCCACAGTCTATTTTCATTGTGATAGGAACCACTGTGGTTTTCCCCGGTTTTTTTCAGTTTGCAATTTTAATACCAGATTGGATTGCTTCTTTTGTGACAACTGTTCTATTTTGCACGTTTTCTTTTTCCTTCTCAACAGAATGCTTTTTATACACAGGATGAGAACACTGACCAACCTGGAAAAAGTTGATTCAAGGCCCGATAGCCGACGAGATGACATCTTTATAGAAAACATTTAAATAGAAACGACCCACAATAAAACGCTGCTTTTAGCAGAGGGACATTGGGATTTCTTGCTCAGCCTAACTTTTAAAGTTTCATTTTTTGTTTTACATTTCTAATCTGAGGTGGTATTTCTGGGAAAAACTACCTCTAGTTTGAAATTAAAAAAAAATGCATTTAATTTGTCCTTTATACATGTAGCAATCTGATTGACACATGAATTGAATTTAACAACCAAAAATGTGAAATGTTGTTTGGGGAATAGAGGTGTATAGGCCAGCCTTACTGGTGATTCAAAAGTGCAGTGCGGAATTATTCAAATTAGGAGATCGTTTATGTCCGACAACGAAAAACTTTCCAACCAGAATGATAGTCTGGTATTGGAATTACAAATAGAACTATGAGACATGTTCAGTGGGCCACTTTTTGATATTCATGGCTCGATTTTATGCACAAGTCGAGGGGGAAAACTGGTATCAAATTTTGGAACTTTTCACTTTGAGGGCAATGTAGCCAAAACATAAAACACAAACTTCACGGATCAGTTAACGTGGAGATAGAGCTGTGATCCCGTTTAAAAAATGATTTCTGACTAGCGCCCACCCGAACAAAGATACTGACAATTTGGGAGACCGCCAACATAGGGGAAGATAGCTCAGTTGGTAGAGCGCCGGTACGGTAACCCGGAGGTCGCAGGTTCGAATCCCGCTCCTGCCAGTTTCTTTGTTCACTTTGAAAATGTATTCAAATTTACCTAGTCAGTTTCCCTTGTGGATTGTTTGACAAATTAAAGAAAGGATTTTTTTCCCTTGACAGTTTCAGACAGAAGTCTTTTTTTTTCAATTAATTTGACTGGTCCCCTTCGTGATGAGGATATCGGTGAAATTTACTTTTCCTCAAACCATGGGAGGATTTTTTGTTTGTTTACGGATCACGGCTCCACGTTTAATGTTCCATACTTTTTGCTGCCTTATTTTGGGGGTCAATTTGCATAAAGAAAGGAAAAAGTTGAAATTTGTTTTGGCCAGTCTCCCCTGTTGACTTGTGCAGTGTTTTTGTCCAAAAGCCACTTTAATACTGCACATGTCATATTTGTTATTCCAATTGGACTTATGTACAAGAGGTTGCTCTTTCTGCATGTGAGCGTGACCTAGAATATTGCAACTGTGCTGCAATTGCAATCGTAATATCTGGTTTTTAAATTAAAGAAACATCTTGCTGTGATTTCTACATCATCTGACAGTGAATGTCGCATAACTCATTTTATATGTACATGTAATGTGACACAATGGTGGCAAATTACAACATGGCCACTTGCAAAAGTAAAGATTTGGTTCTAAATAATTATATTGATGGGTTCCCCCCCCCCAAGTCCCTCGCTTCATTTCACATTACAATCTGTCAACTGTAAAAAAAATATGCATTGAATTGTAGATGGGCTTCGCAAACCATTTCCCCCCATGCTTGGCACTAATGGCTTGGCATAATGTGTACAATTTTAAGACTAGCTAACGGAAACTGGTTTTTAAAAAAAATACTAATTAGGAATTCTTGATCCCGCACTGATGTAACAAACAAACGAACGAACGAACGAACGAACGAACCAAACCAAACTAAAACAAAGGCACGGATGCAATTTTTTGGAACTGCAATCCATGTGCTTGATATTTAAGGCAAATACTATTTTGCATGTTTTTTAATTTGAGTATTTTTGTTTTAATACAACAGATCGTGAAGCAGAGTGTGAGAGAGCGTGAGTGTTTTTTTGTGTTTTTTTGTGGGGGGGGGGGGGTGGGGGTGTTAAGGGGGCTAAGGGGGGCTAAGGGGGGCTGAGTGTGAGTGAGAGAAGCGAGCAGAGATAGCTTATAAACATGGTGTATGAGAAATTGTATTAATGAACACATTCATAATTTTAAAACGTCCGTTTCGTTTTTCTTAGTACAAAAGTCTTATCTGAACTTGAATCTATCTGATTCTATTCCCAAATTAGAAATTGGCTTCACGAACCCTCTCGAACTTTATTTATTTTGATCATGGATTTAAGCACCGGGGGGTTCTCCGCTTCAATTTTGCGGAAACTTCACTTTTGACAAAACATCTTTCTTGTAAGAGTTGCACATTCCTTCAGTGAAGCCTTTTTTTCCCCCCATTTCTATAAATGGTTAGGTATCTGATTTTATTAGAAATATTTTATTATTTGTTTTAGGCCCCTTTCCATTGTTATTTTAAAAGTTTAAAATGAAATGTGTTGGGCGTACTGCCACTGGATATTAAAAAACCCCTTCGTGAAATAGTGCGTAGCTTCTACAAGATAATGTTTGTTGCCTCATTCCCCCCAGATTATTGACTATGCATCAGGTCAATTTTACTGCTTTTAGTAGGGGTTTCTTCACGAAGTAATTTATAAAAGAGAGGAAGAAAATGAAAAAAAAAAAAAAAAACTTAAAAAAAAAATAAAAACCAAAAATACAAAAAGAAAAAGAAGAAAAAAAAATACAAAAATTACTTGTGTCTCTGGTGTCGATTTATTTTTGGTGAAGTTGGAGTAATAATTAAAGGAAGGTAGTATACACCATTTGCTTTTGCTGTAATTTTCAGAAATAGTATTTTATAGCGTGCTAGCAAATACTGTATTAAACACAAGACCTGTTTAAAGTTGTGTGCATAGATGTTGGGAAAACAGTAGTCTGGTTCCCTGACCCTATTTTAAACAAAACGGAGCAATTTATAGTCA